>JAPERC010000047.1:0-524446 GCA_030411455.1 Arthroderma sp. MBC 290 | reverse complement strand
GGTCGAGATTTCTCTAGGGGCCCAGACGTCTCGCTCCACGGTCAAAAGTGATGAAACTGCACACCTTTCCGAAGTGGATGGTTTCGTTCCCTCGCCTGTCAGCGATTGAGGCTTGTTTATTGCGCGGAATCCACTATCACGAGGTGCAGGGGATCCGGAGTCGCTTCTTGCGTTCTTGGGGCTGGTTGCAGGTGATCCGCTGGGGCTCAATTCTGGCGTTGCTGGGAATGTTCGATGGAAGGGCGCATGCATTGATTCAATGAATGCTTCTTCAAGCTTATGTCTTGGGATATCTTCGGCGTCTCTAGCGTATTCAGATGCGATGAAGGACCAGAATGAGTCACGGTGAGTATCGTAGAGGCCGCGCAGCTTGGCCATATCAACACGCTGTTCCTGGCTGTGTAGAGGATACGACTTCTCACTGGGTGGCGGAGTTAATTGTGATTTGGCGTGCAAGATCTTGCTCCATTCAGGATGGCTAGATGGGATATGTGCTGGCCTGGAGTGGGGGATGATTGGCTTCGGCAGTATTGGGATATGCGGGCGAGATTGATATGAATAAGGAGAGAGAGAAGACGGCGCTGGAGATCCAACAGCAGAGTCAAGACGGGGTGGCGAGGAGACAACAGGGGGAGTTGCACTTGGTTGATATGAGCGTGGAGACTCCTCAATTTTAGGGTGCCCTGATTCCATGCTCGTGGTAGATACGGTTGACTCAGCACGTCGTCGCCGACTGCCATAAGACATCTGGTGATAGTGCAGGCGGCATGCCAATTCAGTTTTGCGCAGGTGAGCTGCAATATGCTTATACGGCATCTTATGCAGGCGAGTGCGCAAAAGGTATGCTTCCTGGGTCAATTATTAGCATGGAGCCCTGTATGGTTTACATCAAATGAAAGACAAATTACCTCTTCTTCTGTCCATGTTCTTCCGCCGCTAGCAGAAGGAGATCTGCGGCTCTTCTGGATCCCGCTTTCAGAATTGTTGGGAGGCATTGAAAGCTTGTCCGGTTGGGATGTTGGTGATGGGATAGGAGGGCAGGCCATATCGTTTGGATTTGGGCTTTCAAAGTAGGAATAGGGAGTGATATGTAGCAGTGCAAAACAAATGAAGAGGTAGTAGATATTAAATAGTCGTGGAGGCGTATTTGAAAAAGCAAAGATTCTGAACCCAACCAGGGGTTATATGGCGCGCAGCGAGGTATATGTAAAATATTAATATTATATTAGATATTCTGGAGGCATAGATGAAGAATGGTTTTGAAATATCCAAAAGGTGTTTGTCTCTTAAGTATGGAACAAAACAGAGATGCAAAAAACCACCATCAATGCATGGGAAGTTCGATTCTTATCTACTTGTGAAAACAAGAAGACAACCCCCCCCCTCCCTTCTCTCCTCCGTCCTGCAAGGGAAGCTAGCTCGAACTTGAGATGCATAGTAGCATAGTTAGTAAGTGGGAAAAAAAGTAAAAAAGTATGATCCAATACTTGAGGATACAACATGCACGAGAGAGGATGTGCCATGGCTGTTTCCGAACCCATGTCGACCGAAGCCGAAACTGGAGGTGGCTTCTATTTCCCGCATATTTTGCATATATCCCAGGTGGCATGTAACAAGATCGGCCTACGGAGCAGGAGAACAGCACAAGCACAAGTTGCAACTGGGAATAAGTAAGGCTGCATGAAACCATGTCGCGGGGGTTCCCATATAAAAAAATGAAAAAGAAAAGAAAGTAGATTAGCATGGTATGCGGAAAGAATAGATTGAAGGGCATCCAGACCATGATGCAGAGGTGTATTATCTGGAATATACATCACTATATTCGGGGTTTTGGAAAGCCGTGGTGCTATGCGGTATTCAGTAACGTGCTTTCATGCAATATTGCGTAGAGAAGAAGAGCATGGAGGCCAGAAGGGGGCCAAGAGAACCCGCCAATCAACGTAGACTCGGGATATATGCTCCGCCCATCAAGACCGATACGGCTGATGAAGAGAAGAAGACGATGAGCTCCAGTAAATCGATCAACGTGAAGTCTGCCGAAAGAACTTCGCCTGTTGGTTTTTTTTTTTTTTTTTGCGGCTTCTCTCTGCGACGCGCTTCTGGTGGCCCACGCGTGGGAGGCTGAGTCAGCCAAGCAATTACATACAATTCTCAGTCATCACAGAAGTTCGGAAAACTGTCAATATCAAGCGAGAGGCAACATTAGGTCAGGCCACACTAGCGGGTTTCAGCGTCGACAGTTTCCAGGTGTCGGCCATACCCAGTATTATGATGAGTTGCAGGCCTGACATGTGTGTGCAAGTTTTATGTGGAGAATCTCTTGCGCCTTGCACGACATGATGTTTGTTCCTAGTCGTGGTCTAGGAGGTCGTCGCCTGTTTTTCCTGATCTCACCGATCGCTTCTGCTTCTTTGGGCTAATTGTTCATCGTCTTCATGTAGATCGATGAACCAGGGGACTGCAGACAAGCGATCTTTCTACTCCCTTTCAGTTTCATGTGGTAGTGTCGATAGTGACACGCTTCACGTGGAAGTTTTTACAACTCCTGATTATGATATTTTCTCTGCCTCTCAAACACTTCGCCGGCAGCTACAGAATATCAGTTATGCTCACAAGATTAAAACAGGCGAGAGCAAAGTCTCGTCTCATCAGGCGAAATCCTTCTCTACCCTTCTATCCTGGAAGGAGAAAAATGATAGGGAGGCTTTACCAAATGTCCGGCAATTTACCTCCTACATAATCACTAGCAAATGCAGGTTGCAAAGACTACTAACTATTGCGTTGATAACCTTTTTCGGCATTCTACGGGAATAACGATATTACCCCACGCGGTTGATCCCATTCCTCGCGAATCCATAAAGATTCTCGGACATGGCCTCTCTCATCGCTCATCCCGATGATATGCACCATCATTTGCCAACATGGGTATAGCGTAATAGCTTAGGTATCCGTGCACTCATTTACCTTTCACCTGCCGGTCACACATATTTCTTAGGGTGGTAATTACACAGCATGGGAAGCTATGCTTCTCCCCCTTTGTGGAGCACCTGGACGCGACGTTCCTGGGGCACGGGGAGCATATCCTACCTACCCTCACAGATAAGTTTCCTGGACGAGATCGGGGAACTACCCCTTTTCAACCCTCGAATTGTAGGGTCCCATCCTGTCCTACACATGCCAGCACCCTTCAAGCCCTATCGGACGTACCCTATTGATGGGCGGTTTCTTGCTTAATGAATACCCGGAGGCCCCGCGTTCTGAGGCATAAGGAGATAGCCAAAGGGTCTGGTGATATGTTTATGTCGTATTGCATTAGTACAAGGGTGATTGGACCAAACGAAGAGAAAATCTACGAATGGCTCATTTTCTACCGTGTCAATATGGTCTGCGGATTAACTCTCGTGACGAGAGACGGATGTTGCTTATTGCGGCAGTGCCACAAAGAGTAATGAGGGGGCTGGCTAAAAAGCCGAAAAATCTCTGAGCTAATTTATTTATCCCCTCTACCGCCTATGTCCGATGCATATGGACATATCCAACAATGACAAAGTCTTTTTTCAATACTTTTCTTGCTTTTAACTTTCGATGGCGACAGCGGCAAGAATCCCAAATCATCATTTCCTCCTCTACTGTTCAGTTCAGGCAGCATCTTTTCACGTGGGCTCAGATCACCGAAATGAAACCATGTCGCCACATAGACTTGAATAAAAAGATTCAAAACTGACGACGACAGGAGGAGGTAGCAATGTTGACGTATAGGTCTAATGCATCACATAGTGCAGCACATAAAGATGCTCAGCCGCTCCCAAGAAAAAAAAAAAGTGGCCGGACGAAGTATGGAGCCGATCAGTCAAAGTCCGACCTTGGCAAAGTTGTACTCCGAATCTTGGCCTTCGGGACAGCCGTATATGATTGGATCAGATATTGAGAAAGAGAGCTTCAGCACTCCGAACATGTCTTGATCATCATGGTATATTGCACAATATGTTAGAGATAAACCAAACAAGCCAGAGCTTTCTCTTCGGAAGTCCATAAAACGGAGAGTAAAATATCCGAAGTGTCAGATTCATACCCGAGAGAAAGAGCGAGACGGGATAGACATGAAGCCAGAACGCTCCAAGATGCCAGATTCGGGGCCACTCCCCCCCCTTTCCCACTCGGGCCAGGGATCTTGATATGCACGTCCTCACATCGTTGTATGTACATGTACGTACATGCGTTCTTCAGGAAGGTTTTGCTTAGGTGGTAGTGAGTATGATCTCCCGCCAGGTTTTTCTTTTCTTTGCCCCCTTGTTCCATTTTCAAAAGTCCCTCCAGGGACGACGTTTCAGAAAATCGTCGAGACACCTTTCAAACTGCCCCTCCCTTTTCTTTCCCTAGCGTGGCCTTTGCCACGCGTTTCAGATGCGATGAAGATTTTTCCCCCTCTTACGATTGCAACTGATTCAGCACTCTGTAACAGAGGGTAAACAAGCAAGAAGGAAATATGTCGAGTTCTATCAATTTTCCGAGACTGTTATCCATGGTAGGCATGCGTGTCTGTCCATTACGCCCGTAGATATTTATCCTGGTCTTCGGAAATATGAGTTCAAACGACAGGTAAGGGGTGGTGAGTTGACAGGAATCTCTGTTGGAAGATTCAAAACTGTTCCCATTATCATCCAGCATTATGATTATGTCCACTAATGCAACGTTAATAACCCAGTGGAAAAGTCAAAGAAATAAGGGCTTAATCTGACTGTTAGCTCTCATCTCCGCATAATGATGGAAGGTTTGTGGTTGAAGAAAAAAGCAAACAGAGCGATGCTTGGGTCATCTGACCTTGAGCCCCAAAATGCTTGGCCCCCAAACTCGCTCTGGCCTTTTTTTTTAATCTATTTCGCTTGCCCGTATAAGAGTTCTCACAGAGATATATTCTCGCGTCATCTGATGCCACGAGGCATGTTTGTGTGCTTGGGTTTGAATGTGAAGTCTGCTGGTTGAATCTCAAGCTTAACGAAAAGTTCATACAGGTGTCATCAAAGATGGCAAGTGATTATTCCTTCGTATCGATAATAATGGATCTGGTGGTTCCAACAGTGCGGGATACCGTTAGGACGTGGATCTAGCCTCGCCGTTAGGCGAGGCTGGCAAATTCAAGCATTTTTCAGCTGGAGTCAAGCGTTTTTCTTCTCCATCCAGCGATCGGGATCAGGCCGATCATTGTGGGCTTTCCAGCTGGATGGGTACATGATGTTAATTTCGTATCCTTAGCTCCCATTGTCAACAAAACTTCGGTAAGTCAGAGCCATGGTGGGATACTCGCGTATCGGCGATTTTGTCGCTAACATCTAACAAAGGCCAGCAGATTTTGGGGAACAATGAGAAGGGCAGGAACATCAAAATACGATCAAAAGCCCACACGCCCAATCAGACCACATCGGATCGCACATGTGTATTGCCTACACATCTACCACGAAGGCTTCTTGTCGGACATTGGGTCTTTCAGGAAGACAAAGCGAGTTACACGAACCGAACACCTCACCGAACGCAAAAATTCTGCGGTCGTAGAAAGAAGTTTCTATTTCGAGTCGACTATTGCTGGTAACACCGGTTTCAAACCTCCCCCCGGTTATATTTCCTAATCCGGGCCGTTCTGTTTTGGTTCCGGTATTGTTTTCCCATCCCAAAGACCGGGTCTACGCGGAGGAAGACGCGTTCGTACAGAGTTGGCTTGGAGGTAGTAACAGGAACAAGGTAGGAACTTATGGTATAAGTCTTCCCACTGTTATTGGTTTTTCTACCCTTATCATAGGGTGCGTGCGTGCATGCATATGCTCGTGCGGTACCTGACTGCTGAGCGGCACCCAAAACCATAAACCAAAAGCATGGACATCTACATAGCAGATGTAGCTGAGATCGATCGGTACATTGCTACACAATAATACATGGTTGGTAACCGCATAGTTCGCATCAAAGTCTGACAAGCACAGCTAGCCTCAGCCGAAAGAAGTGTCCGGATGAGGAAGCCTCACTTCAAGCTGTTTCGCTTATGGGACGACGAGTAGAATTGAACCGGCCTGGGGAATACTAAGTGAAGCTGTAACCGTTGCAGATGATGTTATAAGATAAAAAAACCAGCCCATTGGTAGCCTGCCCCCTTCTACGACGTCAGAAAAAAATTCTTTCATTGTGGCACAAAGTCGACATTGGTATCGTGTACATTGACACTTCAACACGCAAGTAGCTGCAGGGACAGATGCAGATAAGCATTTACTAAAAGATTGGGAAGAAAAAAAAGAAATAAAGAAAGAAAGTATGGTTTTTTTTGACAGTTCCTGGCGTTATAAGCACGGTACAGAAAGAAAACGACGATATGGTAGCGAGGTACATTCATTGTAGGTACCTGTCTGTCAGTGGGAGACTTATACTGTACAACTCCTTCAAGGAGCCGAACGGCCTAAAGATCATCACCCGAGAAGAACACAGGGATGGAGACACGCTATATGTAAGTATGAGGGGGTTCTCATCAAGAAGCCGACGACAGCCAAACTGGGGTACATACATCAACAGCATCTCCACAAAAGCAGAGACGGTTGTATTCGTTGAGGGAGGCATGTATGCATGTTCGGTTATGATGTAGATGTGGACTGCAGATTTACAGGCGGACCATGTATCTTGGAAGTACCCAAACATCACCAGGCTGATATGCAGCATCCATACATAAGGTTCCATGGGTTCCGTCAGAGAACGTCAAAAAGTGCTGGACGAGATGGAGATGAAGCTGTAAAGCGAACCGGACTGATCTTTCTAGCAGCCCTTTTCTGTCTTTTTCCTGTCCTTTTTTTTTTTTTTTTGTTTTGTTTTTGGCTCGAGATACGAGCTGGACTGGGGGAGCTTCTTCCTGGTCAAAGCCAAAAACGCGTGTTTTGGTAAGTTTGGTATGGTTCAATCAAGACTCAACCAAGTGTATATCGAAGGGAATAAGAACATATGGAAGAGTAAGTCTAGAAGTACATGGAGATGTATATATGCAAAACATGATAGGTAGAACATGAGTATCCCAGCTAGATGATGCTTGTTGCTGTTGTTGTTGTTGATGTTCTCGACCGTTGTAAATACGCACTAGCTCGGTATTTGGCGCTGCTTCCCCCGCAATTTCTGGCGGAAAGCTGGAAACACCCCAGAAAGTCGCCTTGTCATCGCATCCTCGACTTTCTCTCTCTCTCACACATCTTCATCCTCACCACCTCTTCATATCCATCCTCATCTCTTCTTCGTGTTCTTCTTGCTTTATCTCATCATCTGTATTATCTGTCTTCTAGTCTACTTCCATGTACATAGACACGCCTCCAAGAGGTACATGTACAGAAGACGCTGTTTTGTCAATATACGTCACCTCATCTCCAGGCTCATCTCCACTAGCCAGCCTTAATACGACCGCATATAACAACTACATCGCTTCCTCTCGCCTCTACATCGCAGTTACTTCTCTGCGCTGTACCAGGAACTGAAGAAGGACAAAAAACAATCACAGAAAGAAAAAAAAGAAAACAACAACACCTTCTCACTACCCGTTTCCCGTTCCTCTCTCTGTCTCTCGCTCTGTCTCTTGTCTCTCTCCCTCGCCGTCACGTCCGCTCTCGCCTTCGCCTCATCTCTCCCTCTTCCTCTCTCTATCCAGACTTCAACCACCCCAGGCGGGCCAGGGCTCTTCAAGGTACATCGGGTCAACTGTTTATCTCTTCTTTACTCCCACCTACACCCCTCCGAAACCTCATCTTTCTATCACTTTTACCTGTTACACGCTCGCATCCTCGTTCTTTTCCTTCTCATCTTTCGCTTATCCTCTTGTCATTCTTTCTCCCTGCCTGCCTGCCTCCCTCGCATCGCCCGGTCCCGTACCAAAGTCTCTCCTTCTGACATTTTATATCCCTCCCTGTCTCGATCGTCTTGTCGTGTCCCTCTTTACTTGTATCTGCCTAGTGTGTAACATCCCACGCGAACTGCTATCTCTCTCCCTCTCATTTTCTCTCTATCTATGACTATAACAGTGTTTGTTACTCTGATGAACCTTGCTAACCATCTTTTTCTGTATCTCTACAGATGAATTGGGTCTACTCCTCCAGGTCTCCCCTCCCTGATATGTCCGACATGACGTGAGTATATAGTTTTATATCCCTTGTCGCTTCCAGGTCTCTCATTTCTCCCCTTCTCCCTCCTGCTGTATGGCTACCTTATAAAAAGAAAAGAAAGATAAAAAAAAAAGAAACCCGTCCCATGAACACTTTAAAGCTCCTTCCCTCCCCGATATCTCTCCCTTCCCTTCACACATGCTCCCCATAATCCTCTCTTCTACCTCTTAAGTCTGTCCCATGGAAATGTACCCCAGTGAAACAATTGACTAACTCGTTCCCCTCCCTTTCTTTCCCTTTTGGTTACATATAGTTCCCCTCCTACTTCCCGACGTTCCAACGCTCCTGTTGGTCCCAATCCTCCCACACGTCCCCTACACCAACCCGGTCCTCCATACCCCAGTCCTGCTCATTTTGAAAGTGCGCCTCCCATGGTACCCGCGCCACCGCCGGTCCCAACGACTACCTCAACCCAGCCTCACGTCCAACCATACCAGCAACAACATCCTCAACCTCTACCTCCTCCACCACAATCCGTCTCGCCCGTCAATCCAAGAAAAAGACGTGCTTCTATCCAACAGCAGGGTTCTATGACAACTATGGGTCCTCCATCAATGTCTAATAGTCTTGAGACTGAGACCAGCCAAGCTACCATGAATGCTACTCCGGAAGCGGGTCCTAAGAAGAAGGGGAGAACCAACACTCCCTGGACTGCTGAAGAAGAGCAGAGGTTGAAGACCATGCGAGATGCGGGTAATACCTGGAGTGAAATCGCCAAGGTTAGCTGATGATTCTCTATCTAAATTTATATCCTTCCACTATGGCGTATGGCTAACAGGATTCAGACTTTTCCCACGAGAACTGAAGGCAGTGTTAAGAAACACTGGTATAAGGTGTGTGAACATATCGATTCCCACCCAAAAATGGTACTATTTACTGATATGGTTGATAATCACAGGATATGCATTACGCTGAATTTGCCGAAGATGAGGTAAGTATCGGATTTTTTTTGTCCCCTCTTGAATCCTAAGAGTTAATTACCCCTAACAGTCTGTACAGAGCATAGCTTTGAGAGAGGCTATCAAGGAGTACGAGACAAATAAGTGGAAAGTTATCGGGGCAAAAGTTGGAAAGCCTGCCAAAGTACGCCTCTTCTCCTGTTTTGAAAAAAAAAAAATTAGCATGGTATCTCTCCTGGTGCTAACTATATATGGTATCAGGCCTGCGAACAGTATGCAAAGGAGCATTTCAAAAACTTATGAAGGAGGATTACCTTTTTCTGGCCTTCACTCTCATTTATTCCCCTTTTGTTCTGTCCTTCTCTCTATTTTTCGTCTCTACTATCCCTTTCCCGGTTTATACCTTTTCTGCAGATCTTTGGGAGCCCTTGCACCTTTTGTCTATGAACCCGTCTATTTTTTTGTCCCTATTCAGTATTTTATTTATGGCCGTGCACATTCAGGAGGAGCCTCTAGGATCGAAGGTTTTTGGGAGTCTGGCTGGGCGCTAATTCCTCTTTATTGCCGCTACTATCTATATATCACCCACCAGGGAAGACGTCGCGGTGGTTCGCAGAGTTATACCCCATACGCGCTGGATTTCGCTACTTTCAATGCTTCTCGCTCGATACTTTAGTTTTTAGTTTTTTCCCCTTTTTTTGTTTCCCCTTTATGAAAATGACATTTGGAAACTGTTTTTTTTTCACACCGGTTACTTTTTGGCTTTTTGCGGTGGTGGTATGGTACATGGGATCTGTCTGTCTTTTCCAGCTTCCTCCCCTCTCTTTCTTTTCCCTTATTTTTACCTATTTTCGAACCTTTTATTTCTTCTACATATTTTATTACCTATGCAGATTCGGGCGGTCACGATGATATTATAACGAAGTAAATGGTGGTTACACTACCAATATCATTCCACTGGCAGACGCTTCTCTCGCACTTGACAATCGTGTAAGCCTGAAACAAATTATCAGTATTATATCAATGACCACCTAAGAATCTTAATACATACGGCTACCAGGCTTTGAGAATATACCCTTAGCTGTATGTAGGTTCGGATGTCGTTCCCGACGCAGGGCTTCCTCTGTACCCGTGACCGCCAAGTACAGCCGCACAACTAGAACGAACCTCACCTCATCTCTCATCTCAGTTCACTTCAACACTTCACCTCTATTTCTTCACGGTGCATAAAGCTGCCAAGCAAAGGACTTGAGACTTTGAGACATCTAATTATGCTTTAGCCTTCTCTACGAGAAATCCGCAAGAGTGTTAAGTTCGTTTTATTTTAGTTTCCGAGCTGACTGCCGCTTGTTTGAAACATGTCACAGCCCCCGTGAACCATGGAACTGGGCTATGTTCTACATGCCAACCGTCATCCTCGATGATGTATGTGCCTGTACATGTACTCTGGGGGACTTCCGGTCCCATTGCATTTCTGAATATACCGTGGCTCCAACATTGAAACTATGGCATCGATACTCTCGACTACATGTGCAAAACCGTTATATCTCAACTCTCGATAAAGTATCTATATACGTGGGAAACCTCTTTCGGCAACGTATAATTGTATCGTTACTTATCGAGATCGTATCTGTCTCGGATGTATCCGGCCTTCCACTAAGCTTTCTTAGCTTGTCAATCGGTTGTACCAAGTAAGTATTCTATCTTCCAACCTCATCACTTATACTTTACTAACCATGTTCCTCAACTAGAATTCTTCATCATTCATTTCTATCGTCAGGAGCATAACACAGCCTCCTCTGCTAACATGGCATGTCATGACACAACATAAAGCAACGCAATGGGCGATGCCAAAGCGCAGAGTGACCGTTTGGTCTGGATCGCACTCTCCTGAGACGTCTGAACTCTAAAAGCAAATTCAGCAAGGATGCTTGAAGCTTCTCATGTTCGGGAATTAGGCGTCCAGTTCTTTCCCGGTGCAGATCAATGGTGAAGGGGGTGGGAAACGGGAGCTCAGAAACCAATTGAAACGATTCAAATCGGGTCAAGCCGTTGCTGATGGGTTCTTTTGCCGCTTTACGTTTTGTGGCTCGGATCTCCTCTTAATATTGGAATTATACCTCCTTTCCTTCCCCATGGCTGGAGACTACAGGCAATTGGGCAGGAAATGATCCCGTCTTACGGGTATATGATACCGAAACAGGGGGGGGTAGTTTGCTCGAGTCAGAGCCCAATCATCAGCACCGGGCTGAGCGTTGTCGGCTACAGTTACCAACGATAGTTTGGGGGGGAAAAAGAAAGAAAAGGCTATTCAACCTGTATCATGGAGTTCTAGAAGACCTTTGGGACAGGTCAGAGACGGCATGTCGGGCTACTTCCTCGTCGAATACCTCAAAATGGAGCTTGCCCTGAAGACCTAATGATTCCCTCTCAACCTTGCTCGGGCTCGAGCAAAAGTGTGAATCGTAGTTGGAGGTCCGAGGGGGGTCATTCGACACCACCCAGAGATAAGTGTGATTGATTTTCTTTTCTGGATTTTGTACAAGGTTCCATTCGTGTGTCGCAGTGGATACTCCTCATAGTCTATCCATCCTAGTTCCTGCTGTGGAAGAAGGTATTATGGGTGATACAACTACGACGCTCTACCGATCTGACTGGCTATGATGTTATCTATCCCCATCCCCCATCAAGTCCGTTGTCGCTTACTGGGATGCTCATAGCGGAGACCCTCCGTAGATTCCTCGCCGTTCTCCATTATTCACACCACTTCTGTGGATCCCCTCAGCATATCGGGTCTCTGGGGAATAGGATACGCGGCTGGATGTCATCATCCTGCTGCCGTTCAGTCCACAGCAGAACCACCATCTCCCCAGCTGACCGCTGCGTGCATGCATCTCACCCAATTCAGGCCCAGGCGAACAATACGATGCCCATTGTTTCGTCAGGAGATTGCCACGTATGCCTTGATTTGATTCGAAAGGTCGCATACCTGTATGACAACATAACAAGGCATTGACTATTCATCAGATTGCTTTCCCCTGGTATCCTGGACTTGATCTACATCACCATTGGGGTTTTTATGACACCACTATCAATCGCCGAGCCTGAGAGTATCAGCCAATCGTTTTCGCCTCAGAGCTTATACAGTATGAACTTGATGAGATACAGTGCAGGACAAGAGATCATTTCTCCGATTTCTATCCCCCTAGGTATCTCAGCTATTTCAATACAAGCAGCCCCATTCATGGCATATTTTCATGTGATAAACATGAACAATCCCCCGTTTTTATTGGTTCTATCTCTCTACCTTGCTCTACCTTCCCCGGGGAATTTCGGTGCAGTCACGGTGCCACATTGATACCTTGATCTACGCCGCTGAAGAGGATCTGCGAGCATCCAGCTTCTCCAAGCCTATTGTCTCCAAGAAGCTAGGCTGCTGCTTCTAGGCTTCCCTCCTTTCATAAGCTACCTTGCAACTGATCGTCGACACGAGTCTGGAGATATACGATTGATACCTCATGCATTCCACCTGCATCTACACCCTAGAACTTATGTGACAAGTCATATGGTTAGGGATCACTCGGGGCTAGCTCATAGACCGATACCACAGTTTATGCCCATTTTAAATGGCTGTTTACTAGCCTTGGATTCAGACGCCGGGGTCAAGGGAGGAGAAACTGATTTAGGAAAGCGATGCTGTGGACTCGATACCTTTCATATGTCCGAACCGAAGCACCCTTGCCAATACCTAATACTAGCCTATAGCCAGAATGCTATGCTATGCTGAGCTAAGCTACAATTTAACACTTACTAATGCTACCTAAGATTGTGCACTGGACCAGATCATAAGGACTGTGTCATTCCTTTGTGTTCCCCAACTCCCCAAATTCCTCGGGGATTACCGAGGCTCAGTGTACTTGTTGTCCTCTATCCTACATGATCATAAGCATGCGCAGGTACGCATGGCAACTACCAAGAATCCTTTGGCAATATAAGGAAATTAGGAGCAGAAGCCGAGAACAAGAAGAGCAGAAACGATACACGATTACCAACTATCCTCGCGCTACACTTCTGCGCTCTGATACTCTCATATGACTACTCTGTTTTTTTCTGCTTGGGAACTAGAATTCTACGGATGTAGAGTTGTAACCGCAACTCTCTCGAATCTAAAGCTCCGGTAACTACTATGCCATCTCTTTATATCCTCACGACGCGAATACACAGTTCAACAACAACAGCGCATATGGAACGGGAAAACATACCACGCTGATCGAACAAGGTGAATAAAAATACCCCCATACCAGCAAGATAACTAATGACATCATATCCAAAGCAATGAAGCACAACAACAAATATGAGCAAATCCTGAAAAGGGAGGTGCAGGGAAATAACAAAAACGTATTATATCTCCGTAATACCACGTTTCTCTCTCGCATGCTCACTCTACTCGGCACCCTGGCTCCAATCAACTGGTACAATCGTTCATCAGCCAAGTACAGATGAAGTGTGTGAAATGCTACTTCGGGCTTTTCTGGCCCCGGCGTCAATGGCCCCGCTGTTGCACAGTTTGGAAAAGGAGGTTGTATGAGGCGGGGAGGGAGGGCAAAAGGGAGAGAGATGATTGGAGGTATATGGACTGTCTGTGGAATGACGATGGCATGTCAATGGTAGGTTGGTTAGGCGGTTAGGAAGGTCATATCGGGTACGGAGGGAGTGGTATCGAGAAGTGTGTGAGTCTGGGTTGGTGATTGGTTCGCGTCACGTAGCTCTTTTTCTTGGGTGGTATTTAATTGGAAAATACATCTCAGACGTTCCTTTTCTATAGATGTGGTACACGCTCTGGTGAGAATGTATATTCTACGGAAATGAAGTGATGTCTATTTGAGACGATCATAATTTGTTCGTTTGGAGTGGAGAGTAAAATGAAAGTAGGATTGATTGATTAGAGACAAACGAGCTGTATTTATTGTGCAGGGGAGATTATCAGCGGGAATGAGAATAGGAACGGAATTAGATGCATACCTACTCGTGTAGGAACATGTAAGGCGTGGGGAGGAAGCTGAGGTCGATGGTAAACGGACCAAAGTAATTAGTAGGCAAATAAGCCGATTGGCGAGCAAGTTCGAGTCCCAAAGTTATTTATCTATGTTTTCATCTCTCTCCTTTCCCCGTTATTTGTACAGATGGTGTAAATGAATAGCTAGATAAGAATAATATCCTGACGTTCGGATCTTGGCCCAGCCCTCTTTTCCCGGTGATAGTTTGCAAGACTATTAGTTGAGGTATCTATCTATACCAGTACTCGGGCTTGACGTAGTCGGCCATGGTCTTTGGCTCGTACTGTTCTTGGGGGTGGTGGTGGTCGTCTGGTGGGATAGCAGTTAGTATGTGGCATGGAGTTTTGACTTGGGTACGATGTTGACGTTTGTATGTAGGGACTTACCGTGACCATGGTCCTCGACACCGATGTAGTCCATCTTGACGCAGTTACCGCATTCGTGGCACCGTTCGAGTGGTCTATCCTTGGAGATCTATTTATAGGTCAAGAGTCAGCTGGCTCTTCCATATTTCTTTCCTCCGCAAGGGTATAAAATACTAACTGTCATCCAGATGACGGTGTGAGAATCAGCGGGGAATCCAGTGCAGCCGACATAGCGTTCTTCACCGTGTGATTGAACAATGATTGGGTCCTCCTTAGTTCCTATCATGGGCAAAAAATGTTAGATGTCGATGTCATAATAGTACGGCAGAGCTCGGAATGTTCTTCGAGCAGTTTTGCATGACACTATTTTTCTCAATGCCTTCAATTTGGAAGGCATTTTAAACATGTCGTTTGATACGTAAAAACTATCGTGAGGGAGAGAAGGAACTAACCTAGTCTCGAGGCGTCAAGGGGTTTCGAATCGAAAACGTCGATGCCTTGCATCTTTCCCAAGAGTTCGAATCGTTCTAAACCGGTGGCTTGTTCATAATCCGTTGGGACGGTACCGGGCTTAGCACCAGGAGCTCGCATGTCTTCGGGCGATTTGATATCTATAGTGTTCCAATTCAACCATCGGTTAGCTCGAGAAAATCCTCCAATCAATGCTTGCGGTGAGAGCTATAAATATATCCTTCCATCGGTCAAGTACGCATCGGTTTAGATCCGATAGCAGCGCTAGACAGGTCGGAGAGTATTTTGATCTCGAAGGCGGGGGTGCGGAAGAGTTACAAAGCGAGGGGAATTGGCAATCACCGACCTTCGAGTGCAACATATTTGCCCAATGGTTCACCTGACTTTGGGTCTTGCTTCGATGGAGTGGCATCACCTAAAAGTTGTAGAGAATACCCAGTTAGCCAAGTTTTCATGCGATGGTGGTAAACAACTTCATCCGCCAGTCTCGTCCAGCTTGGCTGACTGCGCTTGACTCGCTCAATTGATTGCAAGGCATGCGGCCGTAGAGTCTATATAGAGGTCGTGCATATCAAGCAACCGTGCTGGTCGAGATCCGGCTGGATTGGGATGAGTCTGATGCAGTCAGAGGGTAAACACATACGGCGAGCGAGGGAAGATGAGAAGGAGCGGGTGGCTAGAGCGCGGACGGGAGCTCGTCTGGCGACGGCAGAAAAGGTGCGTTGAACAAACATAGTTGCTCTCCACCAATTGGTAGGTTCTGGATGGTGATGAAGTCTGGGAGAGCGACGAAGAGTCGAATGTTTTGAAGCAGGTCGAGGTTTGGCGTTGATCTTGCTTTGGGACCGAATCAGTCCGAGTGGTGAGGTTGACCTTAGTCAGCACGGGTCGGCAGACCGCTGATTGGACCATCGCATGTCTTGGCGTGAAGCTGTCCGCTGTTTGGCGCTAGTCTGTTTATGGATAATATAGGGCTAGCCCTAAGTCCCGATTGGGAGATTGGTTTTCTAGATATCTCGTCCTGAAGGTGAACTCGAGAAAGCGTTTGGTTAACAAGGAAAGGCATACTCCTTTGTAATAGTATAGGCATAGCGAGGGTATATCCAAGTAAACCGGCTCACTGGCCAATCTAAATGCCCCATCGTTTCATCTACCGTCACAATAAATACATATGAATTCAAGTATTCGCAACCTGTACAAATAATCACCCACACGTGTAACCAGTTCTTCGTTCAATCTCACTTACACTGGAAAATGTTTGCTTTAATTGTTTATCTCCCAGGTGAAACAGGCTCTAGATGCCTTCTCCTAAAAATCCTCCCTTTTCATACCCATTCAATACAAGTACGTACAAAACCATGAGTCTGGACAGCAAGATGAAAAACAAAAAAGACAACAAAGGAAATATAAATCAGGACCCCACCAGCAAGTACATCGATGACAGAAGGAAAAAAGGAGTAACGAGAAACCCGGTATGGTACGCATTGCCTAACATAGAAAAACAAAGGAAAAGGCGGGATAGAAAATGAGACTGTATAACAAAACATAGATATATCCCGGACACAAGAGCCTGCTCAATTCCATCATACTCCGTTTTCTCTTTTCTATTCAATATAAAAGCCAGAAATGAGGTGGAAAATCATATAAACCAAGATGAAGAAGAAAAGCTGGTCAAAGATACACTGGCACAAAGGAAACGGTCGTTAAAAACTGTGGTAGCAAGTATGGTGGAGGAATCGGAGTCGGCTAAATACCCCTGACTAAAGAGCGGGGAGTATATTGTTAGAGGCACTGAAGTGTAAGCAGGGGTTAAGGTGGAATTTCCAGTCGTATAAGAGCCAAAATGGGAGTAAACGGAGCCCATTCAGAATAATTGGAAATAGAAAGCGGTATCTCAAGTGGGATGCGCATGGAGAGGGTAGGAAAATGTACCACCACGTATCAAAGTGATGCTCCTTGAAAACCCCCTGGTTTTTATTTGTCGCAGAAAATTTGAAATTTGTAAATCCAAGATCCAAGGAGGGCATGGGAGAAATGAAAACAACCAGGGTATCGCCGACGAAAAATGCCAGTAGTCTGATCCAAGAGCACACTTGGAGGTTGGGCAAGGAAGCTCAAAAGCGGGTATAATAAGATACGTGGCGGAAGATCGCAGAATCTGTGCGGGAAACCGCGAGGCTGGACTGTCGCTTCACCCCGTCTTAATGCGCTGGTGGGAGCAGACGACAGTATTTTCGCTGTGGCCCCTTTCGTTTCTAGAAAAAGACAGAAAAGAAAATATTCCCGGAGTCTAAAACCCCATATTTTCATTGTCCGAATGAGAGATTGCGCTCATCTTGTTCTTTTCTTTTCTAGAAGGAATTTCAGGGGGTGGGGCTCCGATTCCAACGTCTGTATGACAAGAGATGATCCACATTGACGCTTGCAGCGAAAATATATTTGGACGTACCCCAAAATATCTGCGAATAATTCCTTCTCGACACCCAAAATTGGAGGACCGCAGTCAAATCTAGATCATATAGCGACAAGATACGACAAGCCGGGGTAAGGATACTGTGCGCGCAGAAGCCGATGGCACCCTCGATGATAAAACAGTGTACAACATTTAATCGCACATCGACAGGCGGATAGAAATGACCATTTAGATTTCTCTCCACTTGAGAGTTGCTCTGGATATAGGCGCAGGATAATCAACTGCCTTTTGCTCGCTGAGACGCATTCAAAGCTCAGTGGATTTATCTCGACACGCCGCCGGTGAAAATCCACTCCCGACTTTGGTAGCGATAATACGCCAGCGATCGTTCTCGTAATCTTGAATCGCGTTACGCAGCCGTTGCACCTACGGGAAGGGAAGTAAGTTAGCCAAATGAATCTCGGGTCACAGCAGAAAATGTGCTGCAGTGGGTATGATATGAAACGTAGACAGGTAATATCTGCCAGGAAATAAAGAAATGCAAATGGAGAGACATACCGCCTCATCAGTCCATACTGTAGCCTTCGCCCTCAGCTTCGTGCAATATCGTACTTGCAGAGTTCCGCTGGTTCTACCAGGGAAAAAGTCGGCAATTTGCTTCCACGTCAGGTTTTTGTTCTCCTTTAGCTCCACAAGTAAGCTGTCTTCTTCCGGCGTAAATTTCAGTTTAGGGCCTCTCGGCCTAGGGGCCGGGTCTGGCATCCCTGGTTGACCAACAACGCTCTGTGAACCTGTCACTCCACCTGGGGAGGCCAGCTCCCCATCCCCCCCTTGCCCTGACATTGTAGCTTGCGACGGGAGCCTGTGATGATGGTGATGCGATTGTGAATGCTGATGTTGATGTATCGGAGAGGGTTGGTATTCATGTTGGACCTGCTGGTGGTGATGATGCTGGTGTGAAGGAGGATCCCCTGGGGCAGGCAGAAGCATCTCGTTGGAGTGAGATTCGTCGTGATGATGGGGAGGCTCTGGAAGCATTGGGAGGCCAATTCCGGGTGGGTTATCTTCATTTTCACCTCTAGGACCATCATCTGTACGGCGCCTTTTTGTGTGCCGTTCGCCAGAAAATGGCACTGGAAGAGACGCGGAACTAAAATGGGGCGGTAGCTGCGGTGGCAGCTGTGGTGGCACCATTGGGGTAGGGATCATAACCGGCTGTTGTAATTCACGCACTACCCCGTGAGTCCCGGGTGAGGGCATCATAACTGAAGCGGACTGGGGATGAGACGGCTGTTGCTGTGGCTGCTGTTGTTGCGATTGCTGTTGTCGAGGCTGGTGCGACTGCGGATGCTGACTCTGGTGGTGCGTATGTTGATGGTGCTGGTGCTGGTGATGCTGCTGCTGCTGAGACTGGAATTGCGAATTATGGCCACTTGACATAAAGGCAGTCTCAGGACGACCCCCATGGTGAAGCCCCGGGTTAGGCTGGTGATCTGACTCGTAAACCAGCTGGTTCGGCGGTTCTGGGGCTTTCGACTGCTCGTGCGGGGAATAATCAATCTGATACTCGCGATATGGATCCGCCAGCGTCACGGTTGAAACCCCAGCGCTGCTAGAGCTTTGAAGCTCTAGCAGGCTGCTATGATGTTGTACCAGGTAATAGCTAAAAAGCGCGCGTAGACGTCGTCTGAGATTCCGTGTTCTCCCAGTATTTCTTCCTTCTTGTCTCCAAACCGGCTCTTAGAGAGCAAAACCTATTTTGTCCTTATCCCCTATATCTTAGCAACCATCCGCGGCCTATACAACCGTAGTCGATAGGCTCCTTGATATGCTCAGGGTGCGAGAACCGAATGGATGGTGAAGCGGGACTCAATAACAAGCTGGCGAAGATCGGGAAGTAGTCACCCCACCACCCGCGATGAGCAACGGTCAGAAGAGGCCGAATCTTGCTGGCAAGTTTATCTCGAAAATAAGACACGATATTGCGGGATTAGGATGGCTATACCGCCGAACAAAAGTTGTAAGACTCCGAATAAGAGGTGCGGGAGATGGACGTATGAATCAAATGTGCAGACAAGCTAGGGAACGGGGAAGATAAAACAGAATGAATGTCGTGCATCATTATATTATTATTATTGTTAACTGTCACAGTAGCCATTCGGACACATGCAACTAATTTTATAATAATACCGTTGCAAGGGCTCAGGGATTATAGCAGTAATAATACCCATATTAATAGGTGTGATGGGAGTGTATGTACCATTACGAAAGGAAGAGTGGGAGAGGGCTTGAAAAAATAAAATAAAATGAGCAGGTAATAGCAGAGGGGAATTAAGGGATCCGAGGATTTTTCTTCTAATTTTCTCTTGCATCATCCGTAAAATTAAATTTGACGGATAAGAGGCGGGCTGTTCAAGGATTGCAAGGCAACGGGTGGCAGGCAAAGAAACACACCGTTTCGTCGGAGACACTGCCGTTAGTGAGCTCCACGGACTAAGCTGGCGGTCTGGCTTGGGAGATTCGATCGAGAGAAGTTCTAGGCGGATAATCTTAATTAGCCATGGGTGAAAGAGCCCAGACTAGAGTTTGGAGTTGAGTGCTCCATTTTCCTTCACACCTGTTATTATAAGTTAGCACAAGGTCGCGATGGGATGGGTTCCGTATGTACGGATCGCGAAATCCGTAAGGATGAAGCTGGGTTGGCATAAATTTCGGACGCCCTCCACCTTTGACGAAATTTAAAGTGAGAGTATCCACCAGCCAAAATTCGCCAATTCACCCGCAATAGCAAAGGAAGGCTCATAGCCTCCCTCTTGCAACAGTTTTGCATGGAAAAAGTCGTTGCGAGTTAAATGACCAGGGGGACAAGTGGATAAAGCAGTCCGTCTGGGATAAACTTGACTTGTCGGATCTCCCAATCGACAATCGTCCCAATAAAGCTCATTCTTCATTGTTCTCTCTCTCACTCGAAATCCCAAGTCCGAAGCCTTCAAGAGAGGGTGCATTATTGGTGACCCTTCAAACGCCTTTCCCTGGATGGTCGTAGACTGGCCTATGACGGCTAGTGTTCGAGAAGGGACCGTTTCGTTTACAGACCCACCCTTGGCGTGTATGCAGCTCTTGGGACTTTATTTTCTTTTGCGTACCTATTTTAGGGCCTGCTCAAGTTGCATTCTGGTTTACTGAATTAGCTTTTGGTTTGACTAGGATAACACTCCAAAGGGACTTGCGAAAGGAATAACGCATTTTCCATGCTATGGATGTAGAAAGGCTCCTCGCCTTGGTTCAAGAGACTGTCGCATTACCCGCGACCGTCGCCTTTAACAATCCATTCGAGAAGAAGCGAAAGCAAAACGGTGTATCATCATCATTGTTGTCAAGACAAAAGGGCGGCTTTCAAGGTTTTCGATCGCGTCGACCGCCAAATGACACTGCTGAGGCGCAGCTGACTCCGGTCGGAGAATTTGCAAAGACAAAAGAAACGCCAAAAAGTGGACAACAAAGTCCCTGAGGTTGTGCTCTGTGAAATGAAAAGGCGTGGCAGATTGTCATACTTGCAGGTCCAGATGCGATGAGGTTCCGTTTCCCTTCTGGGAAGTGCAGAGAAAAAAGAAAAGAACAGCTGACTTATCAGCCTCCTTCTGGAGTTTCTGCAGCTTTTCTCTTGTCCCGCCAACATCTGTCCTTTGTTCATGTTTTCTTTTTCTTCTTCGTAAATCTCAACATGGCACAACCTCGGACGCCGGTAAGTGCGAGAGAATACTGATTACAGTGCTTGGGATCAGCTAACAAATCCAACTCGTGTTGAGTGCAGCCTACCTATCCGGTCCCTCTTCTCTTGAGGTTGGCAAGGACACCAAAAGCCCTCAGCCTCAAGGCGCTTCTTTTGAGCTATAGATGGAGGGGCGGTGAATAGAGGATCTGGTCAACTGCCCATATTCAGCTGGTCATCAATGACCCAATCTTCAGCCTGGCATCCGTTTCAAGGCAAGGATAAACATACATAAACGTGCATGCATCGACACTGCATCTTCGTCTCCTACCAATCACCTACAATACGGTGCTTCGGACGGGTTACAGACTGTCATTCGGGCATACTTTACATGAGGGGAGCGGTAGATATCATTCTTGGGAACTTTTCTAACACCCAGCAACTCTTGAGGATTTTCACAGAGTAAGTTTCAAACTAAAGGGAGCGATCTTTATTTCTCTCTTCCGCCTTGGCATATAGTCTAAGGAGCGTTCCGTATAAGCGCAAAAATAGCAGCCGACCAAAAGGGGAAAGTGAAATAATCGAATCTCTTTCCATGATTTGGAAGACATTCTCGAACTTCACAAATACACATGCATAAGCCCGCAGCCACTCTAATTGCAGACCACTTCACCCCACGCAATCGGCTCCATGTGGGGTTCATTAATTTTGTTTATTATGAAATGTGGGCTCCCTCATGCCTTCAGAGACAACATTCCGTCACTTATGGGGTTTCGGGCTATCGGATATGAACACGATCATTCAATACGACAAATTGCAGAGTTCACTCTTCGAAACGGAAACACTGGGCATGTATCGATGTCTGGGTAAAGTACGACATGCGATACGTGCTGACCTGATTCTTGACATTGAGAACTCAATGGTTTTTCCGCCAGCAACTTTCTATACATACGTTAGACCGCCCGGTGCCAGGGACAGTCCACACCAGGGGAGTTGCAGCTCTTTCATTGTAAATTCATCTATGCTAGAACCAGGAAATCACATATAGTGAAATATTTACCGCCAGTTAGGTGAATCCCGTTCAGCGCACGCTGAGCGAAGCCATTTAGCCGTCCTTTGAGAGCTGAGAGCTAGCAACAAGGGCGATTCCTCCCAAGAAACGTGACAAGGGAACAAAATTTCTTCTGCATACTCGTTCGCTTAATGGGCGTCAAACCCGGCAGCCATTGGCGCAATTCGCTCGCTGGCGAGCATGTATTATCAGCGCTTGCGCTCCATGTCGCCCATGTTCTCTTTCAATCTCTAACCGCCAAAGCTACAAAGTGATGCTGGTCGCGCGAACCAGTCTCCGTGATAATTGCTGACCAAGCTATGAATTCGAACCATAAGATAATATCGAGAAGCCAGCCGTCACTCTGGCCAGAGTATATTGTACTGAACAGACAGCAGTCGTACATATAAGCATACTGTGAAGTCAGTGAATCCCATTGCGGTGGAGCCCTATATGATCAGAACCATCAACATAATACATATCGTACCACACTCCGTTCACTCCGCCTGGCCCAATCTATCGGGTAGGCCGAGGAATATTGTGAAAATGGGGAATATATTTCGATTAAGTTTTCGACTCCCTATCACTTCGAGTGCAGGAGAGATTTTGAACACATTTAACTGTACTTGACCATATTTATCAAAATTACATTATCAAAATCGGTTATGAGACACACTTTGCCTACTACTAACAACTATTTTTGTGCATTCTCACCCGCACAATCAATTTGGGCATGTGACTCATTGCTTGGTCTGGTCGGGATGAAGTATTTCACATTTCAATGCAGCATCACCGCTTAAACATAGCACTCGGGCAACTATAACGAGTAAGTGTAACATGGTCCAGACTCAGCTTGCTGGGCTGACGGACCAGCATGGGCGAAATCCCTACTGGGTACCAGTGCGGCAGTACGTATATACATACTTGTATGTCAAAGTTGAATCTGCCCAGTTCTCGAATGGGAGAAAAAAACGAAGACTCTCGAGTCGAGGTCAAGATATTGCTGGTAGTCAATTTTCACATTCACAACACTTTGGAAAAGGCTGGGCGAGCTGAACACCGCTTGTTTGGGCAGAGAATCGCCCTCAAAACATCAAAAATGGAAACCCTTGAAGCGGTCAAGAATCCACTCTTATCATATTTCTTTTACCTGCCTCAAGAAAGAGGAAAGAATTACCGTACTTATGCCTGCGGTGGACTTTATCTCGAGTCAAGGAGGACGCGCGCTACAGCGAAACACCTTCTTCACCTCTCAACCGCAGTCTGCCCAGGTGGACCAGTGAAGCGTACATCTGTACTACTACGTAACCTCCCTTCACCCTGTTCTCCAGCCGTGAAACATTCGTACTCAGCATGAAAAGAAGATCGCCTCTGTTTACCTTTGATTGCCATCTCCCGTTTCGCGTCGCATGTTTGATCGCCGAGTATGCGGTGCTTTGCTTTGAAAAGTCCCACTCGGCTCAAGACGTGCAAATGATATTACGATGAGATCGTTACCTGTATTCCACTCTCCAAGGCTCAAATCGATGAAGCCTTTTTCATCCATTTTATTAACCGATCTCAGGATCAATCTTAATAGGGATAGATTGGCATTAATTGACTTTTCGCATTCTGTCTGAGCTTCTCATGAAAGAAGACGGTGGCAACACCATCTTCATGACTATCTGCAATGGTAGCAGTGGGGAAATATCTACTGTCTTTCATCTTGCCCCTGCCACAAGCCCCTTTCCGAATCCCGCGGTCGGAAGATGTGTCTGGTCTAAACCCGATGCACAAACGAAGCGAATTTTACTTCACTCATCTCATTCTTGAAGGAGCGGAGACGACTCCAGAAGGCAATCATAATCAGAAATTGGTGGTTGCGAGACAAAGTCAACGTCACTCTCTATGGTTACACCAAGATCCGGATGAGGTAAAATTGAAACGCCCCTGATTGGACGAGGCTTGATTCCATTCTCATCGAGATGGTTTCCAAGGTTCGGTTTCGTCTTCCCCCTTTGTGGTTCCTCCATCAGCGTGCCATGTGGCAGGGGGTTTGGGACTTTTGGCACGCTAAAATAGAGACTTTCAACCTGGCGGACTTTACCCAGAGAGGAAATTTTGATTAGTAAGTGCCAAACTCACCACAGGGCTCCGGCCTTGGCAGTGCGTCTTCCTGATCGCACACCGTTCTCTAATTTTACGCCGGCGGAGGCCCGGAGACTCAACAAACACGAGCAGACAAAATTGTCAATATTGGGGTCAACTCCCCTCTGAGATTCTTCGTCTTTGTATCCGCAACCGCTAATATGGTAGCTCTGCGCCCGACTTGAGCTGGGTCTACCCTGCATGACTCTGGGCCATTTTTACGTATTCTTTCCTTAGTGCTTTGTCCACTTGCTGGCCGGTTCGCTCACCAAAATGGGAGGGCTCGACTTCTGAAGAGGCTGCAGGTTCACTTCGGGTTGGGACGCGAATCCTCCTGACCATCAGCGGTTTACACATTGATTGGCTTATACGCTGGGGCAACGCGGAGCTACGTGTAGACGGACGGGTCAATGCTACCCATGGATGACTTCAGGCTTCAAGCAATAAGTGTATCGCCGCCACACGCAGTCATGTCAGCCGTATTTGAACAGCTGGAAATTTAGGATATTTACTTGGCTCTTGGGCCGCGTCTGAAGATGGACAAGCGTTTTATTAGACTGATTTACGCCCCTGGCCAGTTACGAGTCGCCTCAGGTGGAGGATTTGCATATTAAGATACACCCTGCGGAAGTCATAGAAGCCCTGTTAAGTGCCCTAGCTTTGGGGTGTCTCCCAACGTTGCAGAACTGTATTCCCGTCTCTCATATGCCCAGCTTTCAAGCACGGGACATGTCTCCGTTTATAAAGAACAGCTGAGCGACAAGGGAGGCTTCCTTGCTGATGCAAACCTGTTGCCAGTTTTCAACCTGCACGAACTCCTCAACAGTATCCTTTGCTGCTCTTAGACACCATGCTCCAACCTCAATCATGGATTTGGTAAGGCCATCGGCTGCTTTTGTGGAACCATTGCTGATGTTAAAGGCGCTCCAGTCATTTTCATTTGCAATATTTATGATCTCGCGGCCATGTAAAATCAGCGCTGATCTAAATATTGCCACCCCGGGTGAAAAGGGTGCGGGTGGCTGATGCCTGCTTTCAGCGATATCTTGTCCAAGAACCCACGGCGCGCCATTTTCGTAGCTATGCTTTGCATAAGATGAACATATGCCACTAAGCAAAGCCATCACTCCTTTGAACGTATCACTGCTGCCTTCTTTCTGATAGTGATGCCATGCCATCGCATATAGGTGAAGGTGCGCAAGCAACTGCGCCATGTCACCGTTTACACCTCTCCCGGGACCAGAGAATTCCCAGTCAATGATCCCCATCTTGATATCTACCAGACCTAGACTCGCACCCGATCCTTGTATCCCATCAATATGCTCTCGCTGCTCAATTATGATCCCACCCGGCCATAAATCTCCAATATTAAAAGCACGCTCTCCAGTAAATTCATTCTCACGCTCAAAATCCTCGTGCACAACCCGGCTCAGTTCCGCCGAATCTGGGATGCCGAAGCGGTCTAGATATCCCTTTAACGGTGCCACAGCCGCATCACGAACCACATCTTTCATGCTCTCATTCTTAAACCGGGCTAACTCGGTATCATTGCCTAAAGATTTCTCAACAGCCTCCAAAGTCGATTTAGAATGTAGATCTGCAAAGAAATGACCCAGCTTTCGCCCGATAGAGAGACAAAGCTCCTCATCGTTCAAGAGTATTTCCTGACAGCTAGACCGCAACTGGGAACTGACGTCGGTGAGCAAACAAGAAGGCGATAAATGGTCGGATAAAGGTGGTAGTTTGCCCAAATCCTCCAATATTAAGACATGTGATTCTTCATCGTGGTACACAAGCGCTGGCACATGCACCGTCGAGCGATAGGAGAGCAGATGAGAAAGAGCTCCATCCGGCTCTGAAAAGAGGCCTAGTGCATTCGCTTCAACTTTCTAAGTTGTGAAATTAGAACGGGTTAATTAATTGTCCATTTTTATGTTTCCTTGAACACTTTCTGCCCATATGCCGCGGGTGTTTGAGCGCCGACTTGCCTGTCTCACGCGGTCAAATGGAGCGCTTTCCCCTATACTCGCGACGTATGGCGGGGCATATTTCAAGATTAGGCTTCTTTTGTCCCCGAATCTCCCTTCTGTGGGTTCATGGTCACTCTCATCCTGCCTTTCGGCGCGAACGGTGAGATTCACAAGTCCCCCTGTGAGGCGAGTGATCACCCACGTGTGCTGGGGGTCGATTTGGTGGAAGTACGAGTTGAAATCAAAAGACATGACCGGCAGCCGAGGCTCGGGATGAAAGTGTTTTATTATTGTGTTACAGAGATGTGTTTGTGATAGGGGACAATCCTTTGAAAGGAAGATGTTGTGTGCTGCTTGTTTTATGTGAGTAGGGCGTACACCCTTGCAGCCCAGCGCCACACTGTGAATTTGCTCTCCACGAAGGCCTTTCATCAGAGACCGCATGAGAATGTCGCCAAGAGAGTGCGATTTTTGCAATTTTTGCGGCTTTGTGCATCTGTGTGCGTTAGTGTTTTTGTGTGCCTGGACATCCTCGGGATGGCCATGAAGTACAAAGCTGTGATGCACAAGGAACTCAAATCAGAAACAGTGCAAGTGGAATAGAATTACACATGATTTCTAGATATCAATCTCGGCTAATCCCAATAGAAGTACAGAAAAAAAGTAAGAAAATAAGTAAAGTACATCACAACGCGCTCGGGATAAACATTAGTTAGGTAGTACAGAGATATTTTTTTAATGCAAAGCATCATTAGATGTGCCTCATCAGTTACACACGAAACGCCTGACCGACATGAATCTTGAGCAAGGGAAGACAAGAAAAAGAAAAAGCGATGAAAACCACAAAAATATCCAGAGGACTTGTTCGGGAATGGTGAAAAAAAGGTACGCTGCAACTTTTTTAGGGTAGTTGTCCCGAGTAGAAGGTTACTCGAAATTATCTGCCCTGTCAACCCAGATGTCTTCGATTTCGGCAAAGTTCTGGAAGTGTGACGGGCGATGTTGCTCATCGTAGTATTTCTATCAAAGGAAAAACAAGTTAGTGTTATGTTTTGGATGAAAATGAGGGGAGAGACGTACCAGTGGAGTGTCGATCTTGACGTAGACCGGTCGCTTTTCCACACTACTGAATGAGCTGCCTAGGAAGCCATAATTCCAAATATTGCCTTCAGGTACCAGGAAGTAACCGCGAATCCGGTCACTAAGGAGAAGCTGGCATTTATCACCCATGCTAGTCGAGAAGCCCTGGGGTTGGTCGGAAGTAGTGTCTTTATTCTCCGCACCCCACTTATACCCTTGAGGAGTAAGGGCCCACGCAGCAAGTGAAACAGAGCCAGGCGTGAATGAAACCGTCATTGTGACGGTTTTCTTGTCCCACGACGAATGTTCATTCATCAATTTGGCATGCTGCGTAACATCCATGGCAGTCATGCACGTAGGCTCATTTCCAGACAGGGTATGAATGATTCCAAGTGGTTCGAGCCCCTCAAGATACTCATGCTGTGGAAGTTGTTGTGGGAGTTGGACATCACGCGTGTTTCCAACTTGTGGCACCATCACGATTGTCTGGATTTCTTTCACCTGGTCGTTATCCGGGGGCGACCGGCCGTATAGATACCCAGCAACCTGTACTCGCAGATCTGAGATCATTATGAATCGCTTCAGGATATTCTTTGGCATGACAAAAGTGTAGTGCTCATCCTCCTGGATATCTTCTGATGAGATATAGATATTGTTCGCACGGGTACGCAGATTGGATGTAGCAATAGCACGCGTTCGCCATTCGGTCTTAGAGGCAAATGACTGTTGTTCGTATTGAGAAGTGGTGGTAACGATCATTTCCTCCCCACGGACGTTTTGAGTCTTGGTTGTAACTGCCGTGAGCTGCTTTTGTTCTTCCTGCTGTTTCTCTAGCTCTGCGGCCTGTTGCCGTTGCAGCGATGGCGCACTGATCTCCATACCGAGGATGATATCCCGGACTTCACTGCTTGTAAGACTTTGAACGTTGACATTGTTCTTCTTGCCATAATCGTTGAGAATTAGGTCACGAAGTTGGACCTCGAGTTTCATCCAATCCTCGTCGGTAAGCGTAGGCCAAATATGATGCTCTTGCGTGATTACATTCTTGTCGGGCCGAAGTAGGATCTTGGTCTTGTCGATGTTCACATGCAAGGCACGAAGGATCAAAACCAACCGGGAGAAAGCAGTGTAGGAAGAAATTGTCTTGAGCCATTCATCGTAAAGGTTGAAAAGAACCATCTGTGGTTCAGTTGCCTTCAGAATCATATCGGCGAGTTTCTCCACCTTGATAGCAGCTTGGAAAGGCAGCTGAAGTTCAGAGGCTCGGATGGATATATTAGGGAAGTCGAGAAGATGCACCTCAAGAGGATCAAGAAGACCCTTTCTTGTAACAATAAGCTGCTTAGGCTGCTCTTCAACAGGTAGAGACCGGATAAGAGCAGCGACTTCTTCTGCGGTCTTCCATTTTGCCAACTGGCCCAAACGCTTCTGACCCGCCCAAACACTGGTGTGAATGATCTTCAAAAAGAGCTGACCAGTCCTTGGATTGAAAATGAAGATAGCGCCGTTGATGGGTTTTGTGGTTAAGTTCCCTTCGAACGTCTTGTGAATAGTAACACGATAGACGTTGGTATCATCAATGAACAGTTGAATCTGGTTGCTGAACAGTTCTGAGTAATTTTGTGAGTTCAAGAACTCCTGGTTACTCTCGGAGGCATAAAGCTGAAGACCCTTTCGAATACGTTCCCTAAGCACGTACAGGGCGGGGTTCGCCTTCATAATCTTGGCCATGGCTTGCTGGATAAGAGCTTTGAGACCGGGGAAATATTGTCCATAAGCGGAGTAGAGGTTGTAGGCCAAATCAATTCCAATCATAAGGCCGGTGGCGGATGGGTATATACTCATGCTGTCCGTAGTATAATCAAGGTATTTAGCACGCACGTATCTCTCGATGTCATGAGAATCGTAATCGCCATATCGTAGCTGAACATCAAGCCAGAATTTGTTTGTAGTCGTAGCCTCAATAACGTCCTTGGTATCGAAGAGCAGCGACGGCCTGCTAACATTCCATTTGGTTGTCGAGAACAGGAGGATGTCTGCACAAGAACTATTCATCTTATATGACTTTCGAGGGTGTATAGTCTCCTTCTGGACAGTTTCAATACCAAGCTGTTCTAATTCCTGGTCGAAAACTTGACACAAATCCATCACCACGGACTCATGGATTTTCTGCCACAAATGGGCTCGGAATATTTGAATAAGTGAGATCTTCAGTGTTGGGATCTTTCCATGTAAGAATATACCAGTAAGATCAAGCTGGACTTGGAAACCGACATAGACGTTCGCGCGGTTGATAGTTGGGGACCACCACAATGTGAAGCGACGATTTGGAATTTGATTCAAACCGGATCTTTGTGCGTTTGTGAGCTTCTTGAACTTCATAGACTCCTCAAAACCGCTCGCTCTTTCCCAGAACAGTCCCTCCCATGAAGGGAAAGCTGTGGCCTTGAAAAGGGTATGCTCAAGGATAGTTTCGACTCCTCCAAGGGCTTGAATAACGTCCGTACGGTAAGCGTTGAGATTCCAAAGTTTACCATCATGCCTTTGGCTAGTCCACCAGAAGGGATTGCTCTTCATAAGCTGATAAACTTTGAATTCTGTCCTTGCACGGAACCCCTTATCAAAGCTTAGCGTACTGCGGTCTTTTTGGAACAAGGTATTGATTCGCGGCAGACCACGATCCCAACTGTCTTCCAGGTCTTCCAGGGTTAGTCGGCGATTTTGCTGACTGGCTTCCTGACGCTTCTGCGAGTACTCCATCCACACGCGTTGAGAATCAATAAATTCTGCTTCCCAGGGGATGATATAGCGGAAGATGTTGGGTATTAAGGTTTCCTCGTCATGTGACATACCCGCACGGTAATGCGTAACGCCAGTGTCAGTTTGTTTGGACCAGCGCTTATCGCTAGTTGGGATAAGGATATGAGACCCGGAAATCATACCGAGACCTCCCAATTCCTTAGGGGTGTAAAATACCGCGGGTGGGAAACGGGAAGGCATCTTCGAGTTGAGACCAATCTTGACTCTTGTCTGGATCTTTGTCTCGCACTTCACGATTGTGTCAAGAAGGTTAACGGTTGCTACCGCCGCCTCACGATAGTAAGTAAAGAGCGCAATTAGGGCTGTGTTCCATTTATTGGCAATCTTGGTAAATGTAGTGGAGCCGGAGGACATAAGAATTTGTCGGATGCGGTTATTGAACTTCTGTATATCCTCCTCGGTGACTTGAAGGAAGGCATACGCAGTACGTTCTTTCGAAGCACTGTCGGTCAGAGACCAGACACTGTCCTTTACAGAGAACTCTTCGTTTTGGTTTCTGCATTTGGGTAGGATACGAACTTCGAAGCCGCTCATAGAGAAGAGTAAATTCGGGTTGTCACGGCTGTAGACACTAGCAAAGGTATCATCCCACTCAATTGTGGTGATAGATCTCGGGAGACGGTTCTTAAGGTCCCAGAAAACTGCACGCCCGAGGTTGACATCGTGTCTCATAAGTCGCATTCTTGAATCTCGAGGCCAACACTTCTTGTTCTTATAGCCAATAACGTTTTCAAAGTTTGGATCGGGTTGTTCAGTCAAGAAGCGTTGAATTAAATCTCTCGACTCGTCTGCGGAGAACCTGAAGAATACCCATATCTTGTCAATGTATCTCGTGTAAAGACGAATTGGGTGTTTGCTTTCTGTTGCGCGATCTGCAAATTGCAAGAAGTCATTTGGACTCTGGGGCGGGCCAGCAATCTCGCTAGCTCTCTGCAAACCAAGGAGAAGGAGGTCGACAACAAGGCCGTAGAATTGGAAAACAAAGCCAGAGAACTGAAGACCACGAATCATGCCATAGGCATTAGTGTGGTTCATGTCCTTATAGTTCAATTGGACGTTATTCTTGGAAGTAATATAATCGGCCAAATTGTGGTCCATGATAAGCCGGAGAAGTCGATTAAGGAGTGTAAGATCGATCTTTTCGTAAACCTTGGACAACTCAGTTTCTATCATAACATTGCATTCACCATCGGCTGTCTCCCAGACATTCGAGAGATTATTGATTCCTTGGGCCCACTTATAGGTCAAAAGAGGAGGGACTTCAGAATCGGAAGGTTTTATCCAGGCGGGGAACAAGTGTCGCTGGTCGGCTTGGTACCACAGATACTGATCAAGGTACGCATCTGTGATTTTCTCGATTGGCTCGATGTCGTAGACAGGGTTGATATGACTATAGTTGTCGTTCATATCAATGCCAACTTCCTTGAAAGCACGCTGGGTAAGAAGGAACCGCTTAATTCTCGCAAGGGTAGTACCAGGTGAATCGTAGGCCTGTTCGATCAAGGCAAGCTCTTCACGCTGACTTTGGTTGAGCCGTCCCTTCACGGAGTATGCCTCACGCAGTCGCTCAAGGGCCAAAATCAATATCTTCGTGTCATGTTTGTAGGAAACACTTGGGAAGGGGATGGGCGAGAACTTGCGAGACTCTAGCCAATGGACGGTGGTGGTGTAAATGGCAACGGCTTCCTCAGATGACACATATGGACCGTCTTTGAGGTAGTTATGCTGTCGCTCTTGTTCAGATTTAAGCCATAATCGAGTTAACCGTCCCAAGTTCTTCTTCGCAACAGTCTTATCGACAGTAGCACCACGACGAATACGTTCGCGGTTGTAGTGGGCTACCGATATCCACCAATCTGCCTTGCTCTTCACATATCGGAGGATGATATTTTCAATAGGTGCGGGAAGGCCTGGCACTTTCCATGGAATATTACTCTTCCAGCACCTCCATGCTTCTGAAAGATGCTGTAGAACAATATTAACCTTATTTTGTTTGATACCTTCCGGCATCATGTCCATAAGGTCAGCCATGACTGAAGCTCTAAGCTCCAGGTCGAAGTGAGATTCGACACGCTGCTTCGTGACGGTTTTTGCAGCGCCCTTACTATGTCTGCCCTCGAACTGTCTGGAAAGGAGATTACCGAGCCATCGCTCTAGGAGTGGGATGATACCACGAAGGAAGAAAAGCCATACCCTCCAAGCAGGAGCCCAGAAGCCGCAGCCAGGCCCCTTGCCAACTGGGCCAGAATTAAACCTGTAATAAATCAAATGCTTCAAATCTTTGCAGGATCTGATCTGGTGCATGAGCTTATACTTGTATCGGTACATGCCTGTCAGTTGGCCAACGTGGTTGAAAGCGTAAAGAATACCGTCCGCAAGCTGGAAGGCATCAATATTACCTAAACGGTATTGCACTTGAGCATCCACGATCAGCTTGGTCAGCCGAAGGATTTCTCGCATTAGATGGAAAGCATTTCCAAACCGAGACTTCTTTCGCTCTTTGGTCGTTAAGGTTTTCACCGGCTTAAGGTTGAAATTGTAGTCGAGATGGAGGTAGGTAAGGTTTTTACGGTGGATGAGGAGGTTGAGCATATTGAATCCCTGGCGACACACTTGGAGACCGGCTTCAACCCAATCGATAGTGGTTTGCTGGAAGAATTTCGTTCCCTTCAGTGTTTTAAGCAGATCTTGCTTGCTCTGAGCTTTTGGCTTTCGCTTGTGTAGCTCGTTGAGGACGTAGGTTTTAAGGAGCTTCTGGTAGGATACTCGAACCTTCACGGGTTGTCCCTGAGGGCAGTGCTCTAGATACCACTGTTTCACAAGTGGAACGTCCTGCGCCCGAACCATCTTCCCAGAGCGTCGATTAAAGGGGTATGGAGCCCACCAAAGAGCAATAGCAGATGCTGTTTCACTGGTATATAGTTCTTCGTCCGCCAAAAACGGCTCAACTTCCGGTGGTAGCTCGAAGTCGTCTTCGTCATTTCCAACACCGAATATTTCGTCTTCATGGCTGACTGTGATATTTTGGGGGGCAACGGAGCGAGAGGATATGGGATTGATGACAGGATCGAAATAGAAAGCAGGAAGATTGGGGACTTCGGTTCGGACGTAAGCGACTTGTGGGTGGGAGTACCAAGACAGTTTGACGCTTCGAGGTAGGGAGTTGTATAGGTAGGGAAAGGCGACACGATACTCTGTGCGTATCGGAGCACGGAAAATGATGCGATCGATGGCGTTGAATTCGCCAAAGTCCTCATCGTTTGGATCGATGTCCTTGTAGAGTGGTTCAAATCGAGGACCACCGGGGATGGCGACATTGAGGGCCTTTGCAGTCAGGAAGCTATTCAATTCAAACATGTAGTGATAATTTTTGTCTACGACATCACTAAGAAGCTGGTGACTGAGACGGTACAGTGTTGCCATCTGTGGAAGAGTCAAGTTCCAATCCTTATAACTGGGGCCGTTTACGTGTGGCGTATCGAGCAATGGTCGATGATCATAAAACCACTCGTAGACAGGGCTATCCTCCGCCTCATCTAGTTCCATCTGAATCGGTTCTAGAGGCTCCACGTCTTCAATATTCTCCGACCATGACAATGGGGGCTCCTCGTCATCGAACGGTGGGAATCGCATTCTCTTGAAATGCCTTCGGTCACTTTTTTCGCGTCGCATACACACCCACATGGTTGCCCATTGCGCATGGAAAACAGGCTCGATTACGCGCGGAATCTCGTTGACCAGAGTCAGACAACCGTTGACGTGATAGAGCACCTTGACCTCTCTCGAAGCTTCCCAAGGCATAGGCATGTTCTCCAGCAGCTTCAACACGGCGTGTGGCATAAATTTCAAAGCTCCGAGGTAGCTTCTTTTATCTGTGCTAAACTTCTTTTGCGACACGTCGCCAATGTCCTTGACAATTTTCCGAAGATGCTCAGGAGGCATATCGGACTTCTGAGTTTCGACGAATCCCGCCTTCCTCTTCTCCCCGAACCGATTTCGCTGAGTTCGAAGCCATTCTTTTTTCTTCTGGTCAAATTTCGCAGTTAGAGGGTCGGCTGGTGGTCGGTATCCAGGGGGTGGGGGAGCGAGAGGCATCGAAGGGGGGGGTGCCGCGCCCCATCCTGGAGGCGGCGGCGGAGGTAGAGATGACATGTCGATGGATTAAACGATAGCTGAAGTTGAAATTATCAACCGTTTGATAATGAAGGGGTTGTTGGTGTTACTTGTCGTTTGACATCAGGGATTGCTCGGCGGCGTCGCTTCCCGGATCTCTTCGCGAGAAAGAGACACAAGAAGAGAGTAAAAGAAGCGAAGCCGAAGCAGATGATCAAACAGAACTGGTTACTGACGCCAAAAACACGTCGGTTGCGATGATTGCAGGGCGTGTTTTCCTTCGAGCATCAATGAAGCCGGTGGCGGCTCTCCATTTTTTGCGGTGCCAAACACACTAGTCCACTCTAGGACTAGCGCCGTCTCGCCAAAACTGCTAAGCTTAACCCACACAAAATCTGCGCTAGATGTTGAAATCGAATTGACGACAACGACAAATAACGACGGTGTTGCGATCCTCACGAAACAACAGTCTCACCACGCAGTTGAGATCCGAGGACAGTCACAATGGCCAACACACGCCTCCAATACGTGAGTTATCCTACATCTCCGCGATTCTGATCCGCAACCTTGCTAATTTCGATTTTTTCTCCCACCTACAGCGCCGACGGAACCCGTACGTACTACCAGAGCGAAAATCTCGACGATTGGACATTTTGAACCTGTTTGGAAGTTAACGATCCTTTTCTACGAATAGATACAACACCAAATCCAACAATGTCCGTGTGATTAAGACCCCGGGCGGCAAGCTACGATACCTCCACATCAAGAAGAAGGGTACTGCGCCCAAATGTGGTGACTGTGGCATCAAGCTCCCAGGTGTGAGTGCTATCTATGACTCTGCGAGGAATTCCGATTTGTCGCTATACAGAGACACCGAAAATGTCCATTGAGATTCTAGGTCACTGATGCATTTGGGAAATAACAGGTCCCCGCCCTCCGCCCCCGTGAATACTCCCAGATCTCCCGCACCAAGAAGAACGTCACCCGTGCCTATGGTGGTTCCCGCTGCGGTAACTGCGTCAAGGACCGCATCGTCCGTGCTTTCTTGATTGAAGAGCAGAAGATCGTCAAGAAGGTATTGAAGGAGTCACAAGAGAAGGCCGCTGCCTCGTCGAAGAAGCGTTAAACAGCTGCTAGCGACTGCAGGGATGTTGAAGTGGCTGTGTGGAAAATGGTATGATGGTTCGATCACAACCGGAGTTCGGGTGGAATATAATTCTGGTTTAGGAACGAAATAATCATGAAATGCATTGTCTGACTTTGCGCGTTGTGCGGCAAGATGCTCAGCATGAAGGTATTTGTCGGCCATGTCATGGTTACGGAATACTTCGTTTTTCCGTCTACGCTGTCATTAAAATCGGCAATTACCAATAAATTCATAAATTTAAAATCAAAACACATCCATTGTTCCAACCTGGCGGGGCCTCACTTCTTCTGAACACATACGTGATACCCGGGATTATCGGTGCCCCTTTGACAAAATAGTCATCCCACCCGAGGGTGCCAGCATTGCAGTAGCGCTACTCGTCGCAATAAAATCTCCGTCCGCGTTTGAATTCTCTTTCATAACTGGATCAGCGGTAGGTATGCCTTAAGAGCGAGGATCAGCACTGCTTAAGCATCACCCTGGGGCACTGCTATCTCGACTCTTTGTATCAGCAGCCAAATTTTTTGAGCTGAAAATCATCTGTGCAGCCCAGGTAAAGGGAAATCATGATCAGCTTTGCAGATGCTTGGACCAGTGGTCCACTGTAGATCTAGCATCATCTAACTAGCTATGCACGGTGCCCACAGTCGACGCCGGACAATTTGCAATGCAAGCCAGGCGCCAGCGAACGCCAGCTCACTGAGTAGAGCACATACACGGAGGCTCGAGGTATACTTTTCGAGCATAATGAAACTATTCCGACACGTCTGCGAGTTTTACTTGGTATCGAGCCACATCCAAAGCACCTCCAAGAAGGGAGCTTAGACTTAAAGACCACCCGCTAGAAGCAGGCTTTAGATGAAGTCCTTGTTCGTTCCCAGGAAGCATATAGGGTGAGTAGTATGCGCTGCAGAACTCTCACAGCGTACCCTTGGGTGGCACTCGGGAGGCTCAATGTTGCAAGCGTGCAATCTCTTCGGGATGGTTGGAGTAACGCACCTAAGAGTGTTGTGTGCGAACGGTGAACCAACCAGCCAGCTCCTCACGTAGTGACATGAAAACACCAACCAAATGTTGAAGAACTTCTCCTAGAGCTCGACCCATGGCAATTCAGCATAGTTGAAATGCTGTACACCAAGGATTGCGCGTCCACATTCTCTGCTTAGAGAACAGAAGTCGGTAAGCCTTTAATCTATCGGTGTAGATTATAATCTGCCAGATGAAGGCACATACTAATTCGGTCAGGCCTCTGGTCCAAATTTAGAACATGTTATTAAAAACGACCAGCTGAACCACGGAACCCTCCTATGTAGATGAGCTTGAGCGCCTAATTGGTGGCTACCAGTTCAGCGCATAACGCGGAGCATGCAGTGGTGGCTTTCATGACGAGAGCTGGGGGCAGCGAAGGAAGGTCATCACGACCAGCCGCAGTAAGAGGTCTGAGAGTAAACGCTGTGAAGATTGAGGGGATTTGATTTGAGTCCGTAACGGTGCCATCCATCCCCATGCCTCCTGTCGAAGATCAAATCCGTTTGTATTGCTATCAAGGGCTACGGACAAGGGAACGGAGCTAGACTTGCCACGCCTCTCGGGGGGTTGATAATTACGCCCGCGTTCCGTTTACGATGAGCTGAATGCACATATGTGCTGCATCGTCGTTAATTCTATGAGCTCAGGAGGTCTCGTGTTGAAGAGACTGTTCCTCAACCCTGGAACCATGTCCAGCTACGTGTGCTTCGGCCCCAGTTGCGATCCATTTCACGAAAGTGGTAATTAGACGGATTTCGTACTGCTGTGAAGCCACTCAAATTCGATCTCCGACACTACAGGAATTGACGGGAGGGTCGCATGTCCGCAATTGCGTTTGAACATAGCGCCCTCCCCTTCCAGGCTTTCAATAGCACATAACAGTATACCTATCTACCCATGGACGTTAGGAGTATCACAGCGTGCGGCGCGAGAACAAGCGATGGAACGTTGTGGGCCTTCCACTGGTGACAAGCTTCACATCGAGAGATAAGCGCGACTTGACCACAATTCGAAGTGGAATTTCCCCATCTCCTGTGCGACAGCACTCTACAAGTCAAGAGCCGGCCAAGGACTCCATACACCACATCTGCATTATTGTGAGACACCAACAAAAGAAAAGAAAAGAAGGGATTGATGCTGGTGGTGCTGTGGCGGCATGCAGCGTCCCACCCTCCAGCGCGACGAGATACAGGCACGACAGGATGGTAGAGCTGAAGAGAAAATTGCGTACCGGGTTATGTTTTCGTGGAAGGCCTGGATCGTGAGCCGCCGCCATATCCTGCAAGAGTCCTCTATCAATGGTCACCTTTTTGCCCTGCATCATCACCTATTCTGAGAAGTGCTTACTGGTGGCTACAGTTCCAATTACATATGCATATGTTCAACATAGTGTCCGCCACTAAGCCTGCGGTAGTCCCGATTGACCTCCTCTCTGGCGCAGATGGTGGTCGAGAACAGATTTCTATGGATTATCCAGTTCGACTGCGTCCACCAACGTGTTTTTAATAATGCACTCTGGGGAGTTATATGTACATACATCCAGCCGCCGATCAATTTGTTACACCCCTGACCTTGACTTCCCGAGAGCTAAGAAAAGATTTGTCAACGGGGTTCAAGTCGTAAAGAAGAAAAAGAAAAGAAGAAAGCCGCCAAAAAAGCAAAGGAAGAGAGATCCAACCCACACAAGATAAAGCGTACCTACCGACTCACAGGCAGGCTTTCCTTTCTGGCGGTGCCGATTTCATGCATGGTGATATTGACCCGAGCCAAAAGTTAGCTTCTGCATCTAGCTCCCGGGGATGGCGGGGAGGACGGACGCATACGAGGTTGTCTTCAGGATGGAGGGCGATCCTCATTTCAGTTCAAAGTGTCAGGTTCTAGGCTGCGCCAGCGAGGCGAAGAGAAGAAGCACTATACGCGAATTCCTAATTTGTTGCTTCAACATTGGTAAACGGTTCGCTCTTTCGCATATAAACTCGTTCTTCTTCAGGAAACCCTGCTGCGGCCTAAGCCACCTTTGATTCCAAAGCACGTCTCAGCTCGTATTACTCTACAGGTTCTCGAGTATGGATACATGAGGCGGGCAACCCCCGAACTCGTCCTATGTACTCTGTACAAATCGGTTTGGCTGGGAGAGACACAGGAGTCGACTAGTTGCGTTTGAGTATTTCGCGGAACGACATCGGGACGGGAGACCCATCGATTTGTTCGTCGGGCTAATGCAAGCTTCATCCAGACTTTAAAGCATCTCCCAACTCCAATAACACAGCAGAGCCAAGAGGCTTGAGGTGGAGGAAATGATTGCAGAAGACATGAATACATCCAGCCAGGAGCCGGACCTCTGACCCAGACGATCATTCTATTGAGGACATCACTGCTTGAAACAATAATCAGCACCAAAAACTTCCTACACCTTTGGTGACTACATTGATGTATATCGGTTGATTAGTTCTTTGGTCTCTAAATTATAAGATAAGGCCTCCATTCCAGACGATCAGCATACCAATGTACAGTGTCAATCGAAAACGCCAGTCGTGTGGGTGGCTAAAGCATGTGATGCACAACTCGGGAATTTCCACCACAATATGTAGAAGCCATATAAAAAAGCAAAGAATTAAAAATAATAATAATGGAAAGTGAACCATAGCGCCAAAAGCTCGAAATTAGGATTGAAAATGATCCCAACTAACCAATTGCACCAACCGAATTTCCCATCCCGGATCGACCCCTAAAGTAAAGTTTGTAACCATGAGTGAAGACGAACAAGACATGAAAAGAAAAGAAAAGGTAAGCGTTCGTCGAATCATGTACATACAGCCTTCTGATAAATCTACTTCCAACCCAAAAGCCAAAGAGAAGATAGGAAATACGAAAGGAGGAAGGGAGAAAAAGTTACATGAAGAGGAAGCAAGCAATGCAGCCGTCGAAGGGATAGTAAGTAAACCGTATACCTATTCAGACGCGAAAAAAATATAAGAAAGAAAGAAAACATGCGCGCATTATACACAGAGAAGAAAATTTGCACTATCCGTATTCAGCAATTAAACCCCTGACGAAACATTTGGCTATCAAGTATTGACATATCCGTGACTACTTGATTTTCATCATGAGCCGTGGACTGGCAGAATATTGATGGCTGAGGTAAGAGGTCTGTACATCCCATAAGGCTTTCTAATTCGTACTGGGCCAAGGTAAGGTTTATCCCTGTAAGGTCGTTTGTTTCTGCGGGTTCGTATTTGATGGGTGAAGTCATTTCAACCGTTGCGTTGTTATCACCACTGCAACCCATGCCAGCAGCATAATCTGTGTTCTGCTGGCCCTGGTTCATCAACTTGTCCGCTGCTTTAGCTCGTCTGATCTTGGCTGCCTTCTTTGCGGCACGGCCCCCTTTCGCTCCAGATGCCTGGCGCTGAGGAGCTGGAGGGTTTGACCTTGCGGTTTTCTTATGGGCGACTGGTTTTCGATACCTAGTGGTTGATTGCACACCCTCCTTTAGAGCCCTTTTAGTCAAACCCCAGGCGTTATTGGATCTTTTTGACCGGTTACTGGGGGCTGCTGGATCTTTTACCCCCTCAAAAGCCTAAGATATACTGTTAGTGGCTGGTCTTACACTCAAGCAAATTCATAACTTACAGCATTCATGGAAAGATTATGGCGAATGCTATTTTGCCACCCTTTTGAGTCTGTATTTTTGACTTTGTTTGTATTCTTCTCGAACCAGTCGTAGATGTCTTTAAGGACCATCTTTTTTCCAGGAGTGGACATGAGCGCTCGCCAGATGAGCTGAGCATATGGCTCTTCGCAGGATACACTTTCGTTATCCGTGTCATCTTCGTGAGCAGCGTCATTTTTATCCACAGCAGATTGCAGTCCTTCTTTTAGCTCAGGAGGACTGGTAGCTAAGATGGTAGCTATGTCGTCGGGTGGGCTCGAGCCTGTTGAGTTAGGTGGTGAAAGAGACGGAATCATAGCCCTCTCTGGGCTGAAAGCGTTATCGAAAATCGGGTCGGGATAGATAGAATAGTCTTGGTCTTGGTATTGGTCAAACTGAAGTCCATATTCAGATTTGATTTCTGGTGGAGAGAAAGAAACTTGCTCCCGCTCAAAGTCGTAGGCAAAAGGGCTTTGCTGGCTTGGGTATTCTAGCTCGTTAAAAAAGGGGGTTACCGGAGAAAATAAGCTGAGGTCGGTTTCTGGCAGTGCTGTTGCTTCGGCATCCCACGGAAATGGATTCTCTTCAGCACGAGCGTTGCCGTACGTGTAGTAGTAGGACGGAGGTGCCATCACTGTCTTGTATTGGTCCTGGACAGCACTGACTTCGGGGAGTAAAGAGAGTGAAAAGCTATCCTCTGAAAGACCTAAACCAAAAGAACTCTGTGGAGGACACTCTGCATCAACGCCCGTTCCTTGCCCATGAGATAGAGGGTTATAAGAAGTGCAACATCGAAGGCTTTTAGGTAGCTCGGAAACTTGATGTATGGGAAACGGGAGAAAGCAGGACTGGCACATTTGCCCACACGGGTAGTGGGGTGGAGGGTGTTCAGTAGGGTCGTCCATTTCTTTTTGATTCTTTAGGTATCAAAGGGTGGGATATATCCAGTTGGGTGTTTTTGGAAGATATGGAATGGGGTGGGGAATAACAGTATGCCAACTTTGAAAAGGCAGGATGACGGACTATGAGCAAGGCCTGTAGCACAAAGATATGGAGAAATAACTGGGGTTCCGGCGAACACAAATGATATACCGCTCTGCAAGGTGGTTGGGCGCGCTGTATTCAACATGCTAGTTCACATCGGTAAAATGCTTGCTGCGGACAGCCTGCTGAATGACTGTAAGGCAAGGACAAACAAACAATGATCGTAGATAAGTTGGAGTCAGATTCCCTCTCAGCAAGGCGATATAGTATTCTCTGCCTGGCTGAAGAGAAGTGCCCTTGTGGAACAGCAATCTTTCTGGGCATATATAGGCTAGATTATTGCTCAAGGATAATAAGAGATCTTAGTTATACACAATGCCCTGCGGGACGGGGAAAGGGTTAGAAAATGTGTCAAGCAGCCTAGCTTCGCGATTAGCATCCTGATTGGCGGTGGCGGAAAGCTGCAGAAATTCATATGTCATGAGTTACACTTGGAGAACGGCCTGGCTGCGGGCCGCTAGGATTGAAAAAGTCATAAAGCCTTCTGGAAAGTCTCACGAAGTTCAGTCCTGATGAGGCGAATCTGTCTGCCAATCGAAAAGAAGAAAAAATAATATATTATATGCCGGCATAAACAAAGCTTCCCCTCTGCAGGCCAAGAGGGCGACTCAGACTGAAGGCTGTATCTTCACCTAACTCTGCACAGATAGCTTGGGTATAGAGAGAAAAAAAGAAAAGAAGAAAAGGTTGAGCTGCATTTTCCTCGGTTGGTATGGCTTCAAAGGAGGCTGTAGCCCACTTCTCAACAAAGCAAGAGTCTGGCATGCGCACGTCAGAGAGCTCTTTCAACCATCAAGCCAGTTGTTTTGGTCAAAACGTTGCCCACAGTTCTAGTACCAGCCTGCCTTGGCCCTGGACTCAGGTGACATCGATCCACTGACTTGAGAATGTTTCTGGACACAATTAAAATTCTAGTAATCGTCATTATTCATTCATGTTGTGCCGATAACGGCCCGTAAATACAAACTACCAGAATTTTTTGGGGGAGAAGTTTGTGAATGTTATCTCTAGCGCGAGATGGGCTTGCAGCTGCGGCACAAGAAGATTTATTTACGATAATAAATCTGAAGATCGTTAGCTTCGTGGAAATTAAAAAAGCAAAATTTACGAAACGCACCTTTTTGAACTGGAAGTGTAGCTGGAGGATACCCTATAAGGCGTGTTAATAAGGGTAAAATCGATGATAAACAGATTTGGTGCTTCTAGAACGTACCTTGTCGAACGTGCTTTTAAAACCCCTCTCCCGTTTCGCACTATAATCCCATTCCTTGTCCACGATACGGAAAGCTAAATCCTCATACGGTGGCCCGGCAGTGAAGCGGATGAGGCAGGTATCTTCTTCTCCCGCGGGCGCAAATGACTGTCCGCGCTTCCTCCCATACTCCCTCTCAATTTTATATGTTGGAGCTTTTGTTTTATCGATGAGATCTGGGTAGAATATGTTGAATTTGTAGCCCTGAACTACCTTTGGCGGTGGGTTGTCATAATCGTAATGTGTTTGGTTGTACTTGTTCCATTCGTAGCCCATTTGTACCCGATTGAAATAACGGGGTTTGCGAGGCCTATATTTGTTTGCCCAAGAAGGTTTCGCTGCCGTGCTCACCGCCTCCTCACCAGCAAATATCTCTTCGTTTTCACTGACTCCTCTAGCTACCTCCCTTTCGTATAGTGCCTTAGTTGCCTGCGAGAAATCGTCATTTGGAGTGGGTAAGAACCGAGGTGCAACTGATGGAATAGCGGAATGATTTGATCCCGTGAGCGAATCGGAGGAAGTAAGAGCATTCCTTTCGGCTGTTCGGTGCCGTAATGGTACGAATCCCATCTTCAAAATCTTCTTGCGCTCTTGGGCCTATGATAACATTAGCAGTAGTCCTTGGAAATTTAAAGAGGTTCGGAGGATGTAGCGTACAATTTGGTTCAATAAACGCTCCTCGTCCAGTATCTCTAGATTCTTGTCTTGAGTCCGAAGTTGTAAGAGAGGCTCTGGGTCGAGTTTGAGAACTCGCTTTGAGGTTTGCTCATTTAACTTTGGACTTTCGTAAGGAGCAAGAGGAGCAAGTTTATTTTGCACATTCTCGGCTTCCTCTCGTTGCTGCTTGCGCAGATCTTGAACCCGATTATGAATCACCGCCTGGTATACCTTCTTTAACTTGGCACGAGCTTTCCACACAGTCAGGCTCTTTAGCAGCTGTTCCCAATAGTCGGTATCGATGGGCTCCTTTGAGTCTAATTTCCTCCGTATCTGCTTTTCGAGTCCTATAAGTTCGTCGTACGTTTTTGGGCTGAGGAGTCTGTTGATATCGGCGACGACAGAGCTAACTGCGCGACCTTCGGGCGCTAAGGATTCGGACTTTTGTATTCGGTCCTGGCAAATAACTTTCATAGTCTAAATCCCCATTAGCGAAATGATGGATCTGCATCTCAAAGGAGAGAAACAAACCTTCCAGTAATCTCTGTTATCAGAATTTGTTTCGAGGCTCAGAAACGTATCAATCTCCTTTTCAAGATGCACTAGCTGTTCCGACGACAGTCCCTCAAACACACCCTCCGGGTCAATCAGGTCTAAGTCCGAATCTGCAACTTCGTCGTCTAAAGGGTTCCTTGTCGGATCGATGACGCGTAGGGTGATAGTAAGCCAGTCGATGGGCCTTGCACGACCTTCCTTGACTCTTATTTCCGACTTCTTCTTTGCCTGCCTGAGGACAAAAGTGTCTTCCTGCGCTACCCATTCCCGCATCTTCTCTTCTTCTTGAAGCTGATTTAATCGTGTTTGTTCCTTAGCATTCCATGACCGATTGTTTCCCTGCCTCGAGCTTCTGTCGCGCGAATTCGACGGATATTTGCCATCATCGATCTGACGGGCTTTTCCGGGTCGATCCCACGGCTGGGGTGAGCGACTCCTCTTATTCCTTGACCTATCTGGTGCATTCCACGACATGTTGTTCGATAACGGCAACGCTCTGTTGGTGGAGGTTGTTTGAAGCACCAGGCGTACAGCGTGCTGTGATGATTGCGAAGGTTGAAAGTCAGCTCCAGACCTAGGAAACTTAGCCGAGCTCGGAATACTTTCTCTACGCTCCACCACCTCGCGTCTGAAATTTTAATCCTGAACGCGCCGAAGGATTTGAAAACAATGGTTTCTCGTTATTCTGAGGCATACAGGAACTTCAACCTCGTAGCAGTTCAGCAGAAGCATCATGAATTGTTTAGCTTTGTACTCTGTGCAGCACCTCCTATTATCTATCATGTCTAGCAATAGGTAACCCCACCAGTTCTGTTCTTTGCAAGCACCTCACTTCGCAGTCACTGAACAATCATTGGGATGCTATACATTGAAATTCACTGCTATAAGGCATAAGGATCTGAGCTCGCTATCTAGTCACTACTCAGAGTTTATTCTGAGAGGCCTGGCGCACTCATCATTCCTCCTCGTCCTCGTTGAAAATGTTGAAGCCAATATGGTTCCTAGGGTCCAGGAAACGGATATGACCCTTTAAATCCGCGAGAGAGTCTATTTTAGCCATATGCTCATCGCTCAGCCGAAAGAGTTCGCGATTTTCCACCATCCGACTCTCCTGCTCAGTTTTCGGAACCACCGACGTACCCCGCTGCAGCCCCCAAGACAGCAGCACCTGCGCTGGGGATTTGCCATACGCAGACGCTATTTCTGCGATCTTCATCGTCATTGGATGTTAGTATGTTTTGTCTCATGCAAAAGGGGGTGTTCAACATACATCTGAGTCCATGAGGGGACCAGGACGGCCCGAATTTGGGTTAACAACCGCAACCGGTCTTCCACCGAGGGGTTGATGTGCCGCCACATGGATGCCTTCGTTTTTACAGAACTCGATAAGTTCCGGCTGAGGGAAATATCTGCCGTACGTTTTAGAAAAGTCTCTGAGAGCAATGGGACTCTTAGCTTACGGGTGTAACTCGACCTGGTTCACCGCCGGCCTAATCCTAGCAATTTCCAAAACTCTTTTGGTCTTAAGAATATTAAAATTTGAAAGCCCTGTCTCCAGTGTTACTCATCCCAAATTCATTTTGAAGAAAGGGCACCATTTACCAATAAGTCTGGCCTTTCCCTTGTCCACCAGCCCTTCCATGGCCGTCCAAGTCTGCGGGTACGCTTTAGATAGCTGCTGGTCGATAAGAGGCTTGTTGATACAGTTAGTACACCACTTTAATGTGAATTGGAACTATCGGAAACCTACCTTTCCGTCAGGATGGCGTAAAGTACTATGGTTAGGGCCCGCAGCATATGCATGAGGAACTACATTATGATTTATGAGTGAGAATGGCTCCGTAGGAGCTTTCGTAAAGGAGCCCGAAATACTGTAGACTAGGGGAAGACAGCATACAATGCATCAAGTAGAGGTCCACTATATACCCAGCTTAGCGAAATGCTCAGAGCACCACGTATGAGGGAATTAAACAAGCCATACCATATTCAAGCTGTAGAGCTTCCAAGCTCTGGTTAAGTGCCTCTTCCACGTCTGCCGGATCATGCCATGTTTGAGCTCTATGCACCACGTTAGCGCCGCTGTATATACAGTAGAGCGCCTGTACCTCTTACAGCTTAGTGGTGATAAATAACTCGTTGCGTGGCACACCACTCTCCTTGATCGCCTCGCCGACTTCCTTCTCAGTTCCATAAGCTGTAGCAGTATCAATATGCCTGTAGCCGTGTTTTAAAGCCCTGGCCACAGATTTCTTGACCTGGTCATTTGGATTTTCAGGCTGAAATGTTCCGAAGGCTACCGCCGGGATATAGATATCGTGTATCTTGAATGATGATGGGGGGTTTTTAGATGGCGGCATTGTAGATATCTCGTTTCCAAGCTCAAGAATATAATGGCTTGAACGACTGTTTAGGAATATAAAATGTCATTTGCTGAATGTCTACACTGCAGTAAATGTATCCTTTCGAGCCAGCGCAACCCCACCAGGCCCCCCACCTTAGTTTTGAGACTCTCCGCGCTCATATTTCGACATCCTTGATCAGAGTATATATAATTTACTTTCGTGAAATATGAGAATAGCAAATTTTACACCGTAAATTTGCTGTGCATCCAATGGCTGATGGCAATTGTTTCGAAAGCCACAACCCAGTCTGTTTAGTGGTAAATGGGAATTAAAGAACGCTACGTGCCAATAGGAATTTCCTCCACTTTAGCCTCCAATTGGCTTTCATATTCCTCGTAACCACCAGGATACTTAGCAATCAAGTTTTTCATCTCGTCTATGACCCTATAGCGCTTTTAGTAACCGAGTTATTTTTCAGCTTAAGGGGAACATACATAACACGATAAGCTCCATGTTCAGGAAATAACGCTGCGGCGTGGAGGTTGAAACGTCTACTTGTGGTGAGCATGGCTGCTGCGTAGAAAAGACAGCATGGGAGTGCTTACATGGAATATAGAGCATTGCGGTCATAAAAATCAGCTTTTGGATCGGTGTAGCCGTTATAGCGTTTGTACGCGGCAAAATGCTCTTCGCCAAACTTGTTTCGGGCCGGTTTCCAATTTCCAAGCTCATCTAAACGGCAATTAGTACAGTATAAGACTGGGGAAACGGCCCTCCCTACACTCATTATGCGCGTAGAAGCTTGACGGGTCAAATACTATGAAATGGCGCGCTCTGGTATCGAAGGCAGTATTCCCACGCCATAGATCTCCATGGACAAGCGAAGGTTTTATAGAGCGGCCGCCGGTCTCCATGGGCCTGAGCAACCTCGGGATCACCTTAGATAGCATCGCAGGCCTCAGAGTCTCCATCTCTTCCCATGGACCTCCACGCTCAACACTTAGGTCGAGCATATGCTGGAAGCCCCGGCTGAAGAATTCCTCCCAGGTATCAGCATAGCTATTTTCTTGGGGTAGGTCCCCATTGTAGGTTACCACATGGAAGCCAAATTTCCCATTCGGTGATACGCTGTTATTGTGCAAATCCGCAATTTTTCGGGGAAAATCGGTGGCATCAGGAGTTTCTAGTTCCAGGAAGTGGAAGTTGCAAACATAATAGTGAGCGTTTGGAAGGCCCTTGAAGCTTCCCCACATGATAGGCTTTGGAGTGAAATCCCCCACAACAGCATGAATCGCAGATGTAGACTCAAATTCTCCTTTTAATGATTCTCTTCCATGTTCACCAAAAGACACCTTGATCGTCTACTGTTAGAGGAGCAGATACATAAGAGTGCTGGCTTTGGCATTAAAGGGCTGTCTATTACTTTCATAAAATAACTCTCATCTGCGGCGCTTTCGTCTTTGATGTCAATTCGGTAGGTCCATGCCCAGTTTGAACTATCCGCGAACGTAACAGTTAACGGCCGTTGAAACAAAGTTATTTCTAGTGGGATTGAAGTTAGCTGTATGCATCTAGTCATGAAGGGGATATACGCGGACCTGAAAGCAGCTCATCGTTAACAGCGTCGACGTTCTCCATGCTGAATATAAGAAACCGTATGTTTCTATTTTCCTGCCTTTTCTCTCCTATCGTTCCTGTTTTTTTGAGTTGTCGTCTGGTAGCTCTTTAAGTACGGAGTCATGCGCGGGGATATCATTGCCAAGTCTTAAGACCCCTTGCCTGTGGAGGCTGTGCTAAGCATCCTCGGACGTTTATTTGAAGGATGGGCCAGTCAACCAGTGAAAGGTGTCGGCTACGTTACTCTCAAAAGAGTGCACCACTCCCGCTTCTTGCTCCTTCATCTTGAGTTTACAATGTGGTTCTGTTCAAGCACGTTGACGTTTTCCCCACATCTCGCCATATTCAAGTTTCATTGTCATTATTCGGCCGCAATAATGTGTTGTATGGAGAACCCCATCTCTGATGTGGTAGCAGAGTGGGGGTGTTGCATCCCGCGGCCACTAGGGATCCCTATTGGCCCCTCGCTACTCGCATCAACAAATAACATACGCTTTCAATTATCCTTGCCTGCTTAAGCTTGGCGAGCGCTAAGAAGCACCTGTAGGGAGACGATACTTTGGTAAACGCTCAATTTCTGAACTTATCACTTCGACCACTGTGCAAAATAACAGCAACGATTACGGATTACTTATTCGCTCCAATACGAAATGTCAGCACGCCATACCATACATTTTTAAGTTGCAGCGGTGTTTGCTCCACCGGATCGGCGGCCCGTTGCCGCAACTTAAATAGCAAGTCGCGAATCTGTCTGACCTGGAGAGAACTTGGCCACACAATTGAGTTCTCGGGGCGATGGAGCGAGTGAGTTCGACATGTTAAACATTTGCCTTGACATTAAATTCTATTCTAATGAGATGGCAGTTTCGTAGGCGTTCATCTGTGGACCCCCCAACACGCATCGGCCGTGCGATGAGCGGCGCTTTCCGGCGACTCAGTCCAGCTCGTAGAAAGGGAAGTAATGCGGAAGAAACCTTGTCCAGTGGTGAATTTAAAGGACCTATGGGCCTTACGCTCCTGCATACTGTTCCCGAGCCGCTTGTCGATTTTATATTCATCCATGGATTTGGAGGTGGATCAAGGAAGAGTTGGTCCTTTTCACCGGATCCAAACCACTATTGGCCCAAAGAATGGCTGGGTAAAGACCCTTCATTCCAGTGCGCTCGCATATTCAGCTTCGGGTATAACACAGATGGCAGTGAAAGCGGGATGGGTGAAAAGATGGAGACTATCCATGACATTGCCCGTAGTCTGCTTGCTGAGATGGATAGTAGCCTTGAGATGAAGAGCAATAGTAAGGTGGGTGGGGATCCTCATATATTTGTGTACATGTGAGCTGATCGTTCTCAAGACAAAGATCGCCCTGGTCGCCCATAGCATGGGTGGGATTGTTGCTAAGAAAGTAAGCTCGATATTGAACCTCTAATTGTTGGGTATTCGATGCTAAATTGTCTTAAGGCGTATTTATACGCGAAAGAGGAGCCTATCTGGAAAGATTTGGCCCTTCGTTTTCACAGCTTCTACTTTCTTGCGACTCCTCATAGCGGTTCCGATTTAGCCACAGTCTTGGCGAACATATTGAAGCTGACCCATGGTTCGAAACCATTTGTAGGAGACCTGGCGCCCAGGTCCGAACTGATCGCATCCATCAATGATAGCTTTAGACATCAGGCTGTGGATTTGCAGCTATGGTCTTTTTATGAGACCGTACCTAGCAACCTGGTAATCACGAAGGCTATGATTGTGCACAAAATCTCAGCAACTGTCAATCATCCAGCTGAAAAAGTTTCACCGTTGAATGCTGATCACCACAAGGTCTGTAAGTTTGATAAATCTACTGATCCTAACTATATCAGTGTTCGCAACGCTCTTATCCATACTATTGATAGTGTGTTATCACAAGGTAAGTGAACCGCGAACCACCGCTTCCTATCGTGTTTCAAGATATATATATATAAATCTTTGAGAAACTTGCTTATACCGAATAGTATCACACCGTACGTTGCAGAACGACAAGAGTGAACATCACCGTCTTGTTGAACTGATAGGTGTGTCCGAGCCGCCGATAAATGAATTACACGCCTTGGAGGATATTCGGGTCAAAGGCTCTTGTGAATGGTTGAAGTCGAAGAAGTCATATCACGCATGGAGATTTGAGCATCCTTCTTCTCAACCTATCCTCATGCTAACTGGAAATCCAGGCTCTGGAAAATCAGTTCTCAGTAGCCAAATTATCAACGACCTTCAGGAAAATGGTCATATACCAAAATATTTTTTCTTCAAGCATGGCGTGGCTACAAGGTCAACAGTGACAGCTTGCTTGCGTTCTCTGGCCTATCAGATGGCGATCTCCGACAGTAGGGTATTGCATCAACTTCTGAGGGTTCAAGAGGATACCAAGACTTCCTGGTTTCAATGGGATGACCAAACAATATGGAGAAGACTATTCGTCGGATGCATTTTTAAACAGTCCAACCCTCTTCCCACCTTTTGGGTAATTGACGGTCTTGATGAATGTGATAAATTCTCTTCGTTTATCATGTTTATTGCCCAAATCCCTTCTCACATAAAGCTATTGATCACAAGTCGAAGCACACCAGAAATAGGAAAGAGCTTGGATAAAATTGGGCACCTCATTCACCAACACCATATGGATGATAGAGACACAGTTAGCGACATAGGTATATTTATCGACTCCAAGATGGACAATCTTCCAGCTGGAGGAGATAATGGCCGCGAGCGATTGAAGAGCAAGATACTGAAAAGTGCCTGTGGGTCCTTTTTGTGGGTTTCTTTAGTTGTTAAGGAGCTCGAAGAGGTATACTCCGAGGAGGCGGCTGAGGAGGTATTGAGTGAAGTGCCCACAGACATGAACAGTCTCTACGCTCAGATGCTCCAAAGAACTGCCAATAGCCCACGGACCGCAATTCTAGCCCGTTCAATCTTTACATGGACCCTTTTAGCGTCGCGTCCCCTAAATACCGAGGAACTACAACTTGCAATCAAGCTGGATACCAATCACACTGTCCACAATCTGGAGAAGTCTATCGCTGCAATTTGCGGCCAGCTGACGTCTGTCAACCAACGAGGCGAGGTGGAAATAATCCACCAGACCGCAAAAGCCTACTTACTACAGCAGGAAGATTATCCTAGTCTATCAATCAACAGGCCACATTCTCATGATAGGATCGCACTTTTATGTCTAAAAATTCTCTCTGAGGATGACTTCAGTAATTCATCTCCGGGTTCGAGTTTGAAATCTGGTTTAGCAGACTATGCTTGCAAATACTTTTCGCATCACCTTCAAAAATGCTCTTCCGAAAACCCTATTACCTGGGACCTCTTGTTCAAATTCTTAAAGAATAACGTTTTGCTATGGGTTGAATATCTCGCAAAAGAAGATATACGCCCTATCGTCCGGACGGCAAAAGACTTGCAAATCTACTTAAGGCGACGTATCAAATACCTGCCGCCATTTTGCGCACAGAAAAGCGCACTGGAAAGCTGGATAAACGACTTAATCAGACTTAGCACGGCATTCGGAGCGCACCTACGTATTTCTCCATCCTCTGTCCATGCACTAATCACAGAAATGTGCCCAAGGGAGTCGGCCATCTCGGAGACGTATAAACCCCGGCACCGCGGATTGGTGGTGAAAGGGCTGGCAAGCATTCACTGGGACGATTGCCTAGCTAGGATTGACTATGCAAATCACCGTGTCAAGGCAGTCGCCCAAGGAGACAGCTATTCCGCAGTGGCTACATCTGACGGAACCATATTCCTATACCATTCGGATTCAATACAGTCAGTATTGACTCTCTCTCATGGAGACTGGGTTCGATTCCTGAGGTTCAGCGCGCAGGACAGGTATCTCGCCTCAAGTAGTGCGGGAAACATAAAAATCTGGGATATGACCGACGGAAGTTTGGTGAGGGTTATCTCTACGAGGCATAGTGCTTTTACCCTCTTTTTCAGTGAAGACCTGCAGAGGATAATTGTGGCTACCGAGAGCAACGAAATGATAACTTGGTGTGTACAAAGTGAAGACGAAACAGACCGATGGAAATGGGTTGAGAGTATTGATAAAGGGGCCGATGGCCGATATCCGGGGGGGCGACAACCGCAAGTTGTCGCTCTTTCGCCGGATTGTACCTCTTTGGCCGCAAGCTACCGTGGATTCCCCGTCTTCTTATTTAACATGGAGACTAAGAGCTTTATCGGACGCTGCAATAGGTGGTTGAGTAAGCCTAACGCGGCTTTCGCCCGCGAGTGCGATATATCTGCGATAGCGTTCAATCCAAGCCCATATATAAATACGGTAGTTGTATCATATGACGATGGTGAGCTTGTTCTTTACGACCTAATTTCAACTGAGCTCCGCCATCGTATTCCAGAGATACACGCTTATCGCTTAGCTTGCTCGCCTGATGGGCGTAGGCTTATCACCGGCAGTGTACAGGGCACAATACAAATTTTCGAGTTTGCAGGCGCTAAAGGCGACTCCTTGTCGCTTCTCTACCGAATGAAAGGCTATCAAGGATCTATTCGAGAGGTGGTTTTTAGTACAGACGGGCTGCGATTCGCTGATATCGGGAACTCATTTTACCGCCTCTGGGAGCCTGCGGTGCTGGCCTGTAACGAATATGACGATGGCAGCCAGAGTGGAATGAGCCAGGCGACCTTAATGGATGCGAAGTCAGTGACTTTTTCTGAGCAACCCCCAGAAATGGTGGTAGACGCGGTATGCTGCCACGCCAGCGGAGAATTGGTATTTTGCGGGGAGCAAAACGGTTCCGTCTCCTATCTTGACACTCACTTAGCAGTCAAAAAGGGCACCCTCTATAAGCATGACGATGGTATCCTCTGTATCGCATTCATTGAAGCAGAGGGATTACTTATTAGTGGAGGCCAAGATGCCGAAATCAGAGTCAGCAATGTTGTTGTAAACCAAAAGAACTGTACGGTGACAGCTCTTTTGGCCAAATTCCGTGTTGAGGCAGCCCCCATGTTCCTCCTGCCAGACACCTCGCATACCAAGATCCTCATTGCTGGTGGAAGCTATGCTGGAGTATGGACGACTGACGGACGCCAAGTTGGCTCTCGAATCGACCTACAAAAGCATGATGGTAAAGTGACATTTGCAAACCACCCGTCATGTGCGGAATACTTTGTTAGCATTAGCCGCAGTGCTATCGGCATCTTCTCGTGGGAAACGGGGCTGGAAATGGCTCAAACACCTACTCCCAGCCTGAGCACTTTAGATATTGAAGCCCCTCTTTGCCAGGAACAAAATGGTACTTCCCAGGCTGACGGAGCGACCGAACAATTGCTACGGCCCAATGGCTCTCGTTTTATCGTTGAACTTTTCAAGTCCGCCCCCAATTTTGCCAGATCCCAATACAACACATTATTGAAAGTCTGGCACGCATCGAATACATCTGTATCAAAATTTTGCCTCGAACCAATCGTGACCCCCGCCCTGGCTAATCATTCAAACAAGATCCATCAAATAATTACGGTTATTGGAAACATAATGCTATTTATTGACATTAAATTTTGGGTATGTAGCTTCGATCTTGAAAAGGCGAGAACCGCGACACTTGCAGATGGCTGTGCAAAAAGGCACTTCTTCCTCTTGCCTGATTGGCAAAGGCTTTCGATGGAGTTTTTAGTTGAATATATACCCAAAAATCGTGAGTTTGTCGTGGCGACAAGGCAGGGGCTGGTGGTTATCGGCAAAGGATTTGATTTCGAAGACGCTTGGCCGGGAAATATGCTCGTTTGAGGGTTTGCCAGCTAGCTACTCCGTACATATGCTGTCTTACTGGGAAATCCTAGTTTAGACGGTATCAATAATAATGAAACATAGATCTCTCGACCAGTCACCCTTTTACTTGAATCCTGTATCATAGCATTGGTAATAAAGCAGCAATATTGCTTCGATGATATGTATTCCAGCGTCGGGTCCTACGAAGGCTTCGATTCGAGGAGGTTCGTGATGCGTCAAACTCGTGTTGTTCGTTAGTTTGTTATGTTTGTATCTACTAACTACAACTGGTTAGTATGTAGTTGGGCTTGGCGTCGGGCCTTCCCGCCTGTAGAGTTTATTCACTGAAGCTTGTAACTAACACCTGATTGATTGCGACTAAACAACTATATACAACTACATGTGCCCAATAATCCTAATTTTGCATGGAACACCGGCTCGAGAAATATAATTTACTCCTCTTGTGGGTTGATCCGGATAGACTTTGGGTTAATAGGCTCCGCATACCGAGTGTAGTTTCCAGACCACGCGTAGGATGTCCCCTTGCAGTTGGATTGTCTAAGAAAGGAAGCGTAAGCACTACTAACCTCACCCCGTTGTTCTGTACAATAAGCAATGAATTGATAGAAGGATAACTTACTCATAGACCAGTCCTGTCGCATAGGCATCAAGGGCCCAGATTCCGGTCGTAGGACTTATAGAAGATTAGCATGGGGAACAGATCATTCGATGATCTACCACCGCCAGTTGGAAATCCGGAGGAATGTGAAAAACCTACTCAACATTCACGAGCTCGGAACATTCAAGGCGAGAAGCATATTGTCCACTTATACTTCCGCTGGGATATTGGAAACCGATCTGGAAAATTGTATTAGCTCTCATAGAAGGATTGGATGAAATGATAACATTAACTGACCCAGAGTTCGTCCCCGGCAGCTGCAGCGAGGGTGATGAGCCCAATGCTAGCAAGAAGACTGGTGATCTGCATCTTGAGTAAGAGGACAGGTTGAGGCCGATTAAGGGGAAGGATGATACTGATGAGATCGACAGTATAAAGTAGCGATTTTCAGGGGCCGAGAACGCAGAAGTGATATGAGAATGTAGCCAGCCAGCTGGAAGATACGGACGACTTTATAGGTCCTCAGTCGTTAATATAAAAATCCCAACGGTGGAAAACTCCAGCATCAGGATATCAATGCAAGTTAGAGAACCTATGCTAGACCAGACCATGGTCCCGTTAGCTCGATGTAATCGAGCCCGTATAAGCAACGCAATGTCTCTCTATATAGTCCGTCACGGCTCTGTGCTTATTTAGCGACAAATCTTATGCTGTTGGAGAGGCGCGATGAGAGCATACCGAATGCCAGGCGCTGCTTACACGAGTGATGGTCAAAGCTAAATAGACGACTTCTTTTAGCTCCGTCCGTGTTCCAATTTTTATCTGCTTTCTCTCCGCCGCCTTGAAATTATCTGGACTTCTCAATTCATCCTGATGAATCTGACGGCGCAGTCATTTAATATGGCCATCTCGATTCTCTACTTCTGCTATGTTGGATGCTGTTCGGTACATAAAGACATATTTATTGATGATAACGGGGTCATAAAAATAATGTAACATGTAACTAACTGAAGCCCCGAAGATCATAGTACTCTGGGCGGTACTATAGTCTTGAGTGGGCAAACATGATGCTATGGTCAGCTAATCGACGAACCTAACCCGCATCAAACACCTGATGCATAAGAAAGACAATCAGAGCAGCATTCCTTCCTGTCCTATTGGACATCTCCCATGCTGCCCAGCCCAGCTTAGGCACAGATACCCAACTGGAGTTGGGCTTCAAGCGTTGCACCATGGGGGCTGGGAACAAACGGAACCCCGCATTTGAGAATATAAATATCCTGACAGATTCCAACATTTATTCCTAGCACCATACTTTAATTTTCTTCTTCTCAAGCTCAAGTCCATCGCCACTGCCCATCATGCAGAGCCTTGATGATAGAGTCCGCGGTGTTGAGGGTATTCTCAACTACCACTTTACCAAGCCTCAAACGATTCGAGAGGCTCTATACCTTGCGGGGGCAGGGAGCTACCCCATGGAAGACGGAAATAAAAAATTAGCGCTGGTGGGAGATGGCATTATAAAGACGGTGCTTATAGCTGATGGATACAAAGCGCGCCAAACAAGAAGTTAGTACTGAAATTTCCTCGACCCCCTGAATAACCTTTGACAGACAAATAACTGATACAATATTATAAGTGAACATTTCGAACATCGTCAATACCGTCGGGAGTAATAATAGTCTTTCGTTGGCCGGATTTACCCGAAATCTCGAGCAATTTATATACAAAAACCAGTCCCAGAACGATGTATCCATGAAATCAATGGCAACCACAGTCGAAGCGATCGTTGGTGCCGTCTATTTGGATAGCAATGAAAACCACGAAATTACAAAACGGGCGATGGCCGCCCTCGGAATAATGTGATTCGCCACGGTGAAGCAGGCTCTCGGAAACGTCTGCTTCCTACACCTGATTGAGGCGAAATATGGATACTCTGCTTGATTGATTTGAGTGGCTTAGGGTATTCTAGTTAGCTACTGCGGGGGGGTACTTGGATGCCCCTCTTAGGGAACCCCGCGGCACAGTATACCGGGGTATATTCATCCAGTCCGCTTAATCTCCGTTGCGCGCTGTAGCACACGAAGTTAAGGACTTGACTGGATGAATAAAGCCCCTGTATACTCGGCCTTGTAGTCCCCTGGGGGAGGGGCTTCCAAGCTCCCCCCCGCGGCGGAGAAGTGGAGTCTCCTGATACACGAACCGAACTTTTCTTTTTGGTTGGATGGTGGTATCCTAACATCATTCAATGTCTTAGGTACTTGTCTTCCGGTTGTGTCTTTGTGTGCGATGAATGAGGTTGTGGTATTTCTCAGCAGGAATGATGGTTGATGGATCATGGTTTCAAGCTTGGAATAACGAAAATTTTCGGGATAATTAAATCAACTTCTTGTCTTCAATCTTTGATATTTGATTCTCCACCGCCATCCGCAGCTTGTTCTTAGTTAAGAGACGGCTTGGAAACTGCTACTCCTGTCTGCAAGAAGTTTTGTCCTTCGTATTGCTTGATTCGTTGATTCAGGGGAAACACGTGACTGAAAATGCCCGTTGTCACGTGAAATCTAACAAGCGCGTCAACGTGCGCCCCACACCACCAAATACTTACCATCATAATACCTTCAACATTTCGTTTTTACGCATACGAGTATACTTTAGCATACCCGCTGAAGGCAAGCCAGGGATTGGTCCTGCCACCGAACACAAAGTATTGCTAGGCAGCTTTCATTTCCATAGGAAACACCGACTTTCTTATAAGCCCGGCACTGCCTTGGAAAAGGCATCGAGTTAGGCATAAGCGCGTACCAGTCGTTACTCCTAAGAAAGCTATAATCTTACCCTTATTATTCTTATCAAGATCGTGTGCGTCGAGAGCAAGACGCCCAATGATCCCAACAATAAGCCGACGCGCCCGCATCGGCACCCGAAATAGCAAGTAACTCGATGAGTTCAGCAGGTGTCAATGCTGTTTAAGTGGAGACCTCTGTCATTTCTCTCCCTTATTTGGCCGCCGGGTTCATAGAACAAATCATTCAGGTGGGGTGACACGCCCTTTGGTTTTCCAGCCTCTAAAAAGGCGACGCCCAGAGGACCTCAATGAAAACAACGTAGGAGACTTCCTCATACTACTAAGAACTTGCGGTCATACCAGAGCAACCCCACGTAGCGATTAAAAGTCCTGATACCGTTCGAAAGACTGCCTTTTTGGGCACACCTTCGCGCCAGCAAACTTATCCGTCCGCCAACCCTACGTAACCCAGTTTAGTCAGGATAGTATCGATCTCCACGGGTTTCCCTTGGAAATAAAACGTAAATAGTGCGAGTTTAATTGCAGTTGTGCGTGCTGAGCACGTCACCATGGTGGCATGAGCTGGTTTGGATATCGCAATCCGTTGAGGCAGGCCAAATTCTCGGATCGAGTGTTCGGCATTAACTAAAGAATGGCATTAGACCACCAAATATGGCGGCAGTAGCCACGAAGAGGGTCGGGATATGCAGAAGGGCGAAGTGTGATAGTATCATGCGTGATTTGAGTTCCAACGAAGAGCGATGTGTGAACGTTCACGTTGTCGTCGTCGTGCTGGTGCTGGAGGGTGGAACCCAGCTGACCCGCCAAAAAAAATAAAATAAGATAAAATAAAAATAAAATAAATAAAAGAGTGTGCAGTGAGGTGATGGAAATTCCGCTGGAAATTTCACCGATGCAAAAAAACGAGCCTGAGCTACCCGAGACAGAGGCATCGCAGACTCGAGTTCGGCTCTCTCCGAAGAACCGCCATCACTAAGGTCCTCTTGAAAGGTTATTATTAGCCTTGCATGAAAAAAAATATGTTGATCCATAGTGGGTTTAAATTAGGTATATTTTGAGATCTTCGAGGATTTCCCAAGGATACACCTAATGCACAGAAAGCTTTTGTTGAGGCTAACTTTTTACCAGGTTATACCCATGTACTGAGTCACATCTGGTGATTTGTTTGTTGATATAGGTAACCGCCATCGAGAAACCACAAGGGTGCTGTACCGTTGATTGTACAGGAAAGACTTTTGAGCCTGTAGAGTATAGATGTGACGAGGCGGATGGTCCTGGTATCACGCCCCTTCATTTCTAACCAGCCTTCCGTGGTCTATTCAGTATCTCAGTGAGTCATGAATCAACGCCCATCGGCTACCTGAGGCTGGCATTCGCAATCAACTTTGGACCAACCTCATGGGCCAGCCGCCAATCAAAGCTAGTGCAAGGACCACACCACTTCCCGAGTCCAGAACGTCTCAAAGAACATGTGTGGGCATCGCACACTTATTGGGTATACAAATATAGATGATATATCAAAATAAAAATCCCTTCAGTGGGCTGACAAGGGGCAAGAGATGGCGAGGAAGCCACTGACCGCCTGAGACCCATAGAATGTATTTTGTTGATGTGAAGGCTTGCGTTGAGGCTAAGCTAGACGGATCTAGACGCTGTCAAATTTTGCTTTAACGCTGCGCTCCGCCGATAACCGCGTAGCCGCCCATCACCTCATCCTTGTCCTGACAGCTAGAAAATTTCAAAAACATCAACGCCACTCACTATTCATGCAAGGGCGGTCGGAGAATGATTCCATCCTACGCCCATATGTTCGAATTGCAAGGGTCAAGCCGAGCAGAGGAAAATTTTTCCTCTATCCTAGCAAGACATTTGTGTGATGATATCCACACCGCAGGGAGATCACCTGTAGCCAAATGGCCTCTCGGGTCGATGAGTCGCTACATCATAAGGTCCAAAAAATTTGACAGCCGATATACCCAAGGATGTGTACAGCGTTCACGGTTGAATGTTGGGCAGGCACCAGAGCCCGCTCAGGCCCTCCAGAGTCGAACAACCCTCTTGAGCACCAGTTGTGATGAGACAATAGAACACGAGGCTGTATTTGTCACTCAGAGTCATAGAACCTGTATATACAACTTGGCGATGTCGACAGGCTGATGTTGTTCATCTTCTTCGTGATGATGGGAAAAATCGATGAGAAATGCATCACGAGAAATGATGTCATAATGCCTGACATAACTCGAATTTCAGCCTTTCATTGGCCAGTTGGGTAGCACATTTGTCAGGTTCGTAAAATCCAGTGGCGTCATCCCTTGAGTCTTGGCAGGACTTAACCTAACGCAGGGATGAGACCCACACGGTTAATAATGCATAATTCTGTGTTTTCTGGATGTATCTAGATCGCAGCTTCATCTTGTCTATATAAAGGACCTCGATCTCTCTCTCAGTCCTTCTTTTTCATCATCAACAATCAGTCAATCAATCAAGCAATCTCTTCCAAGCAAAGACAACCTACTTCAAAACCTCGATATCAATATCAAAGCATCCTCAAGCCTCTAAACAACAAGCCTCTAAACAAGCCTCTACAAAACAATACCTCAAACCGACTCAAGTCTCTATCAAAACCCAAGTTTACATCTTCAAAACAACTACAACAACCAAAACAATGGCTGCCAACCTCACCTACCTCGCCATGAACTACTCTCCAATCGCCCTCGAAATTAACGAGGCCTCTACTCCCCTCTCCTCCGGTGTCTCAACTCCCAGAACCTCAACCTCTTCGAACCGCTCATCCAAGAGCTTTGACTCTGGTTCCCGCCCTATCTCTTCCTCTCGCAAACAGCTCAAGCGCGAGGTGAAGGCCGCTACTTCTGGAGCACGCGCATCCTACTTCTCAACCAAATAAGCGGGTGCAAAACCAATATACGACACGATGGGAATATGGAGTTTTTGCGATCTTTAGGTGGAAAAAAAGGGTGCTGGACATGTTAACTAATGATTTGCTTTGATCGGTGGAGTTTGGGAATACTAGATAATGTGTAATGGTTTTGATTTTTAATTCATTATTTGGCTTAATTTCTTCTATCTGGCTGATATATATGCAGGCGCTCCTTTTCTTTCACATTAATCAACACTGTTGTTAAAACTACAATATCTATTTCTGAAGCTTAGGATTCAATCATAAAATTTTAATATAAAAATCACTCGTGTATCTCTGGTTTCATCACTCTGGTAAAAAAGCTGAGTAGTGTAGTATGTCAATTTACATAACTGTAGCTGTATTAGCGCCTACCCAGTATATATAGCGTTACCCAACCAAGTCCAATGTATCTCAAGCGCCTGGGGTTGAACAGCTACTTCTAAGGTTTGGTCTCTTCAAAAATCCCGATCAAACTTTGCGAGAAACTCCGTCGGTATGGTGGGTATATACTTCCTTTCACGCTCTCGATTGGTTCCCCCAAACCCAGCTCCGTAACTGATTAACATATCGGTGCTAGTGGGTAACGAGAATGGCAAGGTCTGTGATGGGTCAAGGAGAAGAGGTTCGTTTTTGTGTATGACGATGTTCGATTGAGATGGTGAAGGCATAGTGCCGGGTGAGCGGGATTGTGGGTTAGGCGAAGAAGCGGGAGAAGTAGAAAACTGCTGTGATATCTTGGGAGTCGTAGGCTCGACGGGTTGGGATGCTGGTTTATCTGCATCTTTTGGCGCAGTTGTGGTGGCAGTTTGACCCTGGGGAGATGTTTCCGATGGCTTTGAATCACCATTCTCGGTCTTTTCGGGTTGTTCCTGCTGTTGTTGGTGGCTGTTGAACAGTCGCTGTAACTGGGATGGGTCATTTTGCAAAGACACTAGGAACTTCATGGCGCTCTTTGGAAGTCCCTTTTCGCCAACTTCTGGACGGTATAGTTTGACTGCATGGAGGAGCTGATTGGGAGAAAGCCGTTGAAGTTGCTGTAAGGTACCCACTAGAGAGTCCATGTCGTCTCCCAACGACGAAAAGCACTGCAGCCATTGTAACAGCTCGATAAGCGGCTCCAGATGCCTGCGCGCGGCTTCCACAGTGGAGTCGCCGTTGGAGGACGTGGATCCGTTCTCGTAATGTTCAGGCTGCCGATTGTTAGAACGGGCCCAATCTTCTAATGCTGAAACATTCATCCGGATTTGCATCGCCTTGGTGCGGGCTAAGTAGCGCCTAGTGGTCATAATCCGGTTAAACAGCTCAGAGCCGATCCAATAAAATAGCTGTGCTAGTATCTGGGTGGTTATGACCGAATGGACATCATATAGATCCAAAACAAATAGGGCAGACGAGAGTATAGACGTGATGTTTCGGGGAGCTATCTCAGCTCGCCGCTTAGGTGATGGTGGCCTCATTCGTTTCTCCAGCGGCTCTGGTTTGACTTTGGTTTTCGATCTGAATAATTTCCACTCATTTTGGAAAGTAACGTCTTCAAAACCGGGAATAGTCTCATGATCAAGCATCGCTGTATCCAGGAACCTGTCTATCCGGCGTTCAGCATCACGAATGACAAGTATGAATATGTCGTTGATAAGTTCAGCCAGTTGGAGCTGAAATTCAACAGTGGCTTTTGATAATTCGCCGTCTTTCTTTAAATAGTGAAGAAGTAAAGTCGCGTTAGAGATCCAAAAGGCAAGGATGGTCATATCCCATTGATGCTTCTCTACTACGCCATTGATTCTATCCATTGCGGAGACCAGTAAAGTGCTAAGAAGCTCCTCGCTCGCGTGATAATGGGCATACCGGGCTGACAGGAAAATCAGGTTGGCAGGCACTGGCTTTTGAGACGGCGATCGCTGAGGTGTCATATTCGTTATTGTAATATCTAGCATCTTGTCCAATTCGCTTTCTTGGAAGACAAACATCTGGTCATTGAGACACCTGTCCCAGACAAATGCTTGTTGTTCCTCGAGATCCTCTTCGGGCGACTGCAGAAGGGTATTAGTATATGAACCTGTTTATGTTTTCAGAAGTAGGATAGATTTTCCTCTGTGTACATACTTCATATTTTTCATCGAGACCTAAACTCGACAAGTCGACCTCAAGATTTATTGCGCTTTCTTCCATCATCATTCTTCTTTTGATTTCGCCTTCAGCAACTTCTTCCTCGAATCTACTACTGCCAAACCCTGGGTCATAGAAGTCATCCACGATAGCAGATGTTCCGATATGATACCCATTTTCCTGAAGGTACTTCTCGATATCAGTTCCGGGCTGTATGAAATCGGACGCGGTGCCACCGGAAGACGATCTTATATCGGGGGATGCGCCGTGATCGAGTAGAATCTTCGCTATAGTTTTATGTCGGTTCGTCATAGCCCACATCAGAGCGCTCCATTGGTTACGGTCCTGCTTATCGACTAAAGCACCAGCTTCGAGAAGTGCAGCTACGACATCGTGGTGACCCTGAGAACAAAGTTAGCATGATGATAATAGCCATGACTGGGAAGAGGTGGACGGAAAGGAAAGTATGTGCTCATGTAAAGTGGGCGGAGAATATTCCACTTACAAAGCAGCTGGCGTAGATTAGAGGTACCGCCCCCTCCTCATCCGTTGCGTTGATGTCGATGTATTTGCTCGCCTTGCCGTTGACAAGTTTCCGTACTCGTTCAACATCTCCATTGCTGGCCGCCATGTTCAAGGTTTTCTGTAATATGTCCTTCTTCTCCTGATCCGCCATCATTTTATCAGACGCGATATCATCCTCATCAGCCTCAACATTGTCCGCATCCCGATGGGCAGCCTGGGCTGCCAACATTTCCATCAGCCGGGCATCGCTCTCCTCCAACATCGCTGACGTGCCTTGCTTATTGCTATCGAAGCCCAATTTAGACCCAGAAGCGAAATCATCGTCATAACTCCTGTCGTCAAGAGCAAGATTAAATGAGAGCGGTTTAGCAGGTAATGGAGTCGTTAGGAATTGCGATTGTCCTAGACACGTAAAAAATCCCCCACATGAACGTTAGCCACGGGCCAGAACTTCCACTCACTAGCCATACAGCTAAAAGAGCTGAATGATAGTCGACTTCGACTCTATCTCGGGAATCGACACATACCTTGCCACCCATCATACATCTCCGTCTCGGTAGAAAAGGTGGGCATGGACCGGCGGTCGTCCAGGGACGTTGGGAGGTCGGCTGGCAAAGCCTTCGGCTTCTTCACCACATCTTCGCCGTTGCTGCTGGCGCTCGAAGACGCTCTCGGTCGGGATTCCTCCTGATCCATAGCATTGATACTATTGTAGGAAAATGGAACACTATCGGTGACTGCGGGGATCACAACCCAATGGTTCCATGAGGGCGCTCGGCTGGGGTGCGCTGCGGTCCGGCGGCGTAGGTGTGTATGGTGGAATGAAAGGTTTCGAATTCACAGAGTAAATTTATTTCAAGAGGTGCTAGATAGCTAAGAATGAAGCTGCGTGGGATAAGATGCGTTGTATTTTGAGGTGGACAAGTGTGCATGTGGTTGAATTTCAACTTGCGTTTTCCACCAAATGTTGATGACGATGTTTTGACACACTCCGAAACAATGACGCCTAATAAGCATCTTTAGTTGTTACCAACTAGTTACAGCCTCAAGGTCAAAATGACATATTATTATCGTATTTTTCCAGGAATGCTATGGTTCTATCCTAAACTATACGTCCTATATATAAAACCCATGATGTTGCACCAGCTAAGAGAGAAATCCGCCATTGCCATTCCGTCCGTACAACCCTAAAAAATCCCACCAGCCACGCAAAATAGTTACCTAAACCAACAAATAAATCAAGAGATAGGAGATACATCATATCAGTGCCCGTAGATAGCTATCGAAGCGTATAGAGTTGAGCGGAATCATATAAAAAAGAGACGGGGGGGAGGAGAAATAGTAAAATGAACAAAGCAAACAAGGATATCCTTGCGAAATCTCCAGATATAGGGAACACAAATAGAACGTGATCATAAATTCGTTCACGGCCAGATAGGGCCGTTTAAGTTAAAACCCAGATATATAATGATCCAGAGCTCACTCTAGAGCTTTACTGAATGCAACAATATCCTCATCGGGCAGGGCAGAAATCCAGAGGCATTTCTCGATAACGCCCGATATTGGCTGGAAGGAGTACTTAGTGCTAGCATCTATCAAGCGCAGCAGGCTTTTCACAATGGATGCAGCAGTGCGGTACCGCTCAAAGTTGACGAGTGGTTCCCCGTCGCGTGTGCTGGCGATCTGTGCAGGCTTCTGAGAGTTATAAGTCAGGTCCTGTACGTAGAGACCTAAAAAGTACAACATAGCGTTAATCAACTGAATCTCCGTCGGTAAATATTTCTTGGGCTTATGGTTCGGTACTCACCAACGAATGGGATGCACCCATCTTGAATGGAGCCCTCCATCTCCAACCGTAGATTATGAAAATTTCGAATCGGTTGAATCAAGGATTCCATATCTTTGAGTGACTGTCTATCTGCCTCTGGCACTCGGCTCCAGGTCTTTGTTAACCTGGTACAATCGACAGATGACAGGGCTATTGTTATCTGCAGCATGGTGGCATAATTGCGAAGTTTCCTGGCATATGCGGCAATGTGTATGAGCTTTGTGGCTGTCTTTACTCGCTCACTTGTGCTTCTTGTCAGGACTATCTGCGAGACAATCCACTTCACCATGAGGTTGAACCTCGCCACAACCATGTCAATGCCTTTACGTTCCTGCTCGTAAAGATAGTCTACCCAATTTAACGTGGATTGGGAGGAATGGCTCCATTTCATATCAACCAGATCTTTCCAGTCCACCTCGCTCAATGCAGCTTGCTCTATAATAGTAAACTGTTGAGCTAAAGTTTCGGACCTATGTGCCAAGATGAATGATAAATGGTCATAGGAAGGAGAAAGCAAGATTGGGACAACGGTTTGATTGCCCTCTGAACTGGAAGGATGAATAGGGGGAGCTTGTTGCATAGTATGTGATGGCCCTGGGCTTGAGGGAAGAGTGGAAGACAGCGGCTTCGGTTCCGGATGGAAACCATCAGTCGACCCAACATAGTAAGGCATGGTGTCCGGGTTTTGCCAAGTTGTATGCGTAGGGGGTGCAGCTAGTGGATGCATAGGGATTCCAATCTCTGCGAATTTCATATTGGGAGAAGTATGCGGACCCTTTCCTTCAGCAGCACTATGGCCTTCACCCCCAGAAACGATATCGACTGACATTTCGGATGACAATTCTGACGCGGCGTCGTCATGGTCCTTTCTAGTTTCGAGTGAATAGCCTACTGGCATAGAAGATTTTGGTAGGGTTGAACCATGAGCTATCCGGTTCATGCTCTCGGTTTTTTCAACGATTTCAATCGATGGGTGCGAAGGGGATGCTTCACTCGAGATTGATTGACCGGTATGAGAATTAGAATGCCCATGAGTTCTCACTAGATAGTTGTGGCGCGATACTGGTGTTTTCATGGAGTCATCACAAAGCCCACGTTCGAGTAATGGGATTGAGCAGTACGAATCTTCAGATTCCATCAGAGACTCGGAGTATGACTTCTCGGAATTAACATTCAGCGCATGAGGCGGCTGGACCTGGTATATTTTTTCTCTGCGGGTTTCCGTGTGTGCAGGATGCGTGCCTCCCAATAACCCGGTGTTAGCAGCTTGAGGAGATGGTTTGGATGGCTTTCTCCACTTTCCCTCTAATTTTAGAAGCGTATATTCAATGCCACCATCCTCGTCGTCTGGTATTTTAGAAAACCCCGCTACCGCAGCTTCAAAAGATGTTTTCAGCTGGGGTTGAGAGCGCGGCCGGACCATCGAATACCGCCGACTAAGCCCAGAATTCGGATAGACTTCAGCATGGGAGCTATACTGGTCTTCCACTGTATTTCCGGCAATGTAAAGCGCAGAAGACGTCGAGTCAGTACCGGTAGTACCAGACAAGAACGTTGGAGTACCCTGATCCGATTCAGCTGTATTCTCCAGTTGCATTTGACGCAAGTCACCACCAGGCATGCGCCGAAGCATCCGATTAAAAGGGCGATTGGACCGTGTTTCGAAAGAATTATTGCAGACATCAATAGTACCAGAGTCGGAATTTGTGTCATACTTAGTAATGCCGCTCTGAAAGGAGGCATATTTGCGTAGCCTATTTGAAACAGGTCCACTAGAACTAGGGCGCGGGTTGGTTGAAGACCGTTGCATGGGAGTAGATGTGGCTATTTTGGGAGGGAAAGCCGCCTTAAGCTGATCGGGGAGCAGCGAAAGACCCAATCCGGTATCATCAACAATGACAATCGACTTACTTCCGGCGGTCATTTGGCTGGGGGCCCTTCTTGCGCGGAAATATTGCGAATACCCTAGTTCGGATTCTAGGCGATATACAAAAGGTCCTTCACTTTCCGATTCTGAGCTCGGCTGTCCGTTAGTACCTGGTCTTGTAGATTGCCCATTGATAAGTTGAGTATAGGAATTGAAACTTTTCTGGCAAAGTACATCGATACGGTTATTGTACCTGGAGGCCAGCTTTCCTCTCTTCGTTCCATGTGTGTCTGATTTGTAGACAACATTCGGTGGAAGAAGTGCTGTTTTCCCTCCAAGTTCAGGTGTACGGTTGGCTTGATGTGGAAGGGCTTGGTTTCCTGGCTTTTGGTACAGAGCTCGACGGATAGAGCCAATGAATGTTTTCACCGCCGGGCTTGGGCTTTTTGGGAAATAATCAGCCTGATTCGGAGGGTCTTGGGGTTGTAAACCGGATGGTGAAGTCTCCAGACTCGGCGAAGGAGGGATGGCTGAAGTTACATAGGGCTCAACGGGAAGAAAAACATTGCCCCTTATGATGCTTGATGCCTGTGTCGATTGAAATTGAAATTGCGAATGCGGCTCAAGACTCGAATGGGGAAGCGGTGCTCGGTCGTCACGGACGGAGTCAGAAAAACTTCCGCTCCGCTTATGTGAATGAAATGGCCGTCGCCAGATGGGCGAAACTGGGTTAGGTGACAGCGGGTTGTCAGGATGGGAATTAGATTCAGGAATAGTTAAAGGCACAGGATGGGGAATTCGTGTACGGTGGGAATGTAAGGAAGCGCGTTTAGAAGATCTTGCTGGGATAGCTGGGGTGCTTTTGGGGCTAGTCGGTGGTGTATGCACATCGTAAACAGGTGTTGTAGAAGTTCGGCGAGTGTGCTGTTGTAAGTTGCGATCCTCGGTTGTGTGGGGTGTCTTTGCCTTGGACTCCTCTTTAGAGAGCGGCGATCCAACCACGGGGGCAAATTCAGAGTGTGAAAGTCGTGGCACACTGATAGGGCTGCAGCTCGAGGGGTGATTGTTAGGATCCTCTCCGGGTAAAACTAGGTCGTCTTGTTGGTGGGTCTCGTTGCCGAATTCCTGAGGACCCCAGTAAACAGAATATCTTCCATTCCAGCATCTTTTAAGATCCAGAATTATTTTTAAATCACTCGGGTCGCTGCTGTTCCTGCTCTTAATATCGTTGTAGAGATTGTTTATGCGATTGCAAAATTGCGCTCTCAGATCGTAGTTTTTCAAGAAGTCGTCTACAAAGTAGTTGAGTATCCAGTGCCTCAGGGCAGCAAAAGCACGGATACGAATGATCCTTCCATCATCTTCTAAACGGTTGATAGCCCATTCCAATCTCGCGAGAAGCAAAGAAAGTAAGTTACCTGGGGACAGGTAAGCCCGAAAGCTGAGGAAAAAATCAGAAACCAGTTCGTAGTCCATGAAAGAATCTGATGAAATCTGAGCAACAATGCGTGCAGGGGTTGCGGCAGATAACTTTTTGGTTCCCTTTGCGTAACGAACGACTGATGAATCATCCATTATGGGTAAGAGTTCATCAAATACGGAGGGTTCGATGGGTTCTTTGAGCTTGTAGAATACTGATGATTGTGCCTGGGATGTATCTCCGCTTTGGACACGGGGACTAGGAAAAAGTGACGGAATCCACGACTGAATCCTTACGGCATCCCTCAGCATTGGATGCAAACAGCCGTCCGGGCTGATTGACATTGGTGATCGGGGGTTATCTACCATGGACGCTTTTGTGCATGATGAGCTCCGTACCATGAGGGAGCCCCCTGCTGTGAACCCAACCCCTTCTATTCTGTAGTGCGGAATGGGTATCGCGAGGGGAGCTACTGGTTTACCAGCTGATTCAGGGGGATCAGCATCTGGCCTGTCGATGACAATTCTTAGTCTTCCAGAACTCTCACACTCAGAAAACGATGACCGGTCATCTCCGGCCGAAAACGAATGCCGCCTTGTGACATGGGCACCACTCTGTAGATTCCCAGCCTGGTTTCCTACCCTGTATAACCGGGGGGCGTCGCCTTCAAAATTTAGCAACTGAGAATTAGACCAAGCACTGTGTCTAGGATCATCGTCTGGAATAACGGGCTGCGAAAGATTGGTATTAAAAGGGATATTCGTAGTATCGCGCCCCGATTGCCGGGCATTCATGGTGTCTGCGTCGAGGATTGGCCTAGAACAAAAAGGTATGACAAAATGAGCATTTCATTGAAAAGAAAAATACCAGCACATCGCATCACTTACCTCAAGTATAGCTTCCCGTTGTTCCCTACATTTCCCACTGTGAACTGCCGACCCTCGCGGGCATTTGGTATCCCCGGAAATCCTGATTCTGCGTCGGATCGCAAACGAACTCGTCCCGCCACCTCGTTGCTTCCATTAAATTGACGCCGCGGAAATCTCCCGCGAAAGATGTCCCTCTGAGGCAGATGGTCATTCAGGAGATTCTGGCTTTTAGCAACGGAGTTTGCACGCTGGACACCAAACGCTGGTTGGAGTGTGTTAGCTGCGGGTATCCTAACATCCAGACCACGATCCTCGTCCCCATGTAGTGCTCGATGATGTTTAGTATTATCTCGGCGGGTTGGTTTCGGCGGAGACGAGGTAGACGGTACTTTGTCGTCCATTTTCGAGGCAATTACATGCTATATCGTCCACCACGAGAAGGTAAATCCCTCAGCCTATTATCTCGCGATTTCGCGTAAGGAAAATGCGTAGCGACCGACAAGAACCTGGGATGAACAAACAACAACTTTCATATTATCACATGCGTAAAAGCCTTCTTTGTTAGGGATGTGATGCGCGGTAGTGCTGGGTGTTTGACATGACTGAGGGTGAAAGAGCATCAAGCGACGGGCATCGTTCGGAGCTTAGGTGGGCGTCGTAGGTATCGTTGGGGGACTGGGGAGCTCGGTAAAATGCGACGAAAGCGAAGGATCGTGATTGTTTAGTTTCGAACAAGAAAGACAGTAAATCCAGACAGTCGAATTCGCGGGGGCCAAGATCCTCTGGTGTCACGATGAGCTAGAATTGAAGGATGAAAGGGAGTGATTAGACAAATAAACAAAAAGATAGGGCGTGATATTTTGGCCGAGAGGCAGTTATGTATATATAACCATTAGGTAGTAGTAGCTAGCTACAACGCGAGAGTATAATTAGACATTAATTTTTTCTTTTTCTGAAAGGAAGCCAGCCCAACATTTCTCCGTCGTGGTTCGTGGAGGTTTTTGCTGGCCCTGCTTCTTTTGAGGCTTGGATGGTGTTACTGGCGCTACGAGGCGACGTGGCCAATAGGAGGAGGGTATGTCGCTGATGTAAGCACAGATATGTTTTGCGACTTCGAGCGCATAAAGAAACGTCCTGTTTATTTACCAGTCCACGACCACGAACCGAGCAGAATACGATCAAACCTAGCGATAAATGTGAGCACTTTGTCTGACTATGCCGTGTGGAGTGTTCAAGAACCTGCTGGATGCACTGCAAAAGGTCTTGTGGCGTCTTTGAAACTCGCTGGATATATCATAACATGAACCAACCTCTTCAGCATGATTCGGTATGGCGCTCAACAGCGCAGTCTGCACCTGCTCAGCTCAACTATACGGCGTCGTGGATATTTCATCCGCATCTACGGAGCATTCCGAGCGGTGAATACTACTAGTGACCATCACGAGGCCGAAATGTCACACAAGGTTCCAACTTCGGAGCTCTGGCCCTATACCAGCAGCACCAAGAAGCACCAACTTCCGAAGTCACTAAAATATAGCGCCATTAAGGTCTAATTAACATACTCGAATATGGAATATAGCAACGATCCCCCCGCAAGCTCCGGAATATCAGTCTCGTGGAAATATTCTGCCCCTTTTCCTTTTCCTCTTTGAGCAAGCATCTCGACCGTGTCTGACAGCAGTATCCAGCCGATAATTTCAAAACGCCATGGGGACTCTACTGCTGCATTATTTGGTTTTAAATCAGGATGCTTATCTTCCAGGGCAACGCTTCACGCCACCAGCTCTTTGGATCAGCAATTTTTTTTCTTGGATATCCGGTTTGGTCAAAGTTTTGAAGTTTATCTATCCACACGAGCAGTCCTATTCCGAGATGATCAAGAGCTTCAGTTGGCAATCGGTTCAGTTAACTATCTTGCAAAGGTATGCCACATAAGCTGTCGAACAATGGCTGTCTGCCCGAGGAAAGAACCAACATCCAGGAGCAGGAATATGCAATCAGCCACCACAATCGCCTTTTATGACTTAGGTCCGCAGCATTTCCTTTCCTTCGACATTTGGCCCTTTCTTGCATACGTATTTTATCACAGCAGCCTCACCAAAGCATGTTCCAAGATTCAAGCACGCGCCTTGTTAAGCTCTATATCGGCATCCACCCAAAGTTTATTCGATCAAGTATCTCCCTTGTTATCTACTTGCAATCGAGCAGGGAAATGTAAGACAAGAACTGGGATCTTAAGCATCTTGATTATCAGTGCAGGTGCCGATTACCTCCATATAACGGCGGTAACACACAATAATCATCATCCAAGCAGTGCATTCAGAAGCCGAAAGATAAAATCGCAGCTAACCATCTTGCCCCGGGTATGGCGGCGCTCACCTACCTAGCTCAAAGCTAATGGAACAACCTTCACAACACAGGGGGAAACCTAAGACGAGTAAACTTAGGTTGTTGTTCCACTAAAGTGGGTGGTGAGCAGGTAAGCTTTTTAGCATGTATGCTTATATCTTGGAGCTCCATATAAAGAGTACAATATACCAATTACGTCGTTAGCAAGCCCAGCTATTCATTTGACTGCGCAATTCTCCAGAATCTAGCTACCAGTATTATCTCTATCTATAACATTACACTAATCTGAGAGGAAATCGGGAGAGCAGAAGGCGCCCACGCGCGCTATCGCGGCAATTTTCACGATCATGTGATCTAAGCGCCATTTCTCTTGTTATGTAAGCCAACCTTAACCACCAGCCACTAAGTATCAATGCCATATTCGGGTCAGCTTCTGGTCTACTCAATCACAATTGCTGCCCAGCATGTATTCCCGCATATGTTTATTTAAGTAAGCTAGAGCAATTCCTTTACTGTCTGACTGCTCTCAGTTGTGTCCGCCCTCAAGATATCAAGGCCGACATCTTAGGTGTTGGAATTTAAAGCCTAACAATGGTCAAGTGACAATTCTGAAGGAAGCCTCTCAGCCAGGGTAGAGAGCCAGGGTAACGCAAACAGCCCTATATGACGCCAACCACGCGACCTCCATCAAGAATTGACGCCTCCGGGCTATCCAAGTCCACCATGGGAAAATACCCGGCATTGTTTCTCTAAGCTTGGGTCATTTCCGGGGTCCCCGCAACGTCAACAAGTATTGGCTCTTTGAATTCCGCGATATTCATGTCATGGCCCGTCACCTGATGTATGTCGAATATTTCAGGAGGCTCCTCGTCTCCTTTGGGATATCATTGGCCACAGGAAAGTATAAGCATACTGGGTGGTCAGAAACTTATAGGAGGTTGCTATTATCCATAATGTATGATATGAAGATCAATTCTTCTCAGATGGTTCTTGAACTCCATAATATCAATGTCAGAGCTGCCTCTTCGCCTCAGATAGGTATGGTTGGAAGGTTTGGAGCTCGACTGGTATTACAGTAGTATAGACTATTGGCATGACGGGAAAGTGTCTGAACTTGGCATCAACGAGATTTTTCATGGAGACAAAGTGAAGCTTCAATTCATCGGAATCGTGGGAAATGTAGCCGACCAATTGCGCATCTTGCGCATCAATGATGATAGAGTCCCTGGGGGCCAGTATGGAATATCGGACGGATAAACAGTAAGGCAATGAGCCTCGCATCTTTGGTAAAGATCGGAGGCACGGAATGACGGGCTCTTCCAGTGCCATTCGGCGTTGGAATTGAGAGTGCCGACATCATCTCAGCAGTGAGCTTAGCCGATCCGGATTCTCTCATCTCAGAATAACATTCACTGTGCTGGATATGAACTATGGGATTCTTACTCATTTTGTGGCATCACGAACAAGCTTTGGCTGCGCGACCGTTGGTGAGATTATGTAAGCGAGACGCGACCAGGTTTGTGTTTCGTCAATAATTATTGAACGAAGCTTTAGATGAAGAGATAAATACATATACTAACTCGACGGCCATCATCATGACATGGTCTAGCTACTAGTTGGCTGCGATAGGCCCCCTAATACGAAGTTCAGGTCTGTCTAAATTGACCTCTTGACGATACACTGCGAACAAACGCAAGCTGCGCAATCAATATAAACCGAAGTCTAGGCAGGATGAACAGGAGACAATCGCAGACGCGGCCTACTTACGATTTCCTGTCTGGATCTCCCGCCGCGTCTCCTGCGTCACCGAGTCCCCTTCGACAAAGCATCCGTGCCCGTGATAGCATCGTCAAACCAGGTAAGCCCTATCGCTACCATCCTAGCAAAATGTGATGGGAAAAGATTGATGTTGACATTACATTTGCCGTTTCGTATAGACTCAGGAAATGAAGAACTACGTGTGCAAGTTAGCACGCTTAAATATGAGTTGGAGAACATAAAACAGGAACGCGATCTGACGGCACTCCACCACGAGAAGGAAATTCGGGAATTGCAATCAAGAGCAGATTCCGATTTTAGAAGGGCACAGGTGAGAAATTCTACTCGGAATAATCTGCATTAGACTTATGAACGCTAACACATAGCTGGTTTTTTGATATCAGGTAGCGGAGAGCAACAACAATAAAGCCCAACATAGAATCGAATCACTCTCGACCGAATTAAAGCGAATCCAAGATGCTGCGATGAACGATAAATCCGCTTCAGACAAACGGCTATGGACTCTTCAGGATCAGAACCAGTCTCTCCAAGAGGAATTGGATGATTCACAGTCTCAACTTTCCGATAAAGACAGGCAATATAAACACCAAATTAACGAATTGGAATCCACTCGAACATCCCTTCAGAAGACACTAGATGAACTCAGACGCGAGTTGGAGGAAAATAAGAATGGTTTAAAGTCGGCTCAAGAAAGGTTAGAGCAGCGCGAGGCGCAGGTTGACGAGCTGGAAACCGAAAATATACGTTTGAAATCCGAAGAATCTAATTCAGAGGCTCTAAATGTTTTAAAGCGAGAGTTATCACAGCAACTATCTCATGCTAAGAGGCTGGAGGCCGAACTCAAGCCGCTCAAGAAATCACAAAAGAGAGTGGAGGTCGTGGAAGAGCAGAAGATGGCTCTTGAAAACCAGCTGCGGCTGATGAAAGGTCTGGAGGCCGAGCTCCGCAATTTACAGATACGCAATCAAGTTTTGGAGGACGAGAAGAGATCCTGGTCCGGTTTATTACAGACCGGTGACAACGAGGTTGAATTTGAGTCACCAGAAGCGGTCGTGAGAGCACTTGTTCAAACACGGATAGAGAACGCTTCGTTGATCGAGAAGGTTGGCCACATTCAATCCGAAGCGACAGAGAAGGCAGAACTTGTGGCAAATCTGGAACAAGAGAAAGAAAATCTTCGAAAGGAGATCCAAACCATCCGTGCGAATGGGGCTGGGGTAAACGCAAATGCTGATAGCCGGGCAAAACTACGTTTGGAGCGCCAGCGTGTCCTTGCTATGAAGGAAGTAGAATACCTCCGGGCTCAGCTTAAGACTTTCGACGAAGAAGTTAACATGAACCCAGACGAAAACAATTTTGATTCTCAAAAATCAGACCATATAAACCGCCTCGAGAATCTCCTCAGTGAACACCGGGAGGAGCTACACAAAGCCCATGAAGAACTGTCGAAACAAGAAGCCGCGGTTGCCGCAGACCCTCAAGCGCCACGGGGGACGAAGAGGCCACTTTCACCCGCCGAGAGTGATGCGGACAGCGAGCGCTTTGCTGTTTTAACTCGGAAGTACCGGACGCTTCAGGATTCACTCGCTAAATCCGAACAGTCTGTCAGCCTGCTTAGCCGGGAACTGGAAGCCACCAAATCACACCTCTCCTCGCTGCAGGCTCAGTCTCGCACTCGCATTCTAGAACTTAGGTCGAACCCAACCGCTGATGCGGAGAACTTGAAGATGTCTACCATCACAACCCTGCGTAACGAGAACCGTGCACTTCTTAGCCAATTGCGTGGCGAATATGAGAACATCGAAATGGTTCCAACCAGCACCCTAGACAGCCTCAAACTAGAGTTCCAGGAGGCAGAAAAGCTCGTTGCGGACAAGGAGAAGCGGATACGCCGCCTTAAGGAGATATGGACCGCTAAATCCTCCGAGTTCCGTGAGGCCGTTGCTTCAATCCTCGGGTACAAGCTCGATTTCATGCCTAACGGTCGCGTGAGGGTGACTTCTATGTTTCATCTTTCTCCCGCATACAGACACGGTAATCCAAGCTCTGCATCTGACTTTGGAGGCCCGGGAAGCATGGGAGATGGGCAAGAAAATTCAATCATATTTGACGGTGAAAATGGAACGATGAAAATATCAGGAGGCCCCAACAGCCTTTTCGCATTGGAAATCCGGGATCTAATCAAATTCTGGGTTGAGGAGCGGAAAGATATCCCATGCTTCTTAGCGGCGATGACCCTTGAGTTCTATGATAAGACAACAAGGGCTTCGAGAGTATGAATGGTCAATTTTTTTCCTTTGGCAGACAAAATCCGACGCCTCTTTGGCTGCGGAATGTGCTCTTCACTCTTCAACTACTTTGTATATACACCCTTTGTTTGATTTCCAGCAATCCGATTAGGGGCGGATATCCCTAGTTGAGTACTTGGCTCCAAGCGCAATCAGTCCGTACCTTGCTTGAGGAAATCATAAGCCATCAACGTGTGAATTTGCGCCACGGCAACAAGCTCGTCAGTCATCACATACTCGTCGGCATTCCCCATATTATACGGAGTACAGCCGATGACCACAGTCGGCACTCCAGCAGCACGATACAGCCTACTATCCGATGCGCCTACACGCATATTAGCTACCGCCGATGACTGCGTAACTTCGCTACAAACAGACAACGCCAGTTCAACAAGGTCGTGTTCCGGGGACGTATAATTCGGTTCAAATTTCCGGATGGCCTTCCACGTAACGCCCTCCATAGGGTCAAGCGATCGCGCCAATCGATCCAGCAGCAAACTAGTCGAAACGCCCACGGGGAGGCGAATATCGATCTGCGCTTTCGCATGACTTGGTACCAAATTTGGAGATACCCCAGCATTCACAGTACCTATATTAACAGTAACATGGCGCAGAGTATTCGACTCGCCATCCCCAGACAGACTCTCCGACACAACCTTAGCAGAATCCATAGCACCACTAATATTCCCCGGTGTAAGGACCTCAATCTCCTCCAATCTCTGTACAGCATCCAGCGCACCACGCAGACGATTAATCGCATTAACTCCCTTGTGAACATGCGCCCCATGCGCAGCTACCCCTTCAGCCTCGACTTCGATCCACACGAACCCCTTTTCCCCAAATCGGACAACGCGAGGTGATCCCACGTCGCCGCAGATCATGGCATCGCCAATCGCCCCATCGACATTATCCAGTAGCCATTTCGTGCCCATATCGCCCATCGTCTCCTCATCTCCAGCTAAGGTAATCACAATCTCCCCGGACCACAGCTCAGGGTGCTCCGCGAGGACTTTCGCTGCCATGATTGACGATGCGATACCGGCTTTCATATCTGATACGCCTCGTCCGTAGAGGCGTCCGTCTTGCAGGACTGCGCCTAGCGGTGGGACGGTCCAGTTTAAATGTTCGCATATCGGGTATGTGTCCAGATGGCCGTTAAAGACTAGTCGTTTTCCGGGACGGGTGCTGGAGATACGGGCGAACACGTTCACTATTCCTGGAGCGGTCTCGTGGCGTGAGATATGGATGTTTGGGATATTTTCTTGAAGTAGCTTTATGGCGGCGTCGGCCACGAGTGTTGTATCGCCTGGTGGATTGGGGGATGGGGCTTTTACGAGCGTTTGCGTTATTGAGATCAGGTCATCTTTTTTAGCTGAGATCGCGTCCCGCAGGGTTGTACGTGTGTCGCTGCTGTTTGTCATGATGCATATATCTTATTCTGAAAATATGAGTATTTCTCAGGGCATTTCGCGATGAAGAGATAGATGTTTTACCCCAAGCCGCTTCCCCCACACATGTTTCTCCACACCCCGCAGCTGTTGGCCGAGAAGAAAGGAGATAGAGTCAGTTCTGCCCAAAATATTATTCGATTATTACGCCGAGGTTACGTTTTATGTACGCAGCTATAGAACAAAAAGTATCGATATCAAGTAAGTTATGGGGAGTAGGAGAAAGTAGAACATATATCTGCCCGACAGGACTGTGATAGATAGAAGGTAAGTAAAAAACTAAACGGTGGACGGGTGTCGGTGAAGCTATATACATGAAGGGGAATTAAGCATTAAGAAACGGCCAAAGAGGATAAACAAAAGAGAAATACATGGAGGCGGACGTAGACGTGGATGGACATTTGAGCGAATGTAGAAAAACAAGCGGCGAAGAAACAGTAAAAGTGCTCCAAAAGAAAGATAGATGGCAAGGATAGATTTGTCCTTTGCCCAGACATGTAGGTATTGGTCAGGCGGGTTTTGGAATGGTATAAAGCAAAGTCGACTATGCCAAAAAGCGGAGGGAGAAGTAACCAGATTTTCTATATCAAACAGGCATTCTTCAAAAATTCCAACGGGCGTTAGGGTGATGGTGATTTTAATGGGAAACATATCGCGCAACGGTTAGTCTACGGTGGGTTGGCAGTTCTTTCCACGCAGTTTCAGCCTTTGGTTCCGGGGATGCTGCTCCGCCCACAGACTCGTCTGCGAAAGGATCGTCTTCTTTAGCCTCTGCCTTTTCTGTGGAGGAGAGGGTGCTGACACCGAGTCTCAGACTGTTATCCGAGATGATGGCATCGAACTTGGCATCGACCTTGCCTTTCCGGGGCCAACTTGTGGCAGAAGTAAATCTAGCAAGGAGCCTGCCGCCTTGACCGGCTGTAACCTCAAATTCAGGGATATTCCACGTCACAGTAGAATTTTTTCGTTTGAAGGTAGCCCCTGTGTTTGGGTGCATCGCGGCTCCTGTTGCACGCGCCACCTCTCGGGGTTGCTTAGTGGCTTCATCCACTGGGGAAAGGTCCAGACCGACGGTAATATGAAGGTTCTTCAGAGTCACCGATAACAACGGAGCAGCTGAAGCAAACTGCGGGTTGATGGAGTACTCAATGATAACACTTGCTTGGAATTCCTCCTCGTTCCAAATCGGCTTGAAGATTACAGGGCAGTAGGATGATAGGTTCGATGTATCAATATGCACCTGGTATTTGAAGCCAACCTTTGGGGATGGCCCGGGGATCGAGGAGAGCTGAACATCATACAATCCTTTCTTATCCTCGGCCGTCGTTCCGTCGCTTTGTGGTAAAGCTTTGTTTTCTGTGATGAACTGGGGGTTGGCGGCCACCCTCTCTAGAATTTGAAAGTTGTTTAAGCGGATAAGCTGGCTGGTCGCTGGAGCTGTATCAGCTTGGTTGCACGCAAGAGCGACTTCTCCTACCACATATGACCGAGTAACATTCCCATCGGAAATCAAGACATTCAGCTTCTCTATTATCGAAGCATTCAGTCCTGGCTCTGGGAGTGGCGGATGGGTTATATTTCCAGATAAGCTATGTAACGTGTGCGACGAGTGAACTGATGTGGTGTCCGATAGAGTTTGTTCCTCTGCGGTGTTATTGGGAGACGCCACGGCTTTCGGCTGTGGTGGCGGCAGCGGGCTGGGTGGTACTGGGGGTATTATTGCACTGAGATTTGGGCTGATAGCACTATCCGTCCCATCTTGGGTTGGGTTAGGGATGAAAATGGTATTCCTCACATCCCGGCGTCCGCGAAGAGTGCCCGTGCCTCGAGAAAGGCCCGACTGTTGTGCTTGCTATAGCAACGAGGCATAAATATTAAAAAAAATGTAACCGATTTCATTGTTGTTGATTAGAACTTACTTTGCGCAATGTGCTAGCCATCTCGCTAAGAGCTTGCTTCGCTTCGCCTTCATCTTCCGGGATAGGTTGCTCACGAATGGTGAGGTTTAAACCAGTCTCGTCATGTCTAGCCACAGGCTGTCAGCGAAAGGATCTCGTATATTGAGGGATTTACTCACGTGGCGGCAGCAGCTTCCCGCTGAACCCTTGTAATTTCATCAATGGTATCAGGGCGTTCTGAATAACCCTCTGCATCGATCTGCGGCTTCTACAAATTATTAGATGATATCACGAAAGCGGGAGTTACGTGTGACCACATACTGGTGACTGCTGGGATGGTATGTCAGCGTCTCCTTTATTTTGCGCCGAAGGCTCGGGGATGTCTGCGGGTTCTTCGGGAATCACATCCCCATTGGTTTTGGGCACAGTAACTGGAGCAGGTTCTGTATTCTGAGTGGTGCTTAGGGCGGAAGAAGGAGGGCGCTCCTCTCTCGAAGTGATCGGATGCAGGCCGTTCGTAGAATCGGGCTGGTTATCCATTGGATGGAAATTACGGGAAGAATCTGTCCGTCTAAAGGCAGAAAATGGCGAACGGAACTTCTTTTCGGGGGGAGATGAACCGGAAGGGCTGATAACACTCTTCCGCCGACTCATCACGGTACCTAGTCGCTTAAGACCGCCGAAGGGGGTATTTCGCGGTTCGGAGGCTAGTTTATTGTCAGCAAATAGACGCGACAACGCAAGCCAAAAAAACTTAAAGCTTCTCACATTGAAAGCTGGGTCTACCTTTGTTGGATCGGCCAGAGTGCTGGCTAGCGGCATCGTCGTGGAATTTTGGAGGCGCGGGTAAAGGTTCTGGAGACACGGGTGCCGAAGGTGCAGAGGGCACAGAAGGGGTGGGAGTAGCATTCCGCTGGTTCTCCACGTCGACAGTGCGCCCTCCACTCTTCCTCAGGGCGAACTCTCGAATTTCCTCGGCTGCCTCGACATTCAATAAAGCGTTGAGGGAGCTCTCTGCCGTCTGGCGGTTGCGTTCGACATTATCCGCCTCGTGGGTCTGATACTGCGTAAGCACATCCCTCAAATGATGAATCCGACGTTCGTCGAGAGATTGTAATTTCTCAAGAGCCTGTGGTGCCCTTGACTGCCAATTCTTCTTTGCCTGCTCAACAGTAGCCGTTGCGCTCGAAGATCTTCCAGCCCGGGATGCCGCAGCCTTGTCAGCCTTCTTTTGAGCAGTTTCCACAGCCTTCGCGAGGTTCACCAGATCGTTCTGAATGGCTGCCATGGATTTCATTTCGTTATTTTTCGTAGAGAACTCCCGCAGCGGTCTCTCGACATCAGTTTCTAGTTCCGACGCTAAGGTTTCGTGCGACTGTGCCAGCGACTCGGTAGCAGCAAGGATGCGTTGCCATGGTAGCTCAAAGACCCTATGTAGATATTCACCATGTATTAGCCTAGGATGCTTCGACCAGCTACGGTTTAATATTATGAATGCTGCGATTTACCCTAGGTCATCCCCGCTCTCTCGTACTGATCGGCGGGCGAGTTTGCGTAGTCCGACGATATAAGCCTCTTCTAACTTGCGCCGCTCCTGCCCATGGTGTTAATCCTGCATTTATAACGGGTTATGTAGGAGAGGGTGACGCCGAGATACCAGGAGCCAGTCAGCAATATCAGAATTCAGCTTATTGATTGTCCTTAGTCGTTCATTTGCAACGCCGACTACTTGGGTCGGGCTTAGAACAGCCTAACGTAATTCACCCGTTAGCCCAATGGATTCAAAGATATGATCACTTCAGGAATTGGAGACACTCCGGATTCACACTCACCACAAGGGCCGGATATTCATTTCGTGTTAACTCCATGGTGGGTGGCAGATTCAATTAACTCCAATTTGACAGCCGTTGAGACGAATCAACCATGGTTCTTATTGCTGCGAGGAGAGGTGGCCAAGGGAAACAACCAGCAGCCAGCGGATGGCAGCGGGCTGAGAAAGCACTTTGAATCCAACAATACTTTGAAAGAGGCAACAGAGCAGCAAGATTACATCCAAGCTAGAGCTGAATGGAAGAGCAATGATGAGGAGGAGAAGAGACAGACTGACAGACAGATTGACTGGCTGAACGCCCCATCGCGATCGTTTGCCAAGATGATGGTCGTGTGCATGTCACGTGCCTCTCTGCAGCCCATAATTTTGACATCCGAATGTGGGACGAACAGAACCAAATCCTCAATTTTCTTCAACAAAAGGGGTTGTGGTTTAGTGGTATAACGCTCGCTTAGCATCTAGCAGTTGAATAATTCAATATGCGAGAGGTCCGGGGTTCAATTCCCCGCAACTCCATTTCCTTTTCTCTTTTGCCTTCAAGGCAATAATTTTTTTATCGGTGATCAAGATCTTGAAGAAGGGCTTACGGTTAGCGGAGATTCAGCAATTGGATCGAGAAGCCATTTTTCCCTCATGAGTGGGATTGACATATACATATTAGCGTGAAAGAGCTTAACCTCGTGTTCATTACGATCAGAAAACAATTCAGTCACGGCAGGTAGCTACAGCATAGCATCTGTCAATTGAGCTTATTCACCCAGCATATAAACACTTTCTTAAAAATACATCATAGAGTGAACACCCGAAGGCGCCTATTTCCCATCTTGGACACGTTCATCTCTGAAAGAGCCTATTCAAGGACAGCCGCAAAGCGCCACTCCTATATGCGGTGCTGGAATCCTCAATTAACGGGAATCATAAAATCATAATAGTGTATGGAATGCTAGTAGATTATTCGTAAGGCAGTAACGATAACTGCGGTGATCGGCGTCGAAGAAATTTCAAGATCCTTGGCCTCTGATCGTAATGGTCCACCAGCTTTTGGAGTTCACCCTTCAACGAACCGACCTCAGAGGCTCGAATGAGTCGAGCAATCCATTTGACTAAATCCCGGCGGTACGTAACATTGGACTGCTCTAAGACCAGCGACAAGTATGGTATTATTGTGGCATTCCGTTCGGACTCAATGCGTAGGATATCATTGATTAACGCCCTTAACCTCTCCGCAGGAGTGTCATAATAACTATAGACTTCATCGACGTAGGTTTTCCGGACCACCATAGTCCTCCGTTGGATACTTAGGGCATAGGAGACGCAGCCTCTTCGGTACTCACCAAACTTGATGTTTGGGAAACTTTTAAGGCACCAGAAGCACGCATTGGCCCACCGCTCATCTGGCTGAAATGCGTCGCCACCGGCAGACTCTACGATAGTTGCCCAATAGTGATCCGCCTCTACAAAGTCTCTTGCGGTGCGGTGGAGATATGTGACCGTATGGTCACGGGTGTGAGCCTGGTATATAGAGCTGCGGACCTCCAAGAAGCCTCTACATCTCGCCGTAAGGCGCCTTCTCATCTCTTCTGCTTTTGAATCAGCAAGAGCCGATGGTAGAGGACTGAGGGGGGACATTAAGCTGGACTTGGTATCTTCATCATCTGCAAAGTACATTTCCAGTAGAGTGGGATCACCTATTCTCCAATCCATTTTCCGGTATTCTCGCAATAGCCGAAATGCCTGACAAGCCATTTTGAAGTACCCCGGCCCGAGGGAAGAAAGTAATTTGTCGAACAGGGCCTCGAGGTCGGAGGGGAGGGCATCTAACCGCGCTTGCAGGTCTGGCATGCGATCTGAGTTCAAAAGGCCTGTAAGGAGCGACTGGACGACAACATATACCCATAGAAATACTCCATTTGCTCTTGTGATAATTTGTCGGACAAGATTGGAGGCGCTCTCAGGTTCTAATAGTGCCAAATGCCTAAAAAATTCATTATTATCACAATGCCAGTTGACGTATCGTGAAATATCCTGGTATGTCAGCCGTTCAAGGAGCAAATTAGGTTTCTTTCCGAATGCATGTCCAAATGGGAGCCATGGACGACTAGCAACGCAGATCTTGACGTTGGGCAGCACTGTGCCAACAATGAAGTCAATTATTTCTTCAGGTTTTCCGTCGAATTCATCGAGCCCGTCAATCAATAAGAAAAACTTTTTCGATGTATCTGACAGCACTTGCTTGAGCGCTCTCTGAAGCTCCTGCCAATCGAAAGTGTCTTGACCACCTCCGTAGGCGATGAACTGCTCCCATCGCTCTGAAAATACGGAACGGATCAACTGCCGGTTTGCTTTCAAACAAGAGTGGAGTAGTGTTTGGAGCAGGCCAAGGCGCGACATCTGCATTACTGTTCCAGAATTCCAAAAGTAGAAGCCGGCGATGCTGACTGGATCCCCCTTTGCCCATTCGCCCAATAACTCGGGGAGCTGAGGGTGCTGGAAGAGGAACTTCATCAATGTCGATTTACCGGATCCGGGCTTTCCTGTAACCCAGTAAATCCCGCTCTCTTTCTGCTTCAGCCAACTCGGAAAACTGTCCCATGAAGTCGAACTAGAATTTTGCACAGTTTCTCGAAAAATCCACTCAAATGTGGTTGAATGTGCTTCTGAAATGCTGTCACCGCGATTGGACATAGACGGAAAGTACAATCTAGCGAGTATCATATTGCGAAATCGTGTCTCGACTTCGGCGTCAGCTGTTGAGTGAAATTGGTTGGAGAACTTATTAACATCATCCGTTCGAGATGGTTGCCAATTGCATTCACGGATTGCATTTAACAACTCGAAATGTCTTCGTTCAGCTTCGTCGTCGATTGTTGCGCTGTCACCAGGCGTGGGGGATTTCGTAAAGTCGCCAATTGCCTTTCTAGGAGGGGTGGTCAGCCTGAATATCTCCACCGTACATACACTTTTCCCGACCTACCTTAGAGAAACCAAAAGCGCTGTATCGATTTGCTTCCGGATATTGTCAAGACGGCGCTCGAGGTCGGAAATCTCCTTCTGGCCACACACGCTTCTCAAAGCTTGGTATATGCTCTGTAACTTCCGATTGCCCGGTTTCAACTGCGCCCGCTCTAGGGCGTTTTGAAGTTTTGTGCTGACCCCCTTGCACTCTCTTGTAAGTTCAAGAAGTTGCTTGTCGGCGGCCGTTGAGTGACGTTTCCTGGGGTTTTCCCAGTGGCGTAGGTCTGCGGTAAGTTCCGACAAGTTGCGCGCAGCATCATCAAGGAAAGTATGTTCTTCCAGTCCGCCACTAGCATAAATCTCGTGGCCGCGGGAGATGACACGGGAAGAGAAATCAACAATCTGAATGATGTTTGAGGCGAGACCAAGAGCAGAGATGGGATCCATTTTGGTTGTTGAAACGGCAGTCAACTGCCGGGCATCTGGAGAATATAAGGAAAATACTGCGAGACTGTGATCGTGGCAGTTCAGCGAAAATGTGCCTTGGTCACGGGCTGTCGCAGCTACAATTCTTTCATTGGTTGTTCAAAATGCAGACAAAATGAGGACGAGCTTTGGCACAGGCGCAAGATGTGCCATGAGTTTTTGCGGCTTCGAGCCGCAATTTGCTTCTCATTTTCTGCGTATTCTCTGGACAAGAGGCATCGCTGATATGTCGTACAGCCATTGGATAGTATACTTGACGCAACTTGACCAAATGCGATCCCTGTTGATTCAGCTTGGGTATGTACTCGACGTGTGAGATGTCGTTGGTGCTGTTCTTCAATGCAGCGTAGCCTAAGGTGTGGCGCTGTCGATCGCTACTTCGCCAACCCACGTGATGGCTAGCCTTGACCCCAAGCAGCAATCTTCTGATCTCATGAGGTGTTTACAGCGCTGAGATTAAGCAGCGTGAGGGCTACTGTACAGTTGATTGAAGACCGGGCAAATTCATCCCCGTAGATGCTCTCTCCACCCTGCTTTCCACCTGGCTGTCCTCTGAATCGTCTAAAGAGAAGGATCAAGATATGTATGAATATGAAACAAGTCATAATTTATATATACACTCAAAGAATCAGAGGAGAATAAGGGCTTCTGGACTGATACGTCACACCTAGAATGGAGAAAGTGAGAAAAGTGTCTATATATGTATGTATTGTATGAATATTGACATATGCTCAATAACACAGGCTTTGTAATCCTGCACTTCCACTTCGCGAGAAGCAAGAAAGAGAAGAAAATAAAAGAAAGAAAATACAAAGGGGGGCATCAAGGTTGGAGAGATTTATAATATTTTCAAGTCGGGAAAAGAAAGCAAAAGGGGGTTGGTCGGTAAGTCACAAGAAAATATTATTTGACATGAGATACATGGTGTTTGGGATATCATTGAGTTATATACCGTTGTTTTTCGCATAGATAGGTAGGTAGTAAGTATTATTTCGTTTCATTTCGATCCATTCCAAACAATTCTGATCATTGTCGTCAGTTGCCTGCTTATAGGCAGTCGCAAGAGAAGCTCTTGAGGAGACAAATCTTAGGCTTTGCCATTAAGTTACTCGGGAGACTTGGTAGTCTCAACAGGTTTAGTTGTCTCCTCGGCATCGGCAGCACCAGCGGGCTTGGTAGTATCAACAGACTCGGTAGCATTAACAGAATTTGCGGCATCAGCAGATTTGGTGGCATCGGGAGTTTCCGTTGTCTCAACTGCAGGCTTGCTTGGAACAGGCTTGCGGCCAACCGGGCCTAATCCTGGCGGCGGGCTTCGGACAGGTGCTGGGGATTGTGGGGGAGGACCTGCAGGCGGAGGGGTCGGCGGCTGGGATGGTAGTTGAACTGGTTGCTGGACCCGCTGTTGTGGCTGGTTCTGCTGTTGTCCCAATGGGCTTTGCGCGGCGATAGGAGGTGAGTTGACACGTGCAACATCGCTAGCGCTGTTGCTCCTCTGGCGCTGAGCTGCAGGCATGGAGGGTTTTTGCATGCCTCCTGCTCCATACGGCCCTGGGCTCATTGATCGAGGAGGACCATTTCTTGGTCCTGGTCCTGGTGACAATGATCGTGGAACGTCTGGAAATCTGGGAGGGCCGCCTGGTCCTGGCCTTGGATGTGGGCTATAAGCTCGATATCCAGGACCTGGAGAACCGGGGCGGCCGCCTGGAGGTGGTCCGAAGCGTGGTGGTCCATTGGGCGGCGGTCCGTTAGGTGGTGGGCCGCCAGCGGGTGACATTGGTCGTCCATTTGGACCCATGGGTGGAGGTCCACGAGGTCCAGGACCCGGAGGTCCGCGGGGTCGGGGTTTGACAGGACGAGCAGAGAGGCAAGATCGTGGAGCGACACCTTGCTGGGATCGGTCAAGTCGGATGCAAAGAGCCTACATATTTACGGTTAGATATCACAATTGCCACGAAATGCAGAAGAAAAATCAAGTCACTTACCCAACCATCATCGTATTCATGGAGCAATCGTACTAGCTGCCCAGCCTTGAGTTCAAGTTCATCCTCCATAGACGGGTTGAAATCAAGTTGTATTCTATAGACGTTATTTGGACCAGGACCATTGGGGCCAGCAAATGCACCTGCCGCAGCCACTGGAGTTGTAGCAGAGGCCGAATCTGTGCTCATCGCCGGACTTGAAGGTGGTGCATCATTTGGCATGGCCACAACTGGTGGGGGAGGTCGACCAGCGGGAGTTTGAGTTGGCTGTTCCTGCGGTTTAGCGTCTCCATCAGTTCCAGCCTTGCTGGCAGCGATAGCACCAGCTGCCACAGCGGTAGCAGTAGCTGCAGTGGCAGTTGCAGCAATTCCAGTAGTCATGTTTTCTGGGGTAACGGTCCTTGTGCTGCCGGCTTCCGGGGTTGGAGTGCGTACCTTCAAGGGTGCGGGAATAACATTATTTGAAGGTGATGATGAAGGAGACGGGTTTTGGCTCTCAAACGGATTGACAGGATCGTTGAATGGGTTTGCAGCTGTACTGTCTCCAGTCTTTGGAGGAGGTGGTGGTGGCTTTTCCTCTCCTGTAAGACTGCGTGCCACCGCAGCAGATGGGGCTAGAGCAGCAGCAGCGCCGACAGAACCACGGTTGCCCATACTTAGATCTGGAGAGAACTGGGTGACGGGACGGACATTTAGCTGTGGCGCTGCCAATGAAGTTGTCGAATGCGAAGGAGGAGGGGCTGGGAAACTATTGACAGTAGCAGCAGCGGCGGCGGTTCCGGCACCAGAGAAGGATTTCTCGTTGTCAATTTCATCTGGCTGACCACCCTGCTGTTGTTTCTTCTTTCGAATAACGAATAGAATGATGGCTAAAATTATCCCAACCAGGGCGATAACTCCGATGGCCACTCCCGCCTTTGCACCACCGGACAAACCACCTGCGGTTGGCACAGCGGTGCTAGATGGTGTGCTAGTAGCACCTTCGTTTGCGGCATCGTTAGTTCCCGTCGCACTGGGCAGAGAGTTTGTGGCTCTCGTGGTGATTGAATCAAATGTTGTCGAGGGTCTTTCTGTTGTGGATTCCGACGACTCCGAAGTCGTAGTAGTCTTTGACGATGAAGAAGTCTTGGTTGTCTCTGTTGACTTTGAAGACTTGGTCGATGATTCGGGGGTTGAGGTCGTCTTTGGCTCCTTTGAAGTTTCGGTAGGTTTGGTATTCTGCACTGGAGGTGCCAAAGTTGCCTTGTCATCATCGGGTTTCTGACCACTAGTCGAATATCCACCAATGGGTCCGTCAAAGGTCGGCTCAGCTGTGACGTAGACTATTGACGTGACGGTGTCTTTGTCACCATCGCGACCAAAGATACCATCCAAAAAGTCACCTATAGAGTCACGGCGAGAGTTCCAGGACCGTTTCAGGCGGTGATGATTATGACCATGGCGAGTCATGGCTGTAGAAATCGAGTCCTTGTTGGAATCGGTGGTGATATAGGCTCCAATAAACAAATTGCGGCACCCGGTGCGCTCAAAACAAGGGAAGAGTGGGACCCTCTCAATCAACGACTGATGATGATGCTGATAAGAGATTGATACTATATGATTGCTCGTCACTCAGCTAACAATCATATATCATATGGCGATATACATTCTCCAGAAGCGGGTCGGGCCAAAGGAACGAAGAGGTTAAGAGGGTATGTAAAAAGGAATGACAACCAGGCCACAGGGTGAAGAATGTATATACAAGAAGGAGAGGATATTCTTCGTGCGGCCGGCAGAAGAAGAAGAAGAAGAGAATGAATGAAGCAAAGAACGAGTGACAGAAGGAGAGAGATGATGATGGCCTTGTGGCTCAGGGAGATGAGAGAAGGTTGAAGAAGGTGAAGAAGAAGGAGAGAAGGAGAGAAAAGAGGCGCGAGACCGAAAGAGGCTCGTTTAATGTTTTTGTATTTTTACTCCTGTAAGCGACGTTTGATTGGTTCACCCCCCGCTCCAAGACACGGTAATTTAAGAGCTGACAAGCATTCTGACTCCATCACGAACGGCCTGGAGCAGAAAGTCGTATTTTATGGCCCGGCGAGATCCGTGATAAATATAGCTCTACCAGTAGTGATCTCATGTTGAAGACTGTGTTGTAGACTCTGTGTAGACTGTAGATGTTGTGTTACTCTGTACTCATGCACTCAACGCACATCGAGACTGACAAACACGTTTTTGCCGCCGAAGATCAAAAAGATGCGAGATGCCAAGTCTTCCTCTTTGGGTTTAGCGTCAGGTACATTCAGGTACAGCCGGCCTGTCGTACATGTATTTACCGCTCGTGGTGATACGCTAAGCCATATCGGGGCCTTGTCCCCGCCCACAAGGCTAAATACGGGGTTTTAATTTACCATTTCGTACCACGTGTATTTTATCATCGGCTCACATGAAAAGAAGAAACTCGCTGTGAACAGTTTTTTTGGTCTGTTTCACCATAGACTGGGATGGAGCATCTTCTCCATCTCCCAAGCACAGCGCCTCATTGCTTGCTCAGGGGGCACATATCTCGGCCTGGGGTAGTTGAGCTGTTTTCTCGGTTGTGTTTGCAAACAACCTTTCTGGTTTTAACGTCTCTCCAATCATCACGGAGCACGATGCTCGCTCATGGAAGCCTCAACCCAATTGGAGCCGGCTCTCAAGAAGAGAAAAAGGGGTGTTTTAAAACCTTTGTTTTTCATGCATTAGCGGCCCGAACGCAGTTAATATGTATCCTCTTGTTTTTCACGGCTCAGCCACATACCTCCGTTGCCGATAGCCTCGCTGTGCTCTCATAGCACACCAGCTTGTCCACTAAATCTCGGCCTCCCGCTGGGACCGCTCCGAGTATTTCATCCCACGGCCTTGCTGGATACCGCTGGAACTCGATCTTACCCCAGTCTGGCAATTCTTTTGCTGACTGTGAAGTGTTAGCCAGTCTGAATGTAATATGCAGAACACAATTGAATGTGTAACTTACTGGCCATGTTCCCAAATCTGGTGTTCCCAACGTCGTAAACATTGAATGTATTAGGGCCAACTCGCTTCCCAACGGTCCCGCATCGAATAGCTGCCTGTGCTCAGGGTCAATAGCTTCTGCCACCACACACCCTGCAGCCCACATATCAAAGCTACAATCGTACTTCTTGTACCCAAACAGTATCTCAGGCGGCCGATAACACGTCGTGCCAACATCTATAATCTTATTATCCGCGTCCTCTGAGCCCTTATCACCCGGGGCCCACGCAATTCCAAAATCAGCCAGGTATGCCGGTCCAGAAATAGACCGGAGCAAGATATTAGACGGCTTGATGTCGCGGTGGATGATTCCCTGAGCATGCACATGTTCAATTGCGCGGAACAAATCCGCTAGATGGGACCGTACCTGGCGCTGTGTGAGGGCCTTTGTCTCTAGAAGCCTGTCAAGCTGGTACGACATATAAGGGAACACCAGCACAAAGCGGCGTCCAGGATCGTAGAAAGTTTCCAATAATTCAATAATGGCACTGCCACCACCATCACTATCACTGTGATCACTTTTCTTCAGCTTCTCCAGAATTCTAGCCTCGCGTTCGGAATCGTGTGGTGGCGCCATCGTATGCGGCGTCGTGACTTTGAGCGCTACCAGCAACCCAGACTCGTTCTTGGATTTATACACGGCCGAAAATAATCCATCCGCGTCGTGTACCGCTTTCTCATAGTGGCCTATTTTTATCCCTCTTTGAGATTCAAACTCTGCATCTGCCTGACGAGTACTTTCACCCTCGTCTTCGGGCTCTTTCGTAGAATGAGAGCTTAAAGCCTTTGCCTCGAACTCGTCAATCGCTCCTTGACACTTGCTGTGATACTCCTCCTAAGACGCGAATAAGTCATCTTGCCAAACATATAAACGTCAGCATGTAGAAGACCTTACTTTAGACGTGGCATCATTGAATGCTTGAGCTTCAATTCTAGTCCCCTCTGCCTGTCCCACTGAGTAGTCATCAGCGGGGGATACGCGACTATATGCTGAGCTTCTAAACACAATGTTAGCAGAATAGTCTACTCGTCACGCCTACTACACTTACATGGATGATATCGTTGCTAGTCGGTCGGAAAAGGAAACCGAAGATTTCCAAGCTGCCATTGTCATTTATATCCTTAAATGTTTCAATTATATTTATCGACGCGCTTCCACTCTCTCTTCCTCTTTCTTTCAGCTGGTTTCTTTGGTGGTTCGCTGATGTGGGGTGGTCGATATCTATCATGTGAGCCTAGGAAAACTTATTACCGGCCCAAACCAACAAGAACCAAAGGGGTTGTGGTTTAGTGGTATAACGCTCGCTTAGCATGCGAGAGGTCCGGGGTTCAATTCCCCGCAACTCCATTTCTTTTTTCTTTTTTTTCCTCCCGGCATATTCGACCCTCTTCACTCCTCTCACTACTTTTACAACCCGGCAATAAAAATAAAAATTTTACTCAAGCAATTAATTCTACACGAACTGTCAGTTAACTACATGGAACTAAAAAGTCTTTTGGTCTAGTTGGTTGAAACCCAAACGGTTCATCGTGCGATACGTGGGTGATGTCAACACCCTCTTCGGTCTTCGCCCACTCATAAACTCGGATGGCGGAAATAGGATTGTGGGCGGCTGGGTAGTGCAGATGTTTATCTGAGGGAGTTAGTCAAGCATGCGGAGGTGCTGTGGAAAAACACTCACTGGATGGCTCGGCTTTTTTTGTTCATTACAGTAATTGCATACCAAGTCGAATGAACAGTCAAGCAGGTGAGAAAGAGTGTATTTTTTCCGTCAAAAATAGATATTGTGACGGAGAGACAGCGACCACAAGAATAGCCCAGAGGCGGATATTCCCATTTGAGGTTCGTATATATCTTTGGATGGTGCAGAGAGTTCGGGCAATTTTAATGGTAACAACTGATCGAACATCACCCTGTGATCAAAATTGCAGATCGAGCGGGACTAAAGATCCAAAGAATAGATATATTGCTCGAGGGGGGATTGATTAACGGACCGGATCCCGACCTGAAACTCTTTAAAATCACCTGCATCATTTGAAAGGCGCGAGGAGGGAGGGATTTTCATCAACGCCTTTGATCAAGCTGGTCATCTTTGGGCGTCCACTCTATGATAACTGTGATATTCTTCCGTTCGCCAATTTGAAAGCCATCATCAATTTTCTTGATATCAACCCGGTCGAAACTACAAATAGTACCGAGAATATGCCGCGGTTGATATGGAGTAAGCACAGCAATCTTGCTGGTATCGAACTTGTTCATGGAGACACCGTCAGTCTGCTTCTGAGAAAGAACAGAGTCACTGGTTGAATGTCCAGGTACCAGGACCAGTGAAGAAACAGTTAGAGGCTCGTTGGTTACTTTAATTGGTTGGCTTTGAGAATCGTCGCTGTAGGTAGACCTTCCCAGCGTTTCGGAGGGTATGCGAGAATCCCCGGGTGTCCCAAGTCGATATGCAATATAATTGCCATTGTAATCATCAATCATAGGCACTGTGCGTGGAAGGGCTTCATCAATATCTATCTGACACTCCCCAGCTTTCGGCGAGGTGTTGGAGGTGCATTATTGTAAATTTAGAAAGGATTGCCGGACACCTCAGTCGTACGCCGTGCTTTGATTCGCTATAGGTACTTTGAAATAGAATGGTAGCTACAACCGTCTCTCCTAGGCGGTAGGCTATTGAAAAAGGGGGATGTAAGGAGAGGCATCAAGCCGGGCTAAAGCAACCAGGGACAAACTCTGGGAAAAGGTCTGTAGATAGAGAGGAGAAATCATTTCCACGGCAAGGCGGAAAGGGGGAGATTATATAGACATCATGTCGCTCAATATTAACTATCCAAGGAGCCGCTAAAGCCATATTTCACCTACGATAGCATTAACGGAAACTGTAGGGACAAGAGTGCTTCACCTTCTAGTTCAACTAGTTAGGTCAAGTGCCCGGCGTGGTGGTTAATGAATATTCGATGGTAACTTTCTATATACGTTATATGTAAGATCATCCTCTATTTGGCTGATGAAAGTAGTTCGATTTCACCCAGCTCGCATTCATCGAAAGATTTACCTTTGGATATAGATCACCGTACAAAGGCGTGAGTAATAATGAGCAAAAAACGGAAGGAATTCATTCTTAAAAGAAACAGGGTATCTCATCTATTCATAGCAACTATATGTTCTTAACTGGGGAATTCACGTCAAACAGTGAAGAAAAGCAAACCGCAAATGATCAGAGATGTGGCGCTCCTGCGCTTGCAAGCGCTAAGTTGACAATGCTCACAACCCCTTCTCCGAGAATAAGCCCGGATGCTAAAATCACGATCGTAGAAGATGCATCGTCTTCGTCGTTCTCGGTGTCGAGAACATATCTGCGTTGATTCAGATCACCGGTGGTAGCGATGCCACCATGGCCGTGGCTCTGGCCAGTCGCGTGCGGGATGGAAGAGTCTTGTGGTGCGTTTTTATTATTGTTTCCCCTTTCTTGACGATACTGCCATACTAGCACGATGATCCCGCCTATGGCTCTGGCAAATGTAAACGAGGGGACGTTATACATCCCCACCGCAACAGCAATGCCGCCTGGTATCCAGGCACGCCAGGGTGCATTTTTACCATGCCCCGTGGCGGTTCCGATGATTCTCAAAACCGTAGCAGCTGCGAAAATCACACTTGCAATTCCCGCAGCCTGCCATGCCATGTCCGGAAGCCCCTGGCCCGTTACTAGTCGAGCAGTGAAGATCCAAACATACGCAGTAGGTATTTGAAACATTTCACCCGGCACCTCATAAACGTTGACATACATCCGGTAAACGCCAGCTGAGATCAAAGCGCCAACAATGCTACCGATCAGCTGGCCGTAAAACTGGGCTTTCGGGCTGGCGCCTAGAAGATGGCCGGTTTTGAGATCTTGCATCATGTCACCGGCCTGGAGCGCGCCGGATTCAGAGACTGCACCGGCTAGTAAGTTTGTGACTACAGCGGAGCGTCGGGTGTGGCTTGACGCGGGTGTAGCGAGAGCAAAGATTAGCTGGGTGAGTTTGCTAATGCCTGAGACGGGGTTAAGGTCTGTTTCACCCAGGGCACGTACGCCCATTATTGAAAGGACGAGGGCAAGGAGCGTGGCTAGGGTGGAGAGGAATGGGGTTATGATGCTCCCGAAGCTGATATGCATGCAGATGACGTTTAGAATCAAGGTTAGAGGAAGCAGTATCAGGACAGTGCGTGTTGATACGAGTTCAGAAGGTGGTGCATCGTCTTCGCTTTCATTTTTGCTGACAACAGCGTCCCCGTCGCCTGTATTGATTGGGCTATAACCCCCACGAGATTGAGAAGATGAGCTGAAAATTGCGGTCCAATGAGTTTTGTGCCTTATGTTATGCTGAATGTTGCGCAAAAGCGTTGGCCCATGTTGGAGAACTGGGCGGAGTGCCACCCAACCGAGATTGATAATCGAGTCCGCCAGCATAATGGCTAGGGAAACCCAAACTATCCATCCTTTGCTGCCGTGCTCCCAGTCATCAACCGGACCTGGTGCCCAACCTTTGTGCTTTGCAAGGGGAGACAATATTCCCCAGCCCACCACTGCGCCGGCGAGCATGTGGAGAGATGTGGATGGGCCCATGATGATGCCTTGCCCTATATATGCTGGCGAGGGATTCAGAGTCCATAGCCACTTATGAGCCAATGTGAGACCGAATATGGGTAGATTGCGGAGTATCGGGATGAAATAAGACACAAGAGTCTATGAAATAGGTCAGATGGTTTTCATAGGAAGCAAAAGCGAAGAAGATGTGTTTGACAAGCGTCAATAGGAACGCGATAGAACGAAGGGAACTCACATAAAGGGCAGATACGGCGAACGAAAGAGTCAATAGCCTCATTCTAAACTTCCACCCATTTCGCTGCCGTATTCTATTAGCCTCACGATCCCCTGATTCCGAAGCCGTACTTTCATGCCTCTCAGAAGCCAGTAATCCCTCCGTCTCATCTCGGTTATCACTCTGCAAACCATCTTCAACGCCCTTCGGCTTCTCATCCGACTGAGAGTCGCCATGCAACACTTTAATCATAAGAGCCGTGGCTGTCCCACTAGGAAACTTCAGTTTCTCCCTGATGATAACCTCCTTTCTCAGTGGGACAGCAAACACGACACCGAACAAACACACGCCGAGGCTCCAGACGATCAGTTTCCAAAACGTCAACTTGAGCGGACCACCTTCCCCTTGTCCACTGTCAGTTCCGCCCCTCTCGCCGTCGGGTCCTTCACGCAGCAGATATTCCAACGCAGGTATGACGCCGACAAATCCACAGCCCAGCGGCATAGTACCCACCGCACCAGCAACAGTCTGGATTAGGACGTTCTCAATCGGGCTAAACGGGAACGAGAGGTAGCGTGAGAAGGTTTTGAAGACGGCAAAGCCTATTAAAGACGAAGGCATAGCCATACTGCTCACCCAGCCCGTCTGGAGACCGAAATATGTGTTTGAGAACGTGATGAGTGTGCCGATAGCAAGGCCGACGAGGAGAGATCGTGGCGTGAAGCTTTGTGCAGATGTAGGCTTTCGGGCGCGCAAATTCGACGGTGGACCATTTCCACCGTCATCGTCACTGCCATGTGCTTCGAATCCATCCAGGTCTCTGTCTGCTGTTTGTGAATTCAGGTCGGTGAAGGGCTGTGTCTCGGGGGTTCGGCTGTTAGAAGCCATGACTCTTGGTGGATGCGCGTTGAATTCGGCGTGAAATGTTCAACTGTATGGGTAGATTTGATTTCAGCCGACCTCACACCGCCAACCGCCTGGACACTGTGACACGCAAAGAGAAAAGAACAAGACAGAGCTACATCCCGTCGAGATTTAAATAATTTATTTATGATTCAACCACAGGAACAAAAGTTGGGATTCGCGCCCTTTTTAGCCAAGATGACTAATTGGTACCCCAGATCTCCAATCGCACGATAAACATGCTGTGTGACGCAATAAACAGTAAGCCGAAATCAAGTAAAAATGTATGGTGGAAGAAACTACTTAATATACACCGAAGAAATACACGCCGCCTTAACACAAAACTCCGCAGACAAACAACCAAAGCCGAATAACTATAAGATAGAAGAAAGATGATTGGTAGATATACACCTAAAAGCCAAAACTATCAAGAAGGGAATTCGAGTCTGGCTCCTGAAACGACGTTGGTGGAGCTGTTGGTTTACCGCCTTCTGCCTTCTTCTGCTGTCCATGCAGGCCATCAAACGATGGCAGGTCTGCAACAACCAGGCTACTTCTTCGCCGGAGCATTTTTTGCGGATCGAAGGCTTCTTCCATGAAGCCGGTGGATTTGGCCGGGGAAGGCAAGGGATTGAGAAATTCCCATTCCCGGACGAGGTTTAGAGCTAAAAGGTCACAACCCATCCGGTCATACAGGCGGGCATTCCTTAGGACGAACTCCCACTCATCTCGTGCAGGGACTTTCGCTGCACCCTTTAGAGTTTGGAGTGTCTTTTCACGAAGTTGCTTGTATAAGACGACCAGCGCTGGATCGTTGGATAAGTAAGATTTTGCGTGTAGCGCTATGGCGCCTAGCGCCGCTGGTGACGCTGGTGTGGGAAGTAGAAGGGATTCAACTGGGGACTGTATTATTGGAATTGCAAGTTAGCAGAAATATACCTCATTGGGGGCCAATGTCGACAAAAATACGTACTATCAGTGCCCGAACGGCCATATCGCGTCTGTTTAGCATCCAGAACGCCCATGTGGCCATCCATCGGTTCCCTTCTGCGGCGGCATTAACAAGGACATGGTCTTCAAGTATTTCCTTGAGCACTGGACCATCATCCCCTTCGTATGCACGGGCTATTGTGATCGCGAGCTGAGTATCTTTGACTTGATTGAGGCAGACGTTAACGGCATCACGAAGGTGGTCGGCCAGTAAAAAGAAAGCCGCCGCATATTCTAATTTTCAGTTAGCTTATTCGTCCTCGCCCAAACTGATACTAAGACCAACCGAATCTCCTTTTCCCTAACAGCGCATAAGCATTCTTTAGAGCCGCCGTCCGCCATCGGGATTCCTTAAAATTGTTGGAGAGAAGCCTCTGGGTGGATGCTTGTTCGCGGTGCCACGTAGCCATCCTCCAAAGGCCTTGTAAGATATTCTTCTTTTTCAATGCCAAATAATATAGAGTACAGTCGATTGGATTCCTCTCGTCTGTCTTTGAGTATTCGTTCCGTGCGACTACCTCTAGTTGAGCTCTCTGAAGCAACGAGTTAGTTTATTGTCCCCCATGCGAGGTAGAACGCCACTTACCACTGCATTCGCATCTCCAAGCCACATAAATATTCCGGATTCTTTGGCTTGCTCCCAAACCATTTTCCCCTGGAATTGATTTTTGACCAGATCGGCCAATATCTCATGGCTATCACTGTGGAATGCCCAAACTATCTCTCGCCAGGAGACCATAGTGCTTTCCGGGAAGTTTTGGCTTTTTCTTAGAATATGTTGTCGGAAAAAGAGTAAATAGCGAGCTGCACTATCGTCCATAGAACGCCGATGTTTTTCCACGGTCGAAACACATTCAATTGTATCCACGAGTAGGAACTGCTCCCTAGTCGATAGCTGAGGAAGGGCTATTCGAGTCAGTTGCTCATTCAACGATGTTGCGATAGTTTCATTTACGACATGTGCTTCCTCGTCAAAAGAGATCTCAGTGGAAGACGACCTCATCTCCTTCCATGCGATATGCCGTAACTCCTTGAGAGATAGAATTAGCAACTTGAGTAACACGGCATGGGGCGCAAAGGCTTACTGATGTTTCTGTGTAAATTTCTTCGAGCGGGATGTCCAAAAATCCATTCAATTCATCCCCCTCAGTGAAAAATTTTAGCTTCCGATACAGAGTTGTCAATATCAAGTGTACCAGAGAAGTCTTCCCACATAAAATACATTGCGCAAGGAATTGAGGGTGGAAAATCGGTAACTGGCCATTCAGACGGCTAACAATCTGAAATAGATCAACGTATGCCGTTTTATGGTAAGGTAGGCGAAGGCTTGTCACTAGCTTGTTGTTGCTTTCAATATGCTTATCGAATATAAAGAGCTGGTTTCCAGCGCCGACGACGAGGTTCCCATTGCCTAGCCAACATGAATCACCGATGGGGTGGGGTGTTAAATCCTGTATATGAATTTCGCGAATTTGCGCCCATGACGGCCCAGAATCAATGTAGTCGTATCGTAACTGCGAGAGAAGTATGACTTTATGGGGAAAACCCACAGCTAATATAGACTGGATATCTGGAGTTGTCGTCCAATCAAGGTCTTGAATAATTTCTTTAGGAGAAAATCGCTCTTCATACTCCAACTGCGCACCATTGGTATCCCATATGGTTAAATGAGTCCTTTCTTGGTCAACGAGGGCAGTCTTTCGTGCTGAGCCAGCGCTTGCGAGTGACGGGCTTGTTATGCCGGTCTCAACCGTAGATGTCAATAGCCAATCAACTTTACGATTCTCCTGATCCACCTTAGCTGTCCATGTTTTCACAGTTCCGCTATGCGAATATGAGAGCGCAATATCCGTAGCAAAGAGATCTAGGAAACCGGATATCTTCAGTGGAGTTCCAGCTGGGTCGACTGGAAGAATATAAGCCACGTCGTCGCTTGATTCAAGATGAAAGGTGCAAAATTCATGTAATCTTGGGGGTTTAACATCGGTCTTTGCTTCAGACCCATAGGCCTTGTCTTCAGGCAGTTCAATCTCCCATGCTATGCCTGCCATATCCGCGCCGATTGCGGCGACGTAGGACTTTGATGCACGGGTTTCAGCGGTGGGGAGGAGGAGAACGCAGAGAGGCTTGCTACTCAAATGGAAATCACAAGCAGCAAGCATCTCTGCATTGGATGAACGTATATCCCATAGTGACACTCCATCATGATGAAGGTTAACTAGGAAGTTGCCCTCGTCGATTAAGCAGGTTCGGTGAATATGATTATCTGAAAGTAGAGAACTTTGATGAATCAGTGCAGACCCGCCACTACCTGGTCGCTGTCGCCATATCATTGCTTTGTTATCATCTGTACGAGAACTTAAGAATTTCCCGCTTGGCGTACGGACAATCTTTTTGATCGACCCAGCGTGGCCGGACCAAACTGCTTTGGAAACCAAGCGTTTCTTCCTTGGAGTAGGGTCAAATAGCGTGCCTACTTTTGCGTCGAACCATTCAATACGACCATCGAAATAATGTGCAAGAATTGTAAAAGAAGAGTCAGTCACACCGCCCACAAAAGAGCAGAATTGAACGTAGTCGTTTTTCGAATACCCTGAAGCGAATGATAGATTTAGGCCTTCAACATGTGCAATATTGAAAACATTCGAAGGAGAGCTCTTTTTAGCTCCCACATTTTCCAGGCCCCATGCACACATATGCCCTCGCGCATCCATGATGACACATACTTCGGAACTTTTGGTGGCAACGCCTACAAGGTGTTCGAGAGCATGTTTGTCCCTAGCATCAGTAGGGTCGTGTTCGACCGCTCGTTCCGTAGCAATCGCAAAGTCTCGGCTATCGATGATAAAGCAATACCGTATATGCGCATCTTCAGTCGAAAGCGGGTGGCGCGGTTGAATTGAAGCTTCCATGTCAATCTCATTCCAAAGCTGGAGTGCAGATGTCCCGTGTCGTTCCATCGCTGCCCATATCCTGATTTTGTTATCGACACATATAGTAAAGAGAACATTCTCTATCGTCTGCTCCTTATGGCGCGGTTTACTCCAGTGTATACCGGTGATAGTGCCCGTATGTGGCAGGTAGGATACATCAAACCGAATCTCCTCCGTACCAAATGCCGCCCGCCTCCATATCTTGACAAACCGATCATATTCACCCGTGGACGCGATGAAGCTGGAGTCGTATGAGAATTGTGCAATTTTTACCGGGTTAGCAAGGCTGTTCGTCCAAATTATACGCGGTGTGTCCGTCAATGACCAGAGCGATAGTTTCGAATTTCCCGCCAAAAGCTCATCAGGGCCACCCCAGGACAACGTCTTGATGTGGTCATCGCAGTCTTCGCTCGACCTGAGTTTCCGTTCTAGTTTCCACTATAGTAATGGCCTTGTGTTAGAAAAGAATGACTTATTCCGCTAGTAGCAGGCTCGCTAGGCTAGGTGTTTGGTAACGTAGACATTTCGAACCTTGACAGTATCGTACCGGACTCTAAAAGGGAAGTAGACGAATATAAGCGCGCCACTGCATACAGCAATCCTCCCCGAATTTTCCTCGATTGTTACCGCGTCAAGGGATTCCGCATCATCCTGGTAGATGGTCTGTAAGAGCTTATGTGGTCCGTTAAGGATGACGAGCGCGCGGCCGGAGATGTAAGCCTAGTTCAAGCAAAGTAAAATATTAGCTAGAGATACTCATCCCAAATAGTCAGGTGGTCATGTTTTCAGGTCTGCTTACAACAATGCGTATGCCATCCCACAAAGCCGTGCTGAGTGCTTGAAGCTGTGTTCGGGGTCTTCCTGGTAACACAGTCCGCATCACAACGTCGAAAGGCACAAATAGCTAGCGGAGCTCTGTGCTATACCATTGCTCGAGTCAAAAAGGGCGATCTGGAGAAGATAAGGCGAATTAGGTCGCGGGTTCTATCACAAACTGCATTCCGGTGTTGGGGGTTGCATTTCATCGATGACGTTGGGCTACAGTGGCCGAATGATGGAAAGGTCTTGGCAAGGAGTATTAGAGCATTAGATGCTTCCACCACCTGGTAAAGTCATATGAACTATACCATTGCTGAGAAGGAGACTAGTTTGAACATATAGCGTTACATTTGTATTCAAAAATCATATCTCATGCGTCGAAAGAACGGCTAAGCAAAAATACAAAAAAAGTGTTTGTCTCCCATATGTACCCCAAACGTCATTGATATCCTGACCAAAACGTCTCTCCTATGCAGGAGCCAAAAACCCTGTGCCAATACGCCTAATGCACCATGAACTATCCAATGACAATCAGCGGGGTAGAAAATACAAAGCTTGAAAAGCGGAATCGTAAAAGTATACTTGAAGAAACCCAGCCATATAGAGTGAGAAATGGGTTGTATATAGGAGTGGAAGGCGTTAATTATTGAACGCACGAGGGAGGTTTATGTGATTCTGTTAGTGGATTTGCCCTCGGTGGGAGACTCAGGTTCTTCCTCAATGGCAAAACGGACGTTGGTGCTCAGCGCACTTCTTCTGTAAGCGGTGCCGGTAGTATATGTTGGAGCCATACGTGGCTCACTGGCTGCGAATAGTCGTCTGGGAACGGCACCGCCCATTGGAGTCACTGGCGTTGCCGACGTTTGGAACAGCGCTCTAGCTCTTGCAGCGCGTTTTGACGGGCTGGTCAAATACCCAGGGGTTGATGCAGGCGTGTAGGATCTGAAATCGGGTTGTCTAATGGGTCCGTTGTCTTCGAACGTGGGTTCTGATTCCTGCCAGTCATCTTCGGTTCCGAATAGCTCAGTGAGAGGGCCAGCAGTAAGCGGCGTCGGAGCAACCTTGTCTCCTCGAGATATTCTGGCTCGCTCCCTCCAATGATGGAGCATGTTTCTGTAGTGCTTTCGCGTATTACGCTCATTCAAAGCCTCGCCAGTTTCCATTTGAGTCCTCACCCGAAAGAGGCGAAGGCTAAGTTTTCGGAATTGAGCCAACGCGACACTAGAAAGATGTATTTCCAAGAATCTCAAGGCCTTCTCCTCATTCGCTTTATGCGACCGGTGCAGATCCAACCAATAGCTAAGGTGGTTGTATACCAACTGTCTATTATAATAAATTTCCGAGTCGGAGAGGTTTTGTAACCGTTCAGTGGCCTTCTGCGACCAAGCATGGAGCATGCGGGTGCCCCGACTGATCAGTTTAGTTCCATATACCTCAGTAGCCTTCCGCTCCATATCGCGAATGGCAGCCGTACGCGACCGCCAAGTGAAGAGTGCGTCCGCCGCTAGGTTCATTTTTACCTTCCGGCGGATTGTAGTATATCCGTCCAGTCTTCGTTTCTTAGAGGCCTCTGCAGCTGCCACTTGCCACTGTTTAATGGACTTCATTGTTAAGAAGAAGTACCGTGCATCTTTTGCCCAGCCTTCAATCGTCTTTATATGTTGGAATCGAGATTTCCAGCCCTCGAGGGATTCCTGCTCGACTCGAGGCGCATAAAATACAAGTGCAACTCGGTCACGACTCCGCTGGATTGCGAGTTGCTCTCTCCAGTGATCAAACTTGGCACGCAGTAGATTCCGAGCTCTATGGGCACGGAAATCTTCTTCCCGACGCAACAGGTGACTATAAAGGGATTGTGAGTTGGTAGTTAATTTTTGGAACATATCGTACTTGAGTCTTTTCTGGTTAACGCGCGTCAAGAGGCATAGCCGTTCCATCAAAGCCCATTTATATAAAGCTTGCATAACAAGTCGTTCTTCAATTCTAGCGTGTAAGGCTTGACAGCGTAGCCGATCATTCCATGAAGTCCAGGCATTGCGCATCAGCCGAAGACGGTCCACTTCTCTCGCCTTCCTTTCCATATGTGTCCGCAATGACCACATATTGGCCGAAGATCGAACCAACCGAGTCTCTATCATTTTTTTGACGACAATATACGGCCTCTCCAGCCGATGTTGGATTTGCCACTCCATGAGATATTCACCCGTCATACGGTTTGTCCATTTCTTATCCGCGTCTTCCTGGGCTGCCGTTATTGCGATGGATCGCTGGGACCATTTTTGGAAAACCGATGTAACCAAATTACGCTTTCGGCTAGTGTCAATCTCATGGTCACGCTCTCTTTGAGTTCGGAACGCCCGAAGCCATGAAATCAGTGATCTTTGTTTTAGGCGGTGTTCGTTCCATTCTGGGGCTCGCCTGTCGCAGTAAGCCCAGAACCAACGCCAGTACGATTTTTGGACCAAATGCTCCCGGTAAAACTCATCGGCTTTTGCTTCATCTTGCAAATTGCGTTGGTGCCTCGCCCTCCAGAGCTTCAGTGGCTTTTTAAAAGCAAGGCGCTGTGCTTTGAGCTCATTTACAGCCGTAATTTCACGCCAAGCATTGAAATATTTCATAGAGAGGACGTGTCTCCTGGCGGTAGCTGATTTCTCAACCTCTTCAGAGGCTACATGCGACCAATGCGTAAACGCTTTTGTTAAGAGATACAAGTCTCGTGCCCGAGCGGCTCTTTTTTCGAGGTGTTTAAAGAATCGTTCGGTCTCAACTACCTGTCGCTTTTTATGTATCGCGCCTTGCCAAATATCGAGCGCTTGACGGAGAAGCGTCCTTGCATCATGGTTTATAGCAATCTGTTGCATAGCTTCAAAGGCATTGCGCTGTCGCACCGCTTGATCCGACCATCTGCCTAATATGCCGCGGAAAAACCTTCGCTCTTTGTACATGTTGAAAACAGAGGCGTCATGCAGGAGATGGGAGAGTGAGGGTTGATAGAACATCTCTGGCGGTACTTCAATCGGCGCAACATCGTCACTAGAGGTGCTGGCATCGGTGGATTCTTCATTGTTGGCTGGCACCGGGTAGGGTTCGTGTCCATTTTGGGCCTTCAATAGTTGGCCGTTGGGTTGGTGTGTAAAATTGTGGGGGAGATGAGCGCCAGTACCATTATGGCCAGTTACACCGATATTTTGGATGGGAGATTTAAGATTCACGCCGTTAGGTTGTAACCGGTTCGCGACATACGGTTGTGGTTCCCTGTCGCCAGCCGAATCCAGCGCACCGGCAGTTCCCACTTCAAGTCGCGATAGTGAAGTCCGGGAACTAGGTCTTTTGTTAAAATTGTCGGTAAATTCAGCTGTCACATCGTACATCGAATTGAACGACGCGCGCCTTGGACGATGGAAATCGTTTTTGATTCCATTTGGCCGGTCCGGTTCAAATTCAGGATCGCGGTCCTCGAAAGATTCGTCATGCGGCTCAAGTCCTAGCTGTTCATCTATAGCGGTATCTCCACCATAGTCGAGTTGGATGCCCATATTCCTCATGAGAAGCTCGAATCTCGAGTAGAGTCCATCCCCGCGCCACCCCCTGTCGCCGAGTTGGAAAAGGAAGCGCAAGTATGTCTGATCTTTGCCCGATTGAATGCCATTTTCAGCCAGGACCGCATCGTATTCTGCAAATATTGCTCGAAAAGGAAGCTTGTCAACCTCCGGGTGTTCTGCTGCTCGTGTAATAATTTGGTGGAGGATCTCAACATCTAGTCAAGACCGAAGTCCAAATCAGCACAACACATGAAGAAAGAGGAAAACTTGAAGAACAAACCTCTATCTGAGAGGTCCAGCTGTTCGACTGGCGCGATTCCGCGGTTTATAGGATTTGGAGGCATCGAATATTCCGCGACCTATGACATATGTATGCGAATGGCGAAAGGAAGTCATTGCGAGTGTGAAGAGATAAATGGAGGTATGCTGCCGAATTCATGTTCCGGCGACAACAAAAGCATCAACCAAATCTGACGTATGACTGTGAGAACTAGATGGTGGATAGTCTCATTATCGTCCAGCGCCAGCACTCGAACCTGGCGATGAAGGGAAAAAAAGAAAATAATAATCAAAACAGCTTTGGGGTTCACCAGCCAACTCTCGCGCCAAGCTACCGGATTATGTAAGCCATCTATCTTGCGGCGCTGACTTCGTCTCATCATGATATCAGAGATCTTCTCTGCGTGATGGAAGTGTGAATAATTAAAAGCCAGTTATTTCCTCGCGATGCCCGCAAGAACCAGGCCGGTTGAAAAGATTGCCAGCGCGGCGGCTAAATGTTCAGCTGAAGTAAGTGTTTTGGCTCGTGAAAGGGTTTTCGAGATCACTAATAACGCTTCATCATGCAGGCGTCGGTCTATGGCAAATGCATCCTCTCCGATTACAATTCTGTCACCAAGGACATGTGTGCTAAGGAGTTCATGAGATTGAAGGACTGTTACTTGGTTCGTTTTTGCCCCTTTTTACTCGTTTCATGCATTGTTCTCATGCTCACGATCAACAGGCGGCAGTGAAGAAAAAATAGAATCCTTGCTACAATCAATATGACAACGATTAGATAGCAACTAATTTATAGAAGAAGAATTCTCAAAACAGAATCATTGGAATATTATTCGTGTATATCTAGCAACCAGAGATACCCGCAGCAAAATCTACAGAGTATCTAGATGAATCTCTATAATTTCACTAATCTAAGCAAAAATGTTGCTTTTTGGACCTCTTGGATCTCCTCTGAGATAACCTCCTCCTCACGGTCTGGAATCTGGCCGGCAACCTCGGTCACAACATGATGGTCAACTGGCCTTCGCAGGACCTTTTCGATGTTCTTAGACTGTGTCGTAAACGTCTCTGCGATTCCGATATTATCGGGATCTGAAATGACACGGTATTCCATCTTGACATCGTCGGTAGGAACAAGTCCGGCTTTCTTCCTCAGCCGTTGAACGCGATTGACGATTTCACGAGCCAGTCCTTCCTGAGCAAGTTCGGGATATAACGTTGAGTCGAGAAGCGTGAGCAATTCTGCATCTGTGCCGACCTCCAAGTGATTGGAGGCTTCATCTTGTTTCAGCCCTCGCCTGACCACAAGGTCGCCCTCGACAAGTTCAATACCATCCACAAGAATCTTGCCGTCGGCAACGAACTTCTTTACATCTTCGGATGACAACGAAGGCAGCGCCTTTTTAACCTTTTGCACAGCCTTCTTCAACTTTTTACCCAAGGTAGGCCAATCGGCAGTGACTGAATACTGGACGTTGTATCTGGCCTCGTCAGATGACAGGATCAAATCGCGAACGTTGAGCTCTTCTAAGATGTATCCCTCTAATGACTTGATGTCATCCAGATACTGTTGGTCGTTATGCAACACAATAAAAGACTTCAGTGGAACTTTGAGGCCCAGGCTTCGGCGCTCACGAGAGATACGGCCGATTTCTATCACTTGCTGCATTCTTGAAACTCTTCGCTCCACAACTTCATCAAAGAGCTCGTCCCTGACTTCTGGGAAGGCGAGGAAGTGAACGGAGCGACTGTCAACGCTCCGTAGGTGTTCCGGGATATGAGGAAGGAGGCGAAGATAGATTGTGTCGGTAATGAAGGGTGTGAAAGGCGCGAGGCCACGTACTAGGGTAAAGAGGACTTCGAAAAGGGTATTTAGTGCGTGCTTGGTATCGTCTACTCCAAGCTCACCCTTTAGGCGTCTTCGGTTGAAACGGATATACCAATTCGTGGTGTTGTCAATAAGCCCCAATAATCTTGGTACTACTGTGTATAAGCGGTAGCCCGCCATCTCTTGGTTCACGAATTTTAGCAAACTTTGACAGCTTGCAAGAATCCAGCGGTCCATGACGTTGGTATTGGTAGCTTCTGCAGCTGGGTCGAATTCGTACTCAAGGCCCTCCACCTTTTTCAGCAAGGAAACCTGACCTTCAAAGAATTTATAGCTGTTCCAGAGAGGAAGGAGTACCTTAGCGACAATCTCCTTCACGCCTGATTCTTTGAACCGCAGAGGCTCTGCACGGACAACAGGCGAATTAATAAGGTATAGCCGAAGCGCGTCAGAACCATACTTATCCATGACTAACGATGGATCTGGATAGTTCTTAAGTCGCTTCGACATCTTTTTACCGTCTTCTGCAAGCACGATGCCGTTCACAACACAGTTCTTGAAGGGAATCTTGCCAAAGAGATGGATTCCCAAGACACACAGAGTATAGAACCAACCACGAGTCTGGTCAAGGCCTTCAGCGATAAAATCTCCAGGGAATGACGATTCGAATCTCTCTTTGTGCTCGAAAGGATAATGTTGAGATGCATATGGCATACCACCCGACTCGAACCAGCAATCAAATACTTCTTCAACCCGGCGAAGGACTCCTTTGCCCTGTTTGCTTGGGATAGTGATGTGGTCTATTTTGTCACGGTGGAGATCGGTCAATTCACCGGTATACCCACTCAGCTCTCTAAGCTCCTCCACACTGCCCACGGCTACAAGCTCTTCGTAATCATCACTTGCCCAGATGGGAATTGGGGTGCCCCAATATCTGTTCCTAGAGATGTTCCAATCTCTAGCGTTTGTGATCCAGCTAGCAAAGCGTTTATCCTTGACAAAGGATGGAACCCAATAGGACTCTTCTATTCCTTTGAGTAATGCGGGAATGATTGGGGTGATCTTGACGAACCAGGATGGTACCGCCCTGTAAATCAAAGGTGTATCGGATCGCCAACAGAATGGGTAGCTATGGGTGATTTGGCTTTCCACAACTAAACGGCCTTTGGCTTTAAGGTGTTTAATAATCGCTTTGTCCGCCTCCTTGACATGCATTCCGGCAAAATCTCGAACCTCGGCGGTGAAGTTTCCACACTCATCAACAGGGTTTGGAGGCAAAAGCGTGTCGCTAATGATTCCGGCCTGCATTGCAACGTTATAATCTTCCTCTCCAAAAGCGGGTGCCTGATGAACAATTCCCACACCACTGTCTGCTGTGACATATGTGGCAACCAACACTCTGAATGCGACATGCTTGAACCGGTCATAGAAATAGTCGAATGGAGGCTCATACTTCCAGCCTTCCATTTCAGACCCCTTGATCCGCTCAATAATCTTAAATTTTGCCTTTTGTGGGTTTTTGTACAGAGTTCCCAGCAATGCTTCCAACAAAACGTACTTCTTCCCGGACACTTCATCGTGAATTTTAATGTATTCGAAGTCTGGGTGTACTGCGAGGCCAAGATGCGAAGGAAGTGTCCATGGGGTTGTCGTCCAGGCGAGGAGGTTTGTCTCGCTGTCGTCACACAGCGGAAAGCTAATGACAACTGCAGGATCTTGGACATCCTTATAGTTTTGCTGGGCTTCGAAGTTGCTCAATGGGGTGTTGAGAGCTGTCGAGTATGGCATGACTCTATATCCGCGATAGACAGCTCCTTTCTCAAAAAGCTGTTTCAAAATCCACCAGATAGATTCCATAAAGGTCGTATCCATTGTCTTGATTCCGTTAGCTTCTGGTGGTGCTATGGGGAGGATTTGGAGCCAATTACCTTGTAATCATGGTCAAAATCAATCCAGCGACCTATGCGGTCAATAGTCTGCCTCCATTCCGAAGCATATCTCATAACAATCGCTCTACATTCGGCGTTGTACTTTTCCAAGCCCAGCTTCTGCACGGCTTCGGAGCCCGACATGCCCAGCGATTTGTCGATCTCATGCTCAATTGGCACACCGTGAGTATCCCATCCGAATCTGCGCTCGACATAATGACCTTTCATGGACCAATATCTTGGGATAATGTCCTTAATGGTTGATGCAAGGAGATGGCCATAGTGGGGTAGGCCGGTCGCGAAGGGAGGACCATCATAGAATGTGTAGGGTTTTTTCCCACGAGAAAGTTCAACCTGTCTTTGAAAGGCATTGATCTCCTTCCATCGCTTGAGGACTTCCTCCTCTTCTTTCGGAAAATCGATAGACATGACTGAAAGAGATGTTTTGCCCGTTGACTCTTCTCTCTGCCGAAGGTGGGGGAATGAAGGCCGATAATTTTTAATGATGGCAGGATGAGTCAACCCGAAAATCGGGGGCACGTGACAGCTACAGCCCAGATATCAAGCCCTGTAATTACTTCTACGGCCAACATCAACAGAAGGAAAATAGCTCTATTTTAAGGCCTCTATAGATTCGCAGCTTTGGGTATATACAACTATTTCTGCTGGTCATTTAGTCGTCATCGTCTGACTCGTCCTCGCCATCATCACTTTCATTCTCCCCCTCCGAGACCTCCTCGCCCAGAGCTTTCAATCGTTTCTGTTCCCATTGTTAGAATCTCAAAAGCATTAATTTTCTTTGGGGGAGATTGTAGTTCTTACTTTATCTTCCTTTCTCTTGATTTCCAGGTCACTGAATACTATCAGCAAATCTTCTAGCTCATTTTGCGCGGCCTTTCGAGCTGTTTCACGTTCATCTGCCTCCGCCTTTGACTTCTCAAAGCCTGTTCGTATATCCTTTAATTCCGCCTCAAACTTCCTAGCGTCTTCTCTAGCTTCTTCAGCTCGTTCTTCGGCACGGCGGCACTGCGCTTCCAAAGTCGATAGCTTGGAGGAATATTCCTCATGAGCGGTTTGGAGATCCTGTACATGATTTTTCTCGGCTTTAGCGGCTTTCGACTCTAGATTCTCAATAGTTTGCTTCAGCTCGGCGACTTCGGCCTCATTCCTTTCTCGAACTTTAGTTGCTCGGTTTTCGTAGTCCATACAAGTTTGCTTGAGCTGATTTTCCATCTCCCGTATCTGGTCATTGTTGTGTTTAACGAGCCCGTTCTTAGTAGCTTCGTTTTGTTTTTCCATCTTCGATACCTCCTCCTGGTGTGACTTTTGTAATGACTCGTTGATACTCTTAATCCTCGTAAGTTCCACTTCAGTAGAATTTCGCGTCTTTTTGTGGTCTAGCTGTTCTTGCTCCAGTTTCCGCTGCAAATTCAGCATATCCGATTCCAGCTTTTGCAATGACTGCATTCTATCCTCCAACTGAGATTTAAGGGAATCCACCAACTCGCGGGATATGCCTTTATGAACACCGTTTGCCATTACTGGTACCTCAAACCCTGGGTCACGATCAATAGCACGAATTAGGCGACTGAAGTTGTCCTTTAGGAAGTCGATAAAGGTTTTGTCAAAATATACCCCGGGCAACCCAGCATCATATTGTTGCTGGGCTGTCTGCGGTAAAACTTCAAAATCACGAACTAATGGGTGTTCACGCAGTTTTGTGATTTTGTCAATATAGACCTCTCGTCCCAAACGATTCATTAATAGCTGGTGCAAGGTTTCTCGGGGGATTGGGGAATCCTTCGACGAGAACTCATAGGTAATTCCGAGAAGGACGGCGCACAAGCCTGGAAGCAAATTTCCGGATGAGCTTCCTTGTTTTGTTTCCTGGATAAGACTCTGAATACTGCTCCCTTCGCCAAGGAAATCATTGACGGCGTCAGGATCCTCATACAGCCAACCGCATAGTAGCGTCAAATACCCGACGGACACCCTTTCGTCATCGTTTCGCTGCATCCCAGTAATCAAATTACCAGTGATTGACTGGATGCACGTAATGACTTCTTCACCACTTGCTTCGTCGCCTTCTGTCACGCTCATTGCAATGGCTTTCGTCTCTGGATCCTCGTATACCAAATGGAATAGTATAACTGACGCCAGCCATGATTGATAGGGGTCGGATATGCCACGATGTTCGGGTGGGCGAAGAAGAATTGTCAGAAAGTTTGGGATTTGGTCATCGCCCCCAGCGTGGCCGCTGATTGCTCTGCGTAAGAAATGAGGTTTGATTCCAGGGTGATTTGCGAAGAAAGCTTGGATGCACTCGCAAGCGGCGAGCCGCACGTCAAGTTGGTTCGCAGCAGATTGCTGCAGTGCTAACCGGAGAAGCGCTTCTAGAACATTTAACTTCTCAACCGAGCCGCTGGCTGGATCTCCATTAACTGCACGCTCGCCTTCTTGCTTTATAGTCAAAACTACATCTATGTCGGAAAACTTTTCTTGCAGCGACGGGTTTGCGCGGATGAGATCGGCACATGTTATCAGGGCCTTTTATATTACGTAGCAGTTAGCAAGGGGGTACTCGATTCAAAGAAGAGGGAACACACCTTAGATTTAATCGCAATGCTAAAGTCTTCGCTGAAGGATGCCCAGAGCAATTGCCCTATGACGCCGCTCTGCCATAGTGCTGTTTGATTCACCGGTGTGGTAATGCCGCCCTTCACAAGGAATAATTGCACGATAGCAAGAACCCCCCAGAGGTTCTTATTCCGCTGCTCCAAAGTCCATTCCGGTAAGCCTCCTTCCACTTCTTGCTCATTTGCCGCGTCGGCAAGAAGTTTTGCCAATTTTGTAATGCCCCCCGTTTCCCGGAAGAACGACTGGTTTGAAGGATTTAGCTGTAAAAGATTTGCCAGCAGCGAGAGACAGTCCTCCACTGTGCTTGACCCATGCGTCAATGAGCCTTCGGCCTCTATCAGTGCAAATATATGATCAAACGCATTTTCGAAGGCAACGACTTTTTGTAATTCGGTAGAGGAAATAGTAAGGGTGATAAGGAGGATTAAGGCTTCTAAAATCGTATGATAGCTTTGTAAGTACTACACTAGTGGTTGCTTGCTTGGTGGGCGGCTTACCATTGCGTACGGGCTCTCTAGCATCACCTAGAATGCTAACAATCCTCGATATCCCCAGCGGGGCTGCTAATATCGACTCTTGTGTTCTTTCTAAGCGGGCGGCAGATATGTGGGAGATAAGTTGAAGTGAGTAAAGTCGGGAGTAGAAATCTTTTGAGTCTAAGAGGTCCAAGACAGCCGTCGTATTGTCTTGTCTCTATTCCATTACCCGTCAATAAGAATCCACGGGCTCGGGACAATATGGTATATGTACCTGTGTAAATTCGTCCGCAAGCCACAGCGCTAGCTCATCTGATGCTTCGGGCTATATAGAAGCTAGTAAATCAGTATCGTCCATAAAGGCTACCGGGGATGGGGAAATGGGAGAACTGACACTATTCTTATCCGGCGAAAATAGCATTAACAGCGTTTCCAGAACCACCTTGACCGTATCAACATCCTCCCCATCATTTCGAAGAGATGATATAAGAGGGCGCAAAGCACCAGATGCAACAGATGCAGGATATTCTTTCGCGAAGCTTCGAAGACCAAGAATAGCAGCCCTCCGATCTTCCAGCAGTGTCGAGCTCTGCAGACGGCTACTTAACGTGCTGATCGTGTCAGTCGCCGTTTGCCGAGCTGGAGCTTGGGATTCGAGAATGCGAAACATGGTTGATCATGCAACAATATGACCATAGTCATTGTCGGCCGCCACGATCAGAAGCGAGTATAGGATACATCGAACATAGCGAGAAGCCGTCTAGGCGCCAATTGATCCAATCGAATCCACTGTCAACAACTGTCATACTTGAAACTTTGCGATCGTTTCTCTCCACCTACGCATCTAATCACGTGGCATTCCCCGATATTTGACTTCGGAAAATTCATGAGCTTGTCGCGTTAATCCGATGCTTGCCAACGCGCTTCCATTAACACTACTCGGTTTATGGACAGCTTAGGAGGCGGGTTGTGATATATACGAAATCAAATACTTGTGGCGGTGAAATATATCTCGGCAATATGGGTGTTCCAGCCCTTTTCAGGTGGCTGTCCACCAAATATCCAAAGATCATTTCCGCCGTCGTCGAGGAGCAGCCTCAAGAGATAGAGGGTCAAACGGTCCCGGTCGATACGACAAAGCCCAATCCCAATGGCGAAGAGCAGGATAATCTGTATTTGGATATGAACGGAATCGTTCATCCTTGTACACATCCCGAAGGAAAACCTCCACCATCCAATGAAGGGGAGATGATGCTTGAGATCTTCAAATACACCGATAGGGTGGTCAATATGGTTAGGCCCAGGAAACTATTGATGATTGCAGTCGGTATGTTATGTCTACGGACATGCGAACTAAGTGGTCCCCCTTCGGACGGCTACATTATTACACAATGATGCTTATCAGTCATGAAGGGAGGTGATAGCTTTGTTTTCTTCTACTTTACATTTTCATCTACCTTAAGCTTCCTTTACTAATAGACGTTGGTTCTCTAGATGGTGTTGCTCCTCGTGCGAAGATGAACCAGCAACGTTCCCGTCGGTTCCGATCTGCTCAAGAAGCTAAGGAAGCAGATGAAAAGAAGGAGGAATTCGCGAAACTACTGAGGAAACAAAACCGGGGCAAAGATGACCAAGAACTGGCCGATGAGGTAGTTACGAAAACCTGGGATAGTAACGTTATCACCCCCGGCACTCCTTTTATGGACATCCTGGCGGCAGCTCTACGATATTGGATTGCTTATAAACTCAACACCGACCCGGCATGGGAGAAGGTATGAAAAATGCACTGGCCATCACTGTAACATCTTTACTAACGGGCTGTAGCTTAAAATCATCATCTCGGATGCCACAGTTCCCGGTGAAGGAGAACATAAAATTATGGAATTTATCCGCTCGCAGAGATCCTGTGCAGAACATGACCCTAATACTCGGCATGTCATATATGGTTTGGTAAGTTTTCAAGCTAAAAAGTAATAACGATAGAATAGGCTTGCGCTAACATTTATACAGGATGCTGACTTGATTATGTTGGGCCTTGCGACACACGAGCCGCATTTCCGTGTGCTACGTGAAGATGTGTTTTTTCAAGAGTCGAAAGCGCGAACGTGCCACCTCTGCGGACAGAAAGGCCATGTTGCCGAAGCATGTACAGGTAAAGCCAAAGAGAAAAATGGAGAGTTTGACGAGAAGGACAATTCTAGCCCTCTTAAGCCTTTCATTTGGCTTCATGTTTCGATTCTTCGGGAATATCTTGCTGTTGAAATGAATATACCTCACCAACCTTTTCCATTCGACCTGGAAAGAGCCCTCGACGATTGGGTTTTCATGTGTTTCTTCGTTGGTAACGATTTCTTGCCGCATTTGCCATCACTAGATATTAGAGATAACGGCATCGATACTTTAATAGCGATATGGCGCGATAACATACCGGTCATGGGTGGATACGTGACCAAGGATGGCCAGGTTGATCTGGAAAAAGTGCAAATAATCCTCCAGGGGTTGGCTAAACAAGAAGACGCTATTTTTCGACGTCGGCGCAAAAACGAAGAAAGAAGGGCAGCCAATGCTAAGCGGAGGAAGGATGAAGAGCGACGGCGCGACAGTGAGAATCCGCGAAAGAAGCGGAGGGGATCTCCTGACTACAATCCCTCTGCTGGTGCAAGCCGCAACAAAGGACCTGATAATGCCCTGGAGAATTTGCCTCTCTTAGTACCTGGCAAAGGCGAACTATCACGCGCCGATAGGGAACTAACACACGCAATGGTCGTGAACCGTAGCGCGGTATACAAGGCGAATATGGCAAATAAAAGCGCTGCGGCTGCGTTGAAATCGCAGTTGCTGTCCGGCACCCCAGCATCTGTTGACGATTCAAACCCCGATGCCCAAGCTTCCCCCGAAAATGCTACGACTTCAACCCTCGGAAAGAGAAAGTCAGATGTCTTTGAAGCAGCAGACGCAGAAAATGGACAGGAGACACCTTCTGATGCGCCATTGGCGGAAAAGAAAGAGGACGAAATGCCAGAAGATACGGTCCGACTCTGGGAAGAAGGCTATGCAGATCGATACTACGAGCAAAAATTCCAAGTCGATCCCAAAGACTTTGCCTTCCGACATAAGGTAGCGCGAGCCTATGCCGAAGGCCTCTGCTGGGTTCTTTTATACTACCTTCAAGGCTGTCCTTCTTGGACGTGGTACTACCCCTATCATTACGCGCCTTTTGCCGCCGACTTCGTGGATATTGACAAGATGGAGATCAAATTCGACAAAGGTACCCCCTTTAAGCCGTTTGAACAATTGATGGGTGTTCTCCCGGCAGCTTCGAACCACGCTATTCCTAAGCCCTTCCACTCATTGATGTCAGACCCCACTAGCGAGATTATCGACTTTTATCCAGAAGATTTCCCCATTGACTTAAACGGAAAGAAATTCGCATGGCAGGGTGTCGCTCTTCTTCCATTCATTGACGAGAAGCGGCTGCTAGATGCGATGTTGACAAAATATCACCTTCTAACCGACGACGAGAAGGCCAGGAACACGATGGGCAGGGATGTACTACTACTATCCGACCGTCACCCACTCTACGAAGACCTGGCTGCAAACTTCTACTCGAAAAAGCAAGGCGCTGCCAAATTCAAGCTTAACATGCGTGTGAGTGAAGGTCTCGGGGGGAAGGTGGAACGTAATGAGGCGTATATTCCTCATAGCGCTCTAGTTCCATCGATCGATGATGTCGAACTACCAACGATTGAAGAAGACCACTCAATAAGGTTTGTTGTTTTCATGTCTTCAAATCATGCATTGTGCAGCTACTAATGTTCAATAGTGTTCTATACGATATACCGAAATCTATGAGCCTTCACAAATCAATGCTCTTGCGCGGCGTAAAATTCGAAAAGCCCGTTCTCGACCAAACCGACATCGAAATTACAAGGAATAAAGCGCAAAATTCGGGGCGGTCTTTTGGCGGTGTTCCCTTCCAAGGTGGTCGAGGAAGGGGCCGGATGTCATATGCAAACGACCGTCCAAGCCAAGGGCGACCAAATCCATTCGCTGCTCATATAAACTCGAATTTTGTTCCTCCGCCGCACATGAATGCTCCTTCGGGATGGGTTCCTCCACCACCGGGCTCTAATAACTTTGCTCAGGGGCCTCCGCCGCAGCAATACGGTGGCCAGCGATATCAAGGACCCCCTCCTCCACGTGGAGGCTACGGAGGTCAATATAACCAATGGAACCAACACTCTCAGCAGGGTTATGCACCACCACCACCTCGTGGTTACAACCAAGATGGACAGCATGGTCACAACAGCGGCCAGTCCCGAGGCCGAGGGAACTATCGGGGAGGAGGAGGTTACAATCGTGGCGGAGGTCGAGGAGGCTATCAACAACGAGGGAGAGGCGACGGATATGGAAGATACTGATTGATTTTTCACGGCGTTATTGGACTTTTTGTAAGATCAAAGGATAATGTACCCTCGCACTGTATTATTAGCAGCTATCACGAGCCGAAGACACATACTCAAATTGCTATCCGCCTCCTTTCGTCTCATATTCATATCAGACATAATTATTGCATATTAGGGCGTGGCAGTAGGAACCGCCAGCGCTTGGAAATTAGGTAAGCTGCATCCTAATTTTGAGGTTCTGTCATCGACGGCCTCAGCTGAAATCGAGTCATCATAGCGGTCAACACTCAAATTTCTCTCTCAATTGCGAGGATTGATGTGGCGTAGCTGTGTCTTTTCGCTTCGAAATATAAAAAGCTGTCCTTTCCTCACTACCAAGAAGCTTTTTCACCTGCCTTTTCTCTCACGCCCAGTCTTAGCTTGCGATTGATATACCGTGCCCCTCCATCCGATTATCGGCCTCAAAATTTCCTTCAAAACGGCCGGGTATGTCTCTTGTAGAACACACAATGGAGCTCAAGGACTAACTCTATACTCCCTCAGTATGCGCAATTAGAGATTACTGGTGCTTTAAATCAACACACCATCTCTCCCACGGCCTACATCGCCTGATACCTCACAATGAATCCTACAAAGATCAGTATCCTTGGTCGCGAGAGTGTTGTCGCCGACTATGGTATATGGAAGAATTATGTAGCTCGCGATCTTCTCACAACGAGCCCGTCTACGACTTATGTACTCATATCCGATACTACGATATCGCCTATATATTATCCTAGCTTCCAATCATCCTTCAACAATGAGGTTGAGGCTGCGGGTATAACCCCCAAGCCCCGGCTCCTTCATTACTTTGTCTCTCCAGGAGAATCGTCGAAATCTCGTCAAACAAAGGCAGATATTGAAGATTGGATGCTAAGCTGCCAGCCACCATGCGGACGGGACACTGTTGTGATTGCGCTCGGTGGTGGTGTAATTGGAGACCTGGTTGGTTTTGTAGCTGCCACCTATATGCGTGGTGTCAAGTTTGTTCAGGTTCCAACGACCCTACTGGCAATGGTAGATTCGTCTATTGGAGGCAAAACAGCTATTGATACTAGGCTGGGGAAGAACTTGATCGGCGCGATTTGGCAGCCACAACGAATCTACTTGGATATGTCATTTTTGAACACTCTTCCTGAGCGGGAGTTTACAAACGGCATGGCAGAAGTGATTAAGGTACGCTTTTACTTGTCATTGCTATTGAAGTGCTCATATAACTGACCTTGGGTTTAGACTGCAGCGATATCAAGCGAGGAGACATTTAAAGCCCTAGAAGATAATGCGGATGCTATTGTTGCAGCTGTTAAAACCAAGAACACCGCAGAGCGTGCCCGCTTCGGCGGAATACAAGAAATCTTGAAATCTACTATTCTGGCCTCCGCCGCCTTCAAGGCCGACGTCGTATCGAAGGACGAAAGAGAGGGCGGGCTGCGAAACCTTTTGAACTTTGGACACTCTATCGGTCATGCCATTGAAGGGATCCTTGCCCCTCAAATTCTTCATGGCGAATGCGTTGCCATAGGCATGGTTAAGGAAGCCGAACTTGCACGTTACCTTGGAATATTGAAAGGTGCTGCTGTGGCTCGACTGACCAAGTGCCTAGCAAGGTACGGACTCCCGACCTCTCTCAAGGATGAGAGGATAAGACGACTCAGTGCAGGGAAGCAATGTTCGGTTGAGCGGTTGATCGCATTTATGGCTGTCGACAAGAAAAATGACGGGCCATTGAAGAAGGTTGTTTTGTTATCTGCAATTGGTCGTACTCATGAGCAAAAAGCGAGCGTAGTCTCGAATGAAGATATCCAAGTCGTACTTGCTCCCAGTGTCGAGGTGTACTCCGGTATACCTAAGTCGCTCAAGCTTACTTGCACGCCTCCCGGTTCGAAGAGTATCTCCAATCGAGCTCTTGTGTTGGCTGCTCTTGGATCTGGAACTTGCCGCATCAAAAATCTCCTTCATTCTGATGATACGGAAGTTATGCTCAACGCGCTCGAGCGACTAGGCGCCGCTACATTTTCGTGGGAGGAAGAAGGTGAAGTGCTTGTGGTCAATGGAAACGGGGGTAAAATGCAAGCGAGCCCAAGCGAGCTTTACCTAGGGAATGCCGGAACCGCCTCGAGGTTTTTAACTACTGTCGCAACCCTCGCGCAAGGGGATAATGTTGGGTTCAGTGTGTTAACCGGAAACGCCCGAATGAAGCAGCGACCAATTGGTGACTTAGTTGATGCGCTCCGAGAAAACGGATCAAACGTTGAGTACCAGGAGAAGAAGGGAAGCCTTCCACTCAAGATCGAAGCATCGGGTGGCTTTAAAGGTGGCGAAATTAGCTTGGCCGCAAACGTATCTTCTCAATATGTTTCGTCGCTGTTAATGTGTGCTCCCTACGCTAAAGAACCTGTCACTTTAAAACTCGTCGGTGGAAAGCCCATCTCCCAGCTCTATGTCGATATGACGGCCGCGATGATGAAATCATTCGGCATTCAAGTCGAGAAATCCGCTACTGAGGAACACACCTACCACATCCAACAGGGTTCCTATACCAACCCTGCCGAGTATGTTATAGAGAGCGATGCCAGCTCGGCAACATACCCCCTGGCTATCGCAGCGATCGCTGGAATTACCTGCACTGTGCCCAACATTGGTTCGAAATCATTGCAGGGTGATGCTCGGTTCGCAGTGGATGTATTGCGCCCCATGGGATGTGATGTTACCCAGACAGACTATTCAACGACGGTAACCGGCCCTGCCAATGGGGTATTAAAGCCCTTGCGTAATGTTGACATGGAGCCTATGACAGATGCATTCCTTACGGCATCTGTTCTTGCTGCCGTAGCTCGAGGGGATAACTCCAACCACACAACCCGTATATATGGAATTGCTAACCAGCGTGTGAAGGAGTGCAACCGAATCAAGGCAATGAAAGATGAGCTTGCCAAATTTGGTGTCACATGTCGAGAACACGAGGATGGAATTGAAATCGATGGTATCGATCGCTCCCAGTTGCAACACCCACCCCATGGAGTATTTTGCTATGACGACCATCGCGTTGCTATGAGCTTCAGTGTCCTCGCACTCACCGCTCCGAAGTCAACCCTTATTCTTGAAAAGGAGTGCGTGGGAAAGACTTGGCCTGGGTGGTGGGATACCCTATCGCAAACCTTCAAAGCAAAGCTTGATGGTAAACAGATCAAAAGTTCAGAAGAGACCAATTCTGTTGCTGTAGCTAAGTCAGCCGCCTCTATTTTCATCATTGGAATGAGAGGTGTTGGCAAGACAACGAGCGGTTTGTGGGCGTCACAAGCACTTAATCGCCCATTCATTGACCTTGATACGGAGCTTGAGGCTACCGAAAATATGTCTATCCCTGAAATTATCAAACAACGAGGATGGGAGGCTTTTAGAGCTGCTGAAGTTGCTCTGCTTAAGCGTGTCATGACGGAGAAACCGGTAGGCTACGTTTTTGCTTGTGGGGGTGGGATTGTAGAAACACCAGAAGCCCGTGATCTTCTCATCAAATACCACAAGAATAAAGGGAACGTCCTCCTCATCACGAGAGACATCGGTCAAGTAATGAACTTTCTCAAAATTGATAAAACTCGACCCGCCTATGTCGAAGACATGATGGAAGTGTGGGTTCGCAGACAACCGTGGTATCAAGAGTGCAGCAACATCCAATATTTCAGCCAACACACCAAGCCAAACGAAATGAACTCCTCGCTGGAGAGCTTCACACGATTTTTGAGTGTTGTTACTGGACATGTTGACCATGTTGAGATAATGAGAAAGAAGGAACATTCATTCTTTGTCTCCTTAACACTTCCGGATTTACGACCCGCTGGTGACATCCTCAGCAACGCCGCGTCCGGGTCAGATGCAGTAGAATTGCGAGTTGATCTGCTCGAGGACCCTTCTTCAGAGAACGGCATTCCTTCAGTGGACTACGTGGCAGAGCAGATATCATTTTTGCGCAGCCGTGTATCTGTTCCATTGGTGTTTACCATCCGCACCAAGAGCCAAGGCGGGCGCTTCCCCAACGAAGCCGAAGCACAGGCGTGGGAATTATATCGTCTCGCCATCCGAATGGGAGCAGAATTCATTGACCTTGAGCTTTCATTCCCCGATGAGATTTTGCGGAATATCACTCAATCCAAGGGCTTTTCTAAAATAATTGCTTCTCACCATGACACAGAGGGAAGACTAGATTGGACCAATGGATCCTGGGTCCCATTCTATAACAAGGCACTGCAATACGGCGATATTATCAAACTAGTCGGTGGCGCTGCAAGTTTAGATGACAACACTGCTCTTCAACAGTTCAAGGCATGGGCCGAACAATCCCATAATATACCTGTGATTGCTATCAACATGGGTGATAAGGGTCGCCTCAGCCGGATGTTGAACAGGTTCATGACTCCTGTCTCACATCCCAAATTGCCATTCAAAGCTGCTCCTGGTCAATTGTCCGCCAGAGATATCCGCCGCGGCCTCTCTCTCATGGGCGAGATCGGGACCAAAAAGTTTGCTCTCTTTGGTAAGCCCATTGCGGCATCCCGGTCTCCAGCCCTACATAACACGCTCTTCTCGCAGAACGGGTTACCACATGCCTACGGCTTGCTGGAAACCGACGATGTCAAGGTAGATGACTTGAAAGAGTTTATCCATGCACCTGATTTCGGCGGTGCTTCGGTGACAATCCCCTTGAAGCTTGATATCATGGGTCTCCTTGACGAAATTTCCCCGGAGGCTCAAGTCATCGGTGCAGTAAACACGATAGTGCCCACCGCGTCTGGCGGAGCTAAGCTTGTTGGCCACAACACCGATTGGCAAGGTATGGTAAGGTGCCTTAAGGATCGTGGTGCGTTTGCCACACGAGAGCCTGCCTCTTCGTGCTCTGCACTTGTAATTGGTGGCGGTGGTACTGCGCGAGCAGCTATATACGCCCTGTACCGCATGGGTTACTCGCCTATATATCTAGCAGGTCGGACCCCGTCTAAATTAAAAGATCTCGCATCTACTTTCGACAAGGGATACAATATCAGTGTCCTCGAAACCAAAGATGATATCAAAGTCCTCCCCAGGGTTGTCATTAGCACTATTCCTGGAGACCAGCCAATTGATCCTTCCCTGCGAGACCTGTTCTGCCAAATATATAGAGGCGAAGAAAACAACGACGCTGGAATTGAGGATACTGGAGCCGCTCACCGCATCTTGTTGGACATGGCTTATAAACCCGCCGTTACCCCCATGTCCCATCTGGCTGCCGATTCCGGCTGGTCTACTATCCCCGGCCTGGAAGTGTTGGTTGCTCAGGGCGTTTATCAGGTAAGTCCAGCAGCACTATTCCTCTTTTTGGGACGATTAGCTCACAGTTTTGGTTTAATTTAGTTCGAATTATGGACCGGCATAACGCCAGTCTACAGCGATGCAAAGGTATGTTTTTGATTCTCCCTTGATGTTTGTCACCCTGCCGAATCAGGTCAACGAGCTAATTCGAATTACTTTCCAGGCTGCAGTCATCGGAACTGGCGACTAACGGAACGAAGTGCCCTGCATGAATTCCGTTTCCAAAAAAAATATTTCGGGTATTTTTTTCATTGCAAAATTTTCCTCTCCTTTTAAAGATTAGATGATGACGACTTTTCAATTTGACAAATTCCTTAAATATCAATTCAAGAAAAGATGTATATATTCTTTGAAATCCCTATATTTACAACCGTATTATCCCAGCAATAGTAGTATACAAGCGGATAGAAAAACTCCACGTATAGCCAACCATCCCAAACAATCGCCAACGCACCAACATAAGTCGTAACCATAAAGCCCCCAGACCAAGAGACAACCATATCAAAGAAACTAACTAACTGGCTGTGCGAAGACTATACCTTCATCCCTTCAACGGAGACGCCCTATCGTCTCAAGCCATTGCTATGTCTTATCTCCTTCTCCTTCGCCGCGCGCCATTCACACCCATCTCGAAACTCACAGACACCGCATTTCCAAGCCTCTTTGACATGAACACCTTCCGCAAGGCGCATCCCGCGCCACCAGCCCATTTTATCGGCTAGGTAAGGGTATAAGCTCTGAGAATCGAAAATGAATGATCGGCTTCCTATGTATCTATACTCTACGTCTTCGGAAGGGGATTCCGAAGGGGAGGATGCGGGCGAGTAGATGTAGGTTGCGGTCAGGAGAGGTGAGAGTATTGGTGTCGGTGACTGGGGGTCTGCAGATGCGGAGGCGGATGCGGGTTTAGATGTCGAAGAAGGTGTTTGTGTCGAATCATCTGCGAGCATGGGCGGGAGGAACGTTAGACGGACTTGTTCCTTCATCAAGTACCATAATTTCTCAAGCGAGTTGTTATTGAGGAGGATCGTTATTGAATCTTGGTTTTCAAAATCCGTCGTAGTGTGGCTGCTATCATCGATAGTAGAAGTCGTAGATTCGTTATCGGATGATTGAGTCGGTTCATAGAACGATGCGCTTTCATCTAGGCTCCCAATCTGGGCGACAAAGCCGTCGGAGAGGCGCTGATGTATATCCACTCCAAAACGTGATGCTATATCTTGTATCGTAACGTCATCACTCGTAGCCAAACGGTGAAGAAAATGGTAGTATAGCTGAAGCTGAATAAGGGTTGGCCTAAACCCAACACTCGATGCAGAAGGGATAGCCCGGCTCTTTGAACCCCGGGTCTTTAAATCCGTCATATAGATATATCGGCGATCCTCAGCATATCCTTCGCTTTGCTGTTCTTCAGACTGCGAAATTGAAAGATCCGATAACGCTCTCCCCCTCACGAGAGCAGAAACGGGAGAATCTCGTGACGGGGACCCCGCTTCAGATCCATGATGGCCTGATAGAGCAGCTTCAAGGTCTGGATCCGGACACTCGTATGACAACTGATCGATAACACCAGTAACAATCTGACCATCGACTTTCCCCCAAACTTCCAACTCGCGCGTCATCCCAGTCTCTCGAAGCGTACGTAGTCCATGGATCACATTCCAAATCCGCAGGGCCCACCCGTCTTCTTTCGTCATTATATCAATAGGAACCGTGGTGTGGACCTGTTCTTCGAGCGTCTTGTGCACCGCACTTCCCTGCCGCATTTGAGGTGTCCTCCTCGTGCGCCCATGTTTCGTCAAGCTGTACCAGTACTGCAGCTCGCACCAGGCCGGCGATACAAGATCCGTGACTGAAAGTCCTTTCCTCGGAGGGCTGCGAAATCTCTCAAGGGGCGACCTGGTATCGGAGCCTTGGCCGGGATGTTCAAGACCTTGCTCACCACCATCTGCGTTTTTATTCACGACTTCCCGTTGACCGCTGATTCCAATATTTCTAAGCGGGGGGGTTTCCTTCTGTTCAGGAAGGGCCGGATTCTCAACTAACCACTTAATAGTCAGAGCGTCAGCCTAAAGAATAGGGGGGTTAAGAAGAATAAGGTGAAACGTACTATCCCCGCACGCAGCGTCCCGTAAGGCCTTACTCGCTGATCCAGACACCTGCTCAGCAAGAGCCTCGGACGCCCGCAGTATAGATACAACCTCGTCATCTTCAAGCAGTGAAAGAGCAGATTGCGCAGAGAAAAACGAGTCAGGACTCGAAATTGAGATCGAACCGGGAGGAGATGTCGGGGTGGTAGCTGTAGCTGCGGCTGCGGCTCTGACTGCAGGTTTCGGAGAATCAGATATCGGAAACTCGGATAGAATATCGCTCAGTAATTCTTCTTCTTCAGATGTGAAATCCAGCCCATAGTCGCTACTATTGTCTGAGCTGATATCATTGCGTTTTGCGCCTGGGGGTGGTATCGCGCTGCTTCGATAAGGCGAGGCCTCGGGCATACCCATGGAGTCAATAGTGAGGTGAGTAGATATCGCACTGGTGATTGTAAGCCCTCAGGCTTTACTTTTCGGGCTATGAGCGTGTTTTCATCCTGTCGTTGCTAAGATTTTGTCCAGGCAGACATCAGCTTGATGGCGCGCGATGACGATGTGACGGTACACGGCTTAGTAAGGAATAGTATCTTCACAGCACGCGTAAATTGATTTTCAGAGCACGCTTCATCTACTTATTACTATTGGAAGTATTTTATTTTTATTTGCCTTTGCCTCATGAGGCTATCAGTGTGAATACTGAAGAATTGTATTGGAATTTTCTATAACTAAATGCCAAAAGATTGTTGTCTAGGGTATCAAGCCGACCACCTGTCTATCTATATATATCCTCAAGGTCCCTCTAAATCTATCCAAATACTGGAAAATGGTTCTATATAGAAAGGGAGAAAAAGCCCCGTGAACCGAAACAAATATCAAAATACCCACCGTAGTTCAGAATGGTCAAATCAAAGGACCCATCATGACGCCTGAGCGAGAGTCTGTTCAGAACGACCAGGCAACTTGGCCAAAACATCTGTATGCTGCTGGCGCGCAAGATCCGCCTCGGCCTCCTCTTCCTCCCGAACCTCTCTCGCAGCCTTCTGATTTAACCAGCTCAGATACGTCTGCCATCCCACCGCGATAACGCCCGAAAACACGCTCCGAAACTGCGGATCGATGTACAAGAACATAAACGCCGTGACGGCAGGCCATAACTTAACGCTATTGATTAAGCTTGAGGGAAGAGCCTTTTTAACTCGTTCCCATGTCTCTTCCAGCGAAGCACCGGCCAGGAGGGAATGCATAGAGAAGAAATAGGTGTTGAAAGTAGGAGTGAAGCAGGATTGGGAGATGGCGACTTTTGTGAGTATGGAGAGGGTTTTGGAGGCAAAGTTGAAGTTGTTGTGAAGGAACATGAACCTGTATGTTTCAAAGGGTAATCATTTAGCATATAAACAGGCTGTAGGAGAAGATATTCGCATAACCATACCATTTATACACGGGAACACATGCAATTCCGCCAACGGCAAGATGCCTCAGTGTTCTGGCAGGATCATATGTTTCCCAGAGGCTCTGTATTTTACTTTTGTCTGCGCCCACTGCTTTTTCATCGTGTCCGTCTTCGATTGTCGTAGCAGGGGAATCATCGGTGTTCGAAATAACCAACTGCGCGCTGATATCACCACACAGATAAATCACCAAGGTGCTCCAAAACTGTGTCCAATACGGTCTCTGATCCTGCTCCCGGCCATACCAAGCTGCAGCCCGCCCAACGGCACTGCGCTTTACCCGCTGACGCAACGAGAGGGAAACTGAGGTTGAAGTTGGGTCTGGTATAGAAGGTATCGAGGCACCAGCCGAAGCGGGAGCAGAGTTGGGCGCGCGTGGCGACGATGCCTTATCCTTGTTTTCAGCTTCGTTCTTGCCCTTGGTCACCTCGCTAGGCTTGATGTCCGGGTGGGTGTTTGACGAGAAAGGTTGCGAAGGCAGTGAGTCAGAGTTAGGATCATTCTGAGTTGATGTGGCTTTGTTGCGGCTCCAAACTTGGGCTTGTGATATTCGGCTGCCGTAACATCGTGAGGGAATCTGGGGTCGGCGAAATGCGGCTGAGATTGAATGTACCCTTCCCGCAATTTGTTTCATGCTTCCTAGCACATGCAGCTTCCCAGGCCGGCCTGGGATAGCTTTTGGTGGATTCTTCTAGTTGGACGGTGAGGAGGAGAAATAATTGCGCATCTGCAGGCAACCTAAAAACCTATACAAAATTACCAAAAACACAAGTAGGAAAAAGAAAACAGCCCTGTATAGCTAGAATGCGACAGCGGCATCTCAGCAGAAAGGCGACAGGCTAAATGAGCAATGAGAAGTCATCGTATCGCGATATCGCCGCACCGTCGGGCTCTCGTTCGGTCATCCCGCTTTCTCTCGGCTTATTTTTAAGGCTAGAAATTGCGTGAGCGCCGAAGTCACGTGACAAGGAGGATCGCCCAGCAGGGCTTCACCGCGTGTCCAGACAAGGAGAGTGATATCGTCTGATCGAGTCCTGTACGTCTGATGTGCTGGTCTGGAGTGCTGTTGCCTGCTGGTGAGTCATATATGCGTACGAGATGTCCTCAATAGCTGAAGGCTTGATATCGTGTCCATAATATCAGCCTCACTTAGCACCATCTGACAGCCGCATGAGTGTCAAGCCTTGTTAGTACTACAGCGCGTCGCGAAAGTAAACAAAAGAAGTAGAGCATAACGATTTATGATCGATCGTGAAGTCAAGACCAGGTATTCATTAAGAAGGACCTATTGTCTTTGGTCGCCCAAACCAGGCAAGACCAAGGAAATTTTCAAATAGTATACAACAAGGACGCCTCCCACAATCCCATGTCCGCCGATTCCGCAATCAATCTGATGAAAAAGCAACCCAAATGAATAAACCCAGTAAAAAGAAAGCAATCATGATAAACTATTAGAAATGTGCCAAATCATCCCGATACACCGAAAAAGTCATGCCATTTATGATCGCTCACCACGGAGACGACGGGCAAGGTGGATATCTTTTTGCTCTGTAGGGATGTATTAGCATGGGTCAAGTCAAGCAAGGTCAAGTGAGTCAACTTACGGATGGTGACACGTCTGGCGTGGATGGCGCAAAGGTTGGTGTCTTCAAAGAGAGAGACGAGGTAAGCCTCAACGGATTCCTGGAGGGCACCGATGGCAGAGGACTGGAAGCGGAGGTCGGACTTGAAGTCTTGGGCGATTTCACGGACAAGACGTTGGAAGGGGAGCTTTCGGATCAAGAGCTCGGTGGATTTCTGGTAGCGACGGATTTCACGGAGAGCGACGGTACCAGGCTTGTAGCGATGGGCCTTCTTGACACCACCAGTGGTTGGTGCAGTAGCCTTGCGGGCAGCCTTGGAAGCAATGTGCTTACGAGGGGCCTTGCCACCAGTAGATTTGCCTGGAGACGCGTTAGTTTGACTGTTGTGATGATGTTGTAGTGTTGTGGTTGAGATGGGATAACGCGACACGAAGCCAAGCCAGGTGAGGCGACGGTGAGGTAAGAAGATACTTACGGGCAGTTTGCTTAGTTCTGGCCATTTTAAATGAGTTTGATGAAGATGGATGTAAAAGTAAGTGTAAAGCGAGTTATTTGACGATGAAAAGTCGATGTAAAAGGTGGTTGTTGATGAAGATTGTTGATGGAAGAGAAGTTGAGTGGATAGTTGTAAAGAAGAGGAATGAAAATGGGTGGGGGAAAGGTATTTGTAGTAGCGAGTAGACTTGGTGGGTGATCTTGGGAGGGGGCGGCGCGGCGGTCAGTTTTTGCTTTGGGTGCGTGTGAATCAAAAAAATCTGACGCTAACGAAGCTGGATCGATTTGGGGGGGAAAAAAAGTGGTGGAAAGCAGCCCAAGTTTCTGGCTGATTTGGCGTGGTCGATTTGGCGGGTGGAACAAACTCGTTCTGACCAACGCCCAGGGGATCCAGAAACCCCCAAGTAAATCAAGCCAGCACCCATCTGATCCCACCACCACACAACACACAACACAGATCATTAAAAGATATTTGATGATTTAGAATCCTCTCATTCTGTCCTTCAAACTACAGTGTTACAGAAATCAAATCAACGTCGTCGTCGTTGGGATCAGGCAAAAGAGCGTAACTTGAAGCCTCCGTGATCCGGGCTTCTGATTGGCTGGTTCAGATCAAAGCAGCTTAGCGCCGAGACTGGTCGACGCTGATTGGCCAGTGGCGCGTGATGGCGAGTTGATCGAAAGCCGACCAGAAAGACTAGAAATACCTTTTTCTCGCTGCTGCTTTTCTCTCTCTTTCTTCTTCTTCATCACAACAATCTACAAACCAACTCTACAACTACCACTTTCAAAGCTACTCCTCCAACTATTACTCTTTTAACCTCTACTTCTAACCTTCAACTCTTATCAACATGACTGGACGTAAGTTGCTTCTACCATCTATGGGAAACACGCTTGATCAATAGCTAACGCGTCTTCATCACAGGCGGCAAAGGTGGCAAGGGTCTCGGAAAGGGTGGTGCTAAGCGCCACAGGAAGATTTTGAGAGACAACATCCACGGTATCACCAAGCCTGCTATCCGACGTCTCGCTCGTCGTGGTGGTGTCAAGCGTATCTCTGCTAGTATGTCTACTCACTCCTGCCTTCTACACGCGTCTCTTCGCATACTAACGCGTCACAGTGATCTACGAGGAGACCAGAATCGTTCTCAAGACCTTCCTTGAAGGCGTCATCCGCGATGCTGTCACATACACTGAGCACGCTAAGCGAAAGACTGTCACCTCTCTCGACGTTGTATACGCCCTCAAGCGACAGGGACGTACCCTCTACGGATTCGGTGGTTAAACATGTTGTGTCTGCATTTCACCTTGCTATGACTGGGACGTTGTGGTGTTTTTATTAATTTCTGTTTATCATGGGCATCGGGTTCACTGGGTTTCTTCATTTATCTTCTTTTCTTCTTGGGTGGCTAGGTGGTTGTGGAGTCATGTGTACAATAATACGCCATCACCTAACTGATCACAGGTGGCTATGACTCGGGGGGAACAAAATAAACCCCTCTGGAAATGATTATATTCAATGAAATATCATCCACTTTCCACAGTTTTTTCTCTTTCTCACGCTGTTATTGTTCTGACGCGTTGTAGATATCACGTGCAATTGCCAATATCTTGATCTCGCCTGTGGCATCCGGACTGGTGGAACTTCAGTCCAACTCTTCGAATCCACAAATTCAGCACTCGTTCCCGCTCTTGGATCTTAAAACTTTACTTGGGTCATTGTGGGACAGAAGACTCGCTGTTCGAGCAAATGGAAGCATTCTGACATCTTTCTTTCTGCTTTACTCCCAGCCCAACGAATCGCGCACGTTCCGAATCGCTAATATCAACTGCTGCACCTCTCTCTAGGAGTCCAGCAAGGCTCGTTGCGTGATGCCACGGGTTATCGTCGATGGCCAGACTTCTGGCTGGGCCAATTGCGTATTTGCCTTGTTTCACTAGAGCTATCCCTGTCATACCCTGGGAACAGAGTACTGTCTCCCATTGGACTGATAGCCTTGAGAAAGCCCCTGGGCTTGTCTTCCATCAACGTTTCTGGCTATTCTTGCACAGTTCAACAGCCAGAATAGCCATCTTTTCCTACTCATTTCTTTTTCCCGTTGCTTGGAACGTTGGAATTGTTGTTGTTGTTATTGTTTACTGGTACCCATCCAAGCTCGGAAGCAGGCACCACCTGAAGATATTTGTCATGGCCCGCTCCAAGCTTTTTCTCCTCTCAACCTTGAGCTGAGTTTTTTTCCCTTTAATCTCTTTTATCTCTCTCGCAGAATTTTGGGTATTATTTATATCCTAAAATCAATACCAGTCAGTATGAGTCGAGATACCACCACTACTACCCATCAGAACATATTCAATGGGAATACCATAAAGCTAGTCGGGTTGGATCGTCTTCCGGACCATTATTCGCGTCAGAGCGGCTACGTTAGTGGATCCAATAGCCCTCTCGCATCTCCATCACCCTCTAGCCTCTCATCGCCTACCTCCTTCAACTTTAGCCAGCCTATGCCGCGACAACAAAGGCAATGGCCAGCACGGGGTCAGCTGCAAGGACAAGCGCAAGATACATGGGGCTCGGGCTCTTTCAAGCGCACCAGTCTGGACCCCGTCGCAGATGAGGAACCAACTCCTGATCCTGAGCCAGCTGCCGAGCAGTCAAAATCACCAAGATTCTACGCATCCCTCCCACCCTCTCTAACCCTCTCGTCCACCTCGATCCCTACCATCGACACCGAATCTAGCAATAATGGGAGGTTTTCCAGGTCTTCGACGAGTTTATATATCCAAGGCAGCGCCAGCCGTAACGCTTCGACGTCACGACATTCCCTTTATCAGCCGAAACCCAGCAGTCCAATCAAGACCGAGCTGTATCCTAGCAATGAGAATAATAATAACAGTAACAATAGAAGTTCTACTGTTACCCGGCGGCCGACGCGGAAACTAGTGAAGCGCAACCCACAGAACCCAGAGTATATCGAGAATAATACTCCAGCACCAAAAATAGCCAGCGGCAGCCAGAATAAATCACTCTTTCGTGCATTGGGGAGGTTTCTGCGGACGTCGCAGTCCTCGAGCTAGCCCTGTTCTACGGACTCTTTCATATGAACCTAAGGGATATAGAACCCACCCTGTTTGGCTGCTCAGGTGGGATTTCTTCGCGTGGTTCTTGTGCGAATCACTAGGATATGGTTGCAGAATCCAGGCAATTCGGGCTTTTTCGACAAAGGGGCTTCTTTCTGATGGAAGAGAAGCGTGGTATATTTCGACATCCCTTCGGTAGCACGGCGAACCCATTCCCCAGTACACATTCTATTATTGCGAACGTCTACTCTTACTTTTTGTTCGTGCTGGGGAGACTGGAGAAAGACGCTGGCGGGTATATGTAATCAACAAAATAATGAACTATTAATGAATTAGAAGCCATTATGACTGACGAAGTTAACAAATCAATATATCATCAACGTCCGTAGCCCTGAACTTCAAGCACCTCGTTCTCTTGTATCTACCTCCGCGCATCTAGAAGACAGAGACGCCGGGTAACCACAACCAATCCCCTCCCTTCATTCAGGATCAAGCCACAAATCAACATCACTCATCGCCTCCTCTAAACGAGGAAGTTTTCGGGATCTCTCGAACGCTCTATGCAAATAGCTCGCGCTCTCTCCTCTCGAAATCTCGACCGTTTTTTCTTTTCTTTTTCTTTCACGCTTCTCCTTTGAATTTGAAAATACAACTCCGAGGATCTAGTCTCCGGCTCCCAATGATAATAATTCTAACAATCAGCATCAACCTTTGCAAAAATTTTCCTACTGAACCGCCTGGTAACTTGAGCCGCGTTCCAACGGTCACATGGACCACTTTTTCTCAAATCTCGTCACATGATACGCTAATTAGCGGAGCCGCGTTATTCTCGCGTCAGGCGATTATGACGATATGCGATAACGTTAAGCGACGTCTTTGGTTCATTTTTGCTCTCTTTCCGTTGTTTTCTGTTTTGCAAATCGCGGGCACGATCAGGCCATTTGGTTTTTAGCATGCAAAGACAAAGAAAAAGAAACCTTCACGTCTGTCTGGGTGTCAGGTGGAGCTGGGAAACGGGATTGTCATCTCGTATGATTGAAGCAATGACGCAAATCAGCCCTAGCCGCCGTTTTCTAATGCGAGGAATTGTTGGGTTAACGGCCGCCGCTGTATCTTCATCTCCAGACCCAAAGGCAAGAAAGACAGCTCTGCCACTCTATCCCATGCGGTTCCGGAAAAGTGGAGAGAGTCGAGTATGTAGGGATGTTTTTTGTATCTGTCTTTTTGACATCTCTTTTGCACGGCTCACATTGAAAAATCCATCAACGGCTGGACCGCGTAATTGATATACAGGGAATTCCTTAACCGCTGCCGCCCGTCCATAACGGTTTGACTGATACATGGCTTAGATACCATCAGCTCTTGTGTTCTGGTGGCGCGGTTTGCCTATCTGGGATTCTAAACCATGCCAAGAGGCGGCTATCAACAGGCTGATCCGTCCAGAGAAAGCTGAACTAATAATGAAAAATACCAGTTGCGCTTAGCAAGCACTGGGTTTAAGCAGGCTGTAAGGGCCGAATGGGATTATTTCCGGAGTCTTGTGGTTTTTTTTTTTTGCTTTCCTCGCGACTATCCTGGGTTTCCGCAGCGGACTGGGCCTCGAGGGCTGTGTAACCCATCACTCAACCCGTCTTGTCAACGTATTATGGCCGCAACACCCGCCAGGGCTTAACGACATGGTGTCCTGATCAGGGAACTTCCGAATATTCCAAGCCCGGCGTTACCTGTCACCTATTCTGGAAAATGTTTCTGCCTATGCTCTAGCGCGGCTCTGGCTATTTTCGGCATTTAGTCATGATGATGATGTTGCTGATGGTGATGCTGATGATGATGAATGAACCAGGCTGATTCTCTTGGATGAATTGCTTCCTGCTCCGATTCCGATTCCGCCTCCACCGAGCTAACCGAGCTGTCTATGAAACCCCCCTTTTTCAGCCTTGGACTTCACATTCGTACACCGAACAGGGGACCGTCTGCGCTGTTGTACAACTCTAGCTACCACATTTTTATGCGCTTGATGCGCTGGCGTGTGCGATCTTTGCAAGTACTGTTACTATTTTGAGTGTATCAGGCAAATTTCTGCGCCACATCAAAAGGACGGGTTTATGTGGCTGCCTGTTTTGAATCAGCTGTTGAAGTCAGCTTTGCAGGCTATTTCTTGGGAGACACGCCTCCATCAGCTGCCTCGGCTTAGCTATAGAGTCCTGTGCCTATCAAATTTACCCCAGCCAGGCATCTTCACCAGTGGATTCCAGAGCAACGAAAATACATTGTGACATAACATAATCTTGCCAAGTCGGGTTGCTAGACAGGAATTAACCATCTACCCGAGTACCATATTCTACCAATGCAGTCTCATTCACGCCTTGGCGGAGACTCAGTATGGAAACTGTTAATAGCACATATAGATTGTAGCCGTATCTGAGTAGGATAGCGCAAGTTATGACCAAATACTGTGACACAAGCATTATACAGGAAAATCAGATGACTTTGGTAGGACTTTCTCATATGAGATAGTGGTACAACGTTCTGTTTCCCATCAATGGGATTGCTAGATAGTATTCCTGGTGCCTTGGACGTTCTACCAGGGGCCACAAGAACCATTCGGAATATCCCAAAGTGATAGCCCTGCGGCCTTTACATCACAGCTCAGGCCGGATAGAGTAACTCCCCCGGACATTTTGTACGCCCGCCTACGGCATCTATATGAGACCGCGACCACACTCAGCAACCCCCAGGAGAATCTAGAACCGTCTTGTTGATGCGTGTCTCAATCTTCCCACGTGGATTGTAGGTCCACCCTCACTAGACCCCCCTGGGTAAAGAAGCGAGTGGTGGACTTGATAACCCAAAATAATACATTCTCTACATATGTCTGTTTACTCCGTAGTAAGCGGGTTGTCGATTTACATGGCCGCTCCTCCTTAGTTGTATGGGGGAGACAGATGTCCGTGATTAGCATCCGAGTTTCAGCGCGACTTAACACTAGGTCATCATTGACACCCAGACAACACCGATAATAACAGGTACTTATTCTGAATCTGACCGGAATAAAGTATTCTCGCACATGGGACTATTAGAAAATGGACTATGCATATGTAGGCAAAAGACACGTCTACCACGCGGGAACTCAAGACGGCACTTTTAATCTCAGCTTCTGATACAAAATCTCCAACATGCAAATCAACCACACCACTTTTACCGAGCCTGCGAGAGAAATAAAATTTTAATTCCTGGTTTATTCTGTTTATTATTTCTTTTTCCCTGCCATTTTTCTTGCCAAAACGAGTCACTAGATACGCCAAGTTAGACTTTTCCATGCCACGAGCCTCGACGGTCCATGCAAAAAAAAAAAAGAAGAGCGGAATGAAGACTTTAACCCATGCAAGGGAGCAAAATGGAACCCTTTCCCTCGTTCTCTCCACTGCGGGTCCCCTTTCATGGTCCAGGATAAAAAAAATTCTGAAATCTGAAAAATAAAAAAAACTCCTTCGAGAAGCCGCTAGAAGGACTTTATTCCATCTTGGCGTAGCACTAGCACCCCCCTGGAACCCCATCGCAACCCTGCGATACAACGCTTCACGCACGAGGGACCTGAGTCCAGAAGAGAACAAAGGATGGAAATTTTTTTTTTCATCAGCAAGGTCGCTTGTCTAACAGGGAATTACAAATAATTACTAAGTATCCTCGTTCCCCTTGCCGGAGAATATTTTTTTGACATGGGCGTGCAACGGGATAACTAAACGAGTAATTAAATCTCTTGCCGAGATGGACGGTTTTAGTGTCGGTCTGTTATTGTCCGCTCCCGCTTTGATGTACATATCGAATGCAGATGTACATCGATGGTCATCGATTAGCTTGCAAATAACTCCGACTAATCCATCCGTATTTTTAACCGGACATTCACCGCGCTTGATGTATCGAATTTGATACGATGCGCTGTGCGTTTGAATTTTTATTAAAAAAACCGAATTCATCCGGATGACGATGGTTTAATCGCGCTCGTATGCTTTCTTAGTTTCGTGATTTATTCCTTCTTAGCGCTCATCGAAGTATCTATCACCTGCTCAATTTGGAAAAGGAGTCCAGGAGTCCGAATAATTAATAGTGATAGGTCGCATCTCGTCATAACTCATAAAGGAATATAACGAGTGGATGACGCGGTAGTCGTGTTCGGGCTTCCTTAGCTTGGGACTATGCTTATAGTGCATCGAGAAAACGCCCCAACTACATGGATGCTATGTCCATCTGCTTCAGGAACGATTTCCTCATCTCCCTCTCCCTCCTCTCGATGTATATATGTACATGCATCCTTGATGCTCACCCTTGAATGATCTACAACAAACCGTCAGCAAACCCGAGGTGCTATTGGTACCGAAGATTTTTCCCATGTTATTTGGATTGTTTCAGCTATTTACCCGATCCCACCTTCGTGGTACTGCAATATTATCGAGGTGTATCAAATTCTCTTGCACACCATGTTACCATATCCCGTGCTCTTCGTCGTAGTCACCTCCTAGTAAACTCCTGCTCGAGTACCCCGGAATATAAGGCATCTTGATGCGACCCTTCGTTACATGAATCAGGGCAACCTTAAAAAACCCTAAAGCGCTCCTCAGTATAAAACAGTGCATAAAAGATATGCACGCACAGTGATGGGGAATGCATCCGATACTATTCATTCACATCTACATCCAGCTCAGTTATCCCGTTTCTCCCTCTGTAGCCGAGGTTATCTATCGCGCTCATGTAAATGGAAGCCTCACCGCCCTCACTCTGCATGAAAAGTGGCGATTCTGATCAGCTGTCCTATGGCTCGGTGTTCTGTCTTCCCTCAAAAACGAAGCTGGTGGTAAAAGGCCGGTGAAGAGAGGCAAACCACACCCCTGCTAAGCACGAGATAGACAAGAAAGACAGGTGCAGAATTATGGATGTATATGCACAAACAAAGAGGCGAAAACCCAGGATCCATTCAGCTGGTTCCCAATCAATTGGTCAGGATTGGTTTCTGGATACTTCGGATAGCTATGGGAGGCCACATCGCAAACCTTCCGCGATTTGCCCACACACCATCTAGATGTGTTGAACTAGGATTGTAACTCCCGGAGAACGAGCGACGATGAATGAATGGCTGTGAGATATTCAATTGGATTGAAAACCTGCTTCATGCCCCGGAATTTGACCGGGTTGTAGGGAATAGGTACACCGGGAAAGCCTTTCCTTCCATCAAAGATATCACGATGCGAACCTGACTGGTCAACAATACCCAGGTCGTGATGCCAGGAGAGGAAAGACATTTGGCCTTCTCCCTCTGCGTTGCCACAAACTTCAGCTGAGTAGGAATTGCGATTACGCGTTCGAAGCTGGTTCGGTCGGTGTTGAGATACCATCATCATCACCATCACCTGTCAAAGTCTGTTCTTCAACGCCCTTGATTGAGGCTTTGATGAGGACAGGCCGTTCGTTCCGCTGGATCTATAGGCCTATGGAGAGAATTTTGCGCTGTCAGGCAGCTACTTTCTTTTTTTTTTTTCAAAGCGCACCCTGATATCAGATCATGTGAACTTCTGTATTCATCCCAGGTGAATAGGCATGGGTGTGGGATTGGACAGGAACAGAGCAACCAGGGCGCAAAGCGGAATTAAAACTTCTACTCCGTCAATGCAGAGCGAATCCAAACTACGAGCACCCCTCCAACTCCCGAACTTCAATTCCGCAGTTTGAATATCAAAGATAAGAAACGAGTTGTAGATCTTGTAGATAAAGCCAAGAATCATGCAAGACAAAACAAACAGACTTTTTTAGTTGCCAAAAAAAAATCAAAATCCTTGTTGGTGTGGCACGTATGAAATGCAGTCTGTTGTAGGGCGTTGTGGCTTGTGTGGTCTGTAAGACCCCAAAAACAGCAACAAATCGGCATGTGGGGCGCGCAAGGACAAAAAGCGTTAGACAAAGTTTGCAAAAAAGAAATCGCGTAGGGCCATAAAAATAGACTTGGGCATGAGTATATGCACAGAGCACAGCATGGTCTTGGCTTTGAGTGCGAAAGTTTAAATTTTATTTTTTTCCCTGGTGGAGGCCGCCGATGGCCAATCAGAGGGTTGAAGTGCATGTATAGGGCTCTGAATCCCTGTCACACGCACATGGGATAGACGGCAGGGAGAAAGAAAATTTTTTTTCTTCGCGGTTCCGAGACTGTGCATACACCCAAGAGCATCTGGAACATATAATTTTTTATCGGCTTTGTGTTGATTTCTCCGCGCATACCCAGTTGTTGTTGCTGTTGTTGGTGAAGACGTCTCGGCAAAGGCTAGGTTTCTTATCGATGATTCCAGAATCGATCTTGGCATAAACAATGTCTTAGTTATGGTTAGGGAACAAAGGTCGGGGTCTGGGTCGGGGACTCACTCGGGGACAAACATATTGAGTTATGCATTATCGAAAAAAATTATACTTGGCGAAAAACAAATAATGCTATCCGAGCTCAACTCAGAACACGGTTAGTTGTGGAAAGTGGTGGTTTTCATTGCTTGCCGGAGATAGTCTGTAAACTTGGACATATTTTTTTTTTGGCGTCTGCATATCTGCAAGGGACAACAGAAAACACATGGCGATCAAGCCACATCAACAGGCTGCGCCACGGAAGTTATTTTAGCTCAGGATTTTCGGTTAGCAGAGCCGATCCGATGCACCAATTTTATTTTGTTTTTATTTTTTACTTTTTTTTAGTGTTTTGTTTCTCCGGACTCTCAACCACAACACTAGCCACATACTAGCCACTTCAGAGTATCCCAGCCACAGGATCGGCTTTTAGGGCTTGTGGCTTTCTTCAATTTGGCTTATTTTCATTGGTACAAGTCAGATAGAACTCTGTTCCCAACGCTAAATATTCCAAAGTGGTAAAGTCAAAACCCGGAGAAAAGATGGCTGTGCAAAGTCTGTTCCTGTTTTCGGGCTTTTCGCTCTGTTTACCCCCGGCTTTTTCACTGTTCGTGGCCCACGATATCCTCAAATTTGCATCGATCTGCTTTATGTAGGTACCCGCCTCCGCGCATAGTTCGTTTAGACAAGGAGGCTCTGCTTCGCGTGTATCGGCAACCCCGAAACGCTCCACTGCTACGTAGCAGGTAAGAATGTACAGGTTGAGAAGAGAAGCTACCACCCTAACATAGTAGGTTTTGGTGCTTTCCCAGATAATCAAAACAATGGCTTTACGGGATTTGGAAGCTGTGACACTGTACATGTGTTTCCAACAAGCTTTACCCTTTGTGCTACGTCTATATCCCCGATGACGCTACTCGTAACAGCACGGATGGTAGATCAGTTGCATTTCTAATGCTCATCTAATCTTTATCCACACCTTTTCCCCCCCCAATCTCAAAAACCAGATCTATCACTTCTGCAGAGCTAGGGTTGGTCGTACAAAAGTTAAAAACCTGCATTAGCCAACCATTGCTTTCATACACCCCGTTTTTCCAAAAGGGGAAAGGAATATGACCAGCATATAGTGCACCGCCACAGATTAGACAGCGTGGCCTGCCGATCGTCGATCAGAGAGCAAAGCAAAAGGCCAATAATTTCCAATGGGGCGGCTCAACCGTTACACGCAGCCGCATCTTGATCTAGTTTTCATGTTTACTTCCCCCCCCCTTTTCGTGGCGTGTTTTGATATGGACCGATCGGCTAGTGAAGGTGGTTACATAGGTTGGGATGCTCGTGACATGAAGATTCAGGAACTGGGATTCAGGATGGTCTTATTGTGTAGGTGGGTAAAGCAAAATATGTTGGTGTATGTTGGTACTGGAGATTGAAATGCGAGTCGAGTCAATAGTGGTAATTATGGGAATTTATTATGCCGAACTTCTCCAGAGCATAAAGAGGCGCCCTGGTAATACATACACACAGTAGTGTAGGGCTGAACGATTCGAGCCCGATGACTCTGTTCAACAATGGATTCTTGTGGGGCCCTCCATCCCGTCTCCATGTCCACATGTATGTATGTAGGAACGGTCACCAGTAGATAAGCGCAAGTGTTTCATTCGATGGAGGTATGCGTGACTCAAAATCCCGCACTTGTCTTCGCTTAGATTCATGAACTATTGACCACCAACGTTTGTAGCCCAAGATACATCGCTCAGGTATCGATGAAAAAAAATAAAAAAAAATAAAAAGTCAGGCGCGCATTTCTACGGATAATGAGTTCCTTGTCTCAGCCATTTGGCTTTCCCGAGATAATACCGAAGGGGAAAAATTATCCCAACAGGTCATCTGACCCCGACCTTGATTTCGGAGGGTTACAGAAACGGGATTATCATCATTACTTTTGGTAATTGAGTCATGCAGTTGCTCAGCGGGCTTTTTTATCGTACGATATTGAAGTTTTTTCGCTCTTTGATTCCAAAGCCTCACTTTACGACTGCGAGATACTACAGTGTCTTTCATGACGATAGAATCATGGCCGACGCATCCCGTCCGAGACTGTAATATACGCTTTGTGATTAATAAGACCACCAGTTTCGGTACTGTATGTAAAATACAGCCGATTAATGCCAAGGAATAACCAGAGCGGAAGATGACTAACCCCGCGCCCCGAATGACGGAGAAAATTCCACCGCTTTCGGTGATAATTTCCTCGCTCAGCGGGAGTTTGGTGAAGGGGGGTATAATAATGGCTGTGATTCGAACGGAATTAACGCACGGTAGGACAAAAAGTATCAGCTGATAGATAGTAAAAACCTCGATAATTCATGGAGATAACGGCCGTTGTCAGCTTTGAGTGAAGTGCGGAAAGACACTGTTAAGCTCGGCGCATATTTCCTCCGGGCTGCGACACGTTGGAGTAGATAGATATGTGTACAATGGGAGCTGGTGAATAATGGTAGCAGTTACGAGTGAGGCTTTTCAAATTTGACTATGAAGACTGACGAATGTATGGTGGCAGAGTAGAGAGGAAAGAGGCTGATAGACTGTCAAACTGTCATGTTTTGCATCTGTTTCGTATATTCCATGCTTCGTATTGAGGGTTGAACTGGACATACTCCGGCTATGTTATAAGCGAAGATCTGGGGTATTGCTGGGTTAAAAGGGCAGCCAATTGGCCCGTGTCCGATGGCGGAGCTTTTTTGATTTCAAAAGTCGTCGTTCATTGTCTAGATGATGATCTTTTGTTGCGTGGATGATTACTATTGATTACATATAGATGCGCATACTGGTGCTAACTTGGAGGAGTTGCGGAGAACTTTAAACCGCCCATGTAAGCACGATGGGAGCATAGACGGAAAATGTACATGTGCATAAAGAACTATCCATTGTTATGCTGGTAGACCCTACTTTTGCAACCCTTTTTTGAGCGGAGTTTTTGAATGGAATAAAACAGGGGGGTTAGGCAACGGCTGTGTGAATGTTGAAATCCGAATGCGAACTCGATAAAGATCACAAGATCACTGACTGTCTTAGAGATTGAATGAGGATTGACTCAGTGTTATCGAGGATACTGTAGAGTAACCGTACGATGGATTATTAATTACCAGTTCCGCTGTGGTATTGATAGACTAAGCCCTACCGGCTAGTCCTTCCCCAGGGGTCTGGCGGACTCGGGTATAACAAGCAGAGTTAAGGACAGCGGACAGAGATTTCAGTCGGGCAAGTCCGTTCGTAGGGCCATGTCCTGCATTAGCGCCAGGGTGACGAGAGCACAAGCCTCCAAAGAAAACAAACCGGGTCGCAGCGTACGGACGATACAACCATACTTACAGGGCTCGTTTAAAGCCACCAATCAAACATGGGCGCGGCTGGACAAACGGGCTGTGTCTGGCCTGACATCACAGCATCAACTGGTAAGAGTTTGTATTGTGTAAAGCTTGGCGCCCGGCTACGTCACTCTGAGTGACGCGGTGACTAAGCCGGCCTTAACACGCAAGTTCCGTGTGTGTTATGTTATTTTTGTAAGTTTTAGAATTTTGCATTATGCAAAGAGCGCAGGGATAGACTCCGTCTGTAGATCGAGATGTCGAAGGGAAAAAAAAAAAGCAAAAAAGCAAAGAGAAAAAAAAAAGAAAAGAAGTAAAAATTTTCAGGAAAATAGAGTAGTATATTATGTCGGTTTTGGAACGACGAGAGAGAGAGGAAAATAGTTTCATAACCATCTTTTCTTCTTCCTCTTCTATCTATCATCATTCTTCGCCATTATTCTTCCCCCTTTGCTTGTTAGTCAGATCGACTTATCTATACATCTACGGTCTTTTTTCGGTAACTCACTGACTCGTGGATTGTGACGTGCTCCTTTTTGTTGGTTAAACAAGCCATCCAGAACCCGATCGACCCTGTCACACCCAACCGAACTTTTTTCAGAGATAAAAAAAACAATCCACGGATTGAAAAAAAGTCAGAAGAAAAAGCAAATCGGTATAAAAAGCAACGAGAACACAAGCCACACTTGAGAGAGTTGGAACCAAGCGCGGGTTCTCGCTCTGATAAAAGGTCTATAAAGACCTCCCGATACCAAAGAACTTCCTGGGAGGTCCGACAAGCAGTCAACAAAAGGGCTTAAGGGAAAGCAACTTTCTAAAGTATCCTTTTATACACAGAAGAGAAAGGAAACCGATCGAAATTTATTTACTGTTTGATCCCTCTTCTGCCTTTCTCTCTCTTCTTCTTGCAGCCTTCGGCCTTATTTATTTAAGGTTTGCGAGAAGCTGTTGCCACCCGAATATTTATATACCGAGTGTCGCCTCCTTCGCAAGATGCTGACCTCCCCCGTTCACCTCTCGCGCCCCCACCACTATCTCAACCAACAACAACAACATCAACAACCACAACATCAACAACAACAACAACCGCATCAACAAAACCAGACCTTCTACCAACATACTCCAGCCTCGGCAGCTGCCTTCCAGCACCATCTCCAGCAGCTCAAGGACTTTGATACCCTGTCACAGCAGTTCCAGTCCACATCGCAATCTCAGCATAACTTCAGCTCAACTCCTCTCACGCCGGCGCCATCGCAATCGCATTCTATAAATTTGCCTTACTCTTCTACGCCACCTTCAGCTGGTGCCTCCCCCACCTACTCCTGTCCCGCCTTCTCGACCCACAACTCTCCGGACTTTGCGTCGTCCTCTCTCTTCCAAGGAGGTAGCGATAGCTTTATGACCGATCACAGCTTCTCGGATTCGGGAGCTCTGCCGCATACACCGCCTCCTCCTCCTATAAAGGTCTTTCGCTCCACCCCGCCAGAGACGGCTGAAGAGACATTCGATCAAGAGGACCTTCAGAGAGCGTCCATGCTCTTGCAAAGTGGCTTTCCCTACGACTCTGAGATCAATTCACTCCTAAGTCCCTCCAAGTTTGATCAGAATTCATCCAGGGCACAGCTCCAGCGCAACAATAACAACAACAAGACACACAGCAGGACTCATTCGTCGTCGTCCAACGTGTCTCTACCGTCCTCTACTGCCGTTCCATCCCTATCTCCATCCAGTATCAATACCAACAACGGTAACAACAACTACCAGGGTTATAGCAACAGCAACGGCATCTACGAGCGCTCTCAAAACACTTCCAAGCTTCTTCCAACCCCAGAGCATACTCCAGTCCAGGGATCGTTTCTGGCGCATCCTTTCCAGTCTTACGATCCCTCATCCCGACATGTGACTGAAGCAGAGATCGGGATGGCTATGAGACGGGCAGTGTTGGGACAGGGCCAGGGGAACGCTGAAGATGACATGACATTTCCATATTCATTGGCTCCTTCAGTTTCGACTTTGAGTCAGAATTCACCTGCTACACCACATACGAGTTATGCTGATGAGTTGGATGACGGTTCCAAAACAATCTCGCATGGTGAGACTAACTTCTCTGACATTGATCTCTGGATGGATAATTACTTACGGTTCGATCTGCCTACAGACCTGGGAACAGCCCAAATGAACCCCCCAAAGACGAACCGTACCGTCCCTAATGTCTACCAGGATGATCTTTACAATCCTTCTTCTGCTCAATCCAGGAGGCCACTTCCTCAACAGCAGCAGCAGCAGCAACAACAGCAACAGTCCAGTGGACAGTTCTACCAGTCTGACGCTGTCATGGGCGATCGGCTACGCGCTCCTAAACAGGGCCATATCGGCCACTCGCCATCGTCGATCAGCCGGCAAGCTTCTCCCCTCCGCCAATCTCCATATGTGCAGCCTACGGCCTACCATAGCGCTCACCTACAACAGCCTTCACATGCCAACTCTGGCTTGAGGGAAATGGAGCTCTTGGGACAGGAGCCAATGTCACAGGAAGAGCCGAAGACAATCTCCCCCAAGGACGCCGTGTTGGACTACCGTGAGTCACCAGGCGAAAACAATGCGCCACTGTTTCAGCCTGACGTATCCGACTACGATATTGCTACAACTATGGGTACTTCTGACTTCACACCTGGAAACAATTTTCCAGCTTTCCACCACCCAACTGCAGCCCAGATCCCCCAGGCATTCTACCTACAGCAGAACCAAGGAGCTTCGCTAGATCAGCGCCATATGATTCAGAATCTACAAGATCAGGCCCATCCTGATTCCAAGTTGCTCAACCGCACGCCCGATTTCCCTGCTCAGATCCCTTCGATGGAGTCGACTAACAATAGCGACCAAAACTCATCGCATGGAGTTACGTCACCTGCTGGGATGTTCCGTAAGGAGCAAGCGTCATCTCCCCAGGGTATGATGCGAAGACCTGAGGATACATCGGCCGATTCTGGCACCTATAGCTGTACCTACCATGGCTGCACTCAACGATTCGAGTCTCCGGCTAAGCTCCAAAAGCACAAGCGTGAGGCCCACCGCCAAACTACACCAGGCTCCCATGGTCTCGCTCGAGACGGGTCGGCAGGACGTGGGCTCAGCGCTCGCAACTCGCAAGCTGGTCCCCACAAGTGCGAGAGGATTAATCCTGCTACTGGGAAGCCCTGCAACTCCATCTTTTCGCGACCCTACGACCTTACACGACATGAAGACACCATCCACAACGCCCGGAAGCAGAAAGTCCGATGTCACTTGTGTACCGAAGAAAAGACCTTTTCCAGGAATGACGCTCTTACACGGCATATGCGCGTTGTCCACCCTGGCGTTGAGTGGCCGGGCAAGCAACGACGCAGGGGTCGCGAGTGAGTAAGACTGGGATGTTTTCTTCTTTCCCAGTTGTCGCTCATTACTACTGCTATGACGAAACACCTACGTTTTGTGGCTTATTTGACCACATATCATTCGTTACAGCCCAACCTGCCCTCTTTGGCTCCTGCTCCCCTTTTGGACAGGCTATGACGCTAGACGCCAAGAAAGGCGTAAGCTTGGGCAACCATGGAACCCACTTTTTCCACCCCTTTTCGGGGCGACCTAAACCTAGTTAGGTAAGAAAACTGGGGTATCCACCTGCAGAAAACAGGTTAGCCCAGTTTCGGCCGGCCCAAAAAGATCCGCTATTTTTGGAATCAAAAAGGCCCGATGGGGCGCTGCCTCGGCATTTTTTTTTCTTGCAGACGGCCCGACTTGACTGTGACGTCATAGTACCGGCTATCGGCCTTGGCGCATCTCGCAGTGGTGCATCGATGCATCTAATCTGTCCGCCAGAATACGCCCTGAAAAAGCCACAACGGCTTACCACAACTTCTTCTCTCTCCTTCGCTCCGATTTCTATTCGGACTGAAGGGTTCTCTTGATATTCCGTTCTTTAACAACTATCATTATTTTAATAATCCGCACGTTTACGATTGTTCCGAAAATGCATGATGGAAAGGGTCCCCAAAAAAAAGAAACAATAATTGAATTTTGAATGATTAGCGGGTTTGTTTTCTTTTTTCTATCTTGATGATTTGAATCTTAACGGAGCTTAAAATAAAGCTCCTTGTCCGATATATTTCGCTTTCTTTATTTCTTTTGTCTGCGCTTAACAGCGAAAACATTGGTTAGGAGTTAATTTTTGCTTTTCTACTCTTTTGGTTCGGTTCATTGGACAGAAGCGCAAGCAGCATATCTATACCACTATATCATCCGCTGCATTTATCTATTTCTTTTTTGAAAAGCGTAAAAAAGGTGGGGATGGGAAATATACCTGTTTGGATACCTGTTTTTTGATTTAGCTTGACTTATAACTATATCGTTTCATTTTTGCTCGGAGCTTTCTTATTGCTTTTTCTTTTCTTCACTCAATCTTCATCTGCATGGCGGGTCTGCAATCATCATAGCTCTGGGAGACTTGGATCGTTCCTGTAATGTGTCAAATGCCTTGCATATCGCGTGCGTTGTTTAGGTTCTGATATCATCGCTATACCTTTTTCTTTTTCCTCTGATTTCATATATACCAAAGCTATCAAGCTACATTACCTGCGGAGTAATCAGCTCCACAGCAGAAAATCGGATCGTCGAGACCTCCAGACGCCCCACACCGGTCTGGCTCGTTCGATCTTGACGGAGCGGTTCGTCTTTGTTTGATTCCCTGGTTGAAAGATATTCTACCATGCACATACTACCAAATACCACCAATATCAATACCGATAGCTACTGATACCATGTTATACCCCCCCCACTCCTCTCTTGTTGTTTCTTTGTTGTTTTTTGATCTGGGGATAACATCCCGTGTATATTATATATAAATTGATACCACGATGTAACGATAATGAGAATAAAATTGGAATCGAGCTTGACTGGTTTTCATTGAATAATTGTAGAATTACCTCATTTAGTCAACGGAGAGCACCAAAGCTCAACCAAGAGAGCGAGGTGCAATGTAAGAGCAATCTCTCCAAGCCTACGAAATAGAATATGTGCAGAGTGGGTATATATAGTCTGAACTCAAACCAAGATCTTCATTCAATACGGATAGCTTCTAACCGCCTCCTCACGATCCACTTCCAACCCACCAGCGACTTGCTCCTCGTGCTTTCTATCAAGATACTCCAACAAGACATCCCCGTACTTTTCCTTCCCTTTATATCTCGACACGTCGTCCCCCCAGCTACGAATCGCCGAAGCCAACCGACCCGGCACATAAGCCTCCTTCACAATCTCCGTAACCGGCTCGAAATACGTCCGGATCGTAAACACCACTGCCCCCGTCCTCGGTAGACGTCGTAGACTCTGCCTTTCAGACCTGAAATAATGGTTCTCAACCGCCTTGTTGCTCTCAGCCATGTTCCAACCACTTACTGCCTCTCCGTCTTCGGGCCCAATGCTATGCGACCAGGGAAGGCTGTCGTCGACTTGAATAAAGTAGTTATTCCTTAGGACAGGGTCGGAGGGTTTAATCCGTCGGAAGAAATTTAGCATCCCCTTTTCCAGCTTTGATTCATAGCCTGGAACGGAGCCGGAGGTGTGGATTTGGGAGAGGGGGAGGCCGAATTTATCTTCTAGACGCCAGAAGCCGGCTAGTAGGATCGAGCCGGCTAGGAGGTAATATTGCCCGTCGGGCTTTTCGAACATTAAGGCTATGTCGTCTTGGATGAGGCGGGAGCAGATTAGAAGGGGGTCTTCGGCGAAGGGGCGCTGGCGGATGTTGAATGATTCGCTGGTCAGGAGGTTGTCGATTCCGGTTGGGGTGGAGCGGAAGAGGGATGGGTAGCGTTGGGGGAGGTAGGAGCAGCTGTATGGGGGTTAGCTGGTATATTCTTTTCTCTCGTGCTGCTCTGCTCTCTCTCTTGAGGTGGACGTACAGCTCTTCTAGCAGCTCGATCACTGCTTCTGTTGCTTCTGGCTTTGTCTTGCAGCATTTGTCTCCGCGTTCTTTGATGCGGCGTGCCTTGTCGGCGTGGAATCGAGGATAATGGTTATCCAACTCTGCGAACGTTTAGCTGTTGAATGGAATCGTGCAGGACTTAATAGGTCGTACCGATCCATTCGTCCCATTTCATTGCCCTCAGTCCCATTGTGATGTTGTATTTGCTAGCCAGCCGCAATGCGTCAGTACTGGTAGTTATTAATTAGCTGGGCTCACTCTATACTTACGGCCCATATCTGAAAGGTCGATACGGCTTCGGTTCAAAGGTGTGCACGTCCCAGTCAGGATACGGCGCCGCAGCCGGCCTTTTGAAATCGGAGGGAATCCATTCTTCGATATGGAAGAAATTATGTATTAATATGACTTCGTAGTAATGGAAAGACGGGTTTGATCGAACAAAGCAGACGTGATTAATTACCGCCTGGTTTCCTTTCGAGAGCTGTCGCCTTCTGCCCTTTTGACGACGGACTCCTCATATCTGGCGAGGAGAGCCTGCGAAGAATGTGCGAGTGCGCGAACCTTTTGCGGCCAATGGAGATCGCCCATAAGAATATGAATGAAAGGAGAACAACGGTGATGGGGTTTCTGAAGAAGAAACCCCCTGTGACTTGTGTGATGAGTTCCATATGGCCTATGGAAGGGTATAGTATTAATTAACAGCTTCGAAGAAAGAGCAGAAAGTGACCATTTTCATTGCATGTAGTGGATAGCCAACGTTGGCGCATCGCTGACTGGATTGAGTTACATTATTAAATACCAGCCACGAGGTTAGGGTTGTTAATCCCTTCCCCGCACAAAAAACAAAATCAAGAGATATTCCAGATAAGGTGGTCATATCCTTCGTGTAAGCCAGTGGGATTTCCAAGGGACCTTGAAAGCGTTGGTTGTATTCTCAATCGATGCGCACGAGTTGGCTGTTGTGCATGATGGACTTTTTCTCCTCTTTGGGTAAGGCGCATAACACCAAGATGCTCCCCAGATGTATGAACTCCAATGGACTTCGTCCCTACTTCGCTTTCGGCTTCATTAAAGACCAGCGGTATACGGATCAGGTACTTCGCCGCTTGAGTAGGCAATATTGGCCCCATTGACGGCGATATTTTTGCGGCAGATATGGTAAGTTTGGAATCCATAAGATACGGCCAAGAATGCCTGTGCGACGGGCATCCAAGAAAGGCTTGCACGACAATTCCTCCCAGTTACTGTCAAGAACGTAGTGTGGCTCTAGTTCACTTTCTTTCTCCCCGGGGAAATATGAATCTAGCAGGAAAGTGCATTGAGAAATGTCGACCTGATGGTCAAATAAGTCAGTCAGTACTGATGCTGGTCGCATAGCTAAAGAGATATATATACGCACATATTTCCCAAAGTCCTCCTCATTTTGATCGTTCATTCCCTGCGGAATAGACCATGTTCCTGGGTATTCGCCTAGTTCGTCGGATCTCTCTAGGAATTCCCCTGGTAATAGCCCATCATATTTGCTTTTGATAAACTTGAGACGGAGATTGTTGCTAGGTAGAAAGAATGAGGAGGGATAGCGAAACCAATCCTTTCCAGTACAGACGAAGTCTCCCGCTTTTGCAACACCCGGCTCTTGTAATGGCTTGAACACTTGCAAGGGTGCACTGTATGCCGTGATTACCCCGGTGGTTCTCAAAATGCTGATATTGATCCCAACCATGACAAAAATCACAACCGCACCGAATCTAATGTTAAGTGGAATTCGACGCACCAGTGCCTTGGGATCGTTGGTGCCAACGTAAGCCAGAATGAGATGGAGGGAGATCGCGGCGTTTAACGCAAGGAAAGGGTATACGGGATACATGAATCTCTCCTCCTTGTGCGGCTGAGCAGTAAATATAGCTAACCACATGTAGAAAGGGACTATAAAAGTCGTAGATCTTAGGAGTGTCTGCTTGCTAGTCTTGTGGGATCTGAACAGAGCCTGTAGGACAAGCAGCGGGGCACTCGCGAGGGCCAATGCAAACCATATATTGAAATTTAGCAGGAGATTTTTGATGTAGAACGTCCAGGGTTCGGTGCCGAAGATATTTGGGCCTTTTCCGGAACCACCGAAGAGGTTATATGCTACGATATTCCAAGGTACGAGCACCAATTTTGAATAAAAGAGACTCTCGACGATGAGTACAACGCACTTAATTCAGAAATCAACAATATTAGCTTATTTCCGTATAGTAAGGAAGTAGGAGGGAGAGAGATTACCAAAACGCGTAAACACTTTACAATGCCTCCGGCGAAACGCATTAACGTGGCTTTCATATCTCCAAGGAAGATTGCTGCCAAAAACTCATCCAGGAGGAATGGGAGGACCAGGGCGCCTGCAAACGGCCAGCCGATCAATGCTCCTACCCCGAACCACATTATCCCCGTTGCGGTTTGAAGCCCACCACGCCAATCTAAAAATGCGGAGAGTCCAAGCATTGATGTGTACATAGCGAAACTGGACGGTAGCAGTGCTGTGGCTGCATGGAACATTCCAGGGCTAAATAATATAGTGATCAAGAATAGTACTCCCACCCTCGGAGTTAGCGTTCGAGAGACGGCAGAGTAGAGGCGAACCTCGCATCCTGTACACACGAAAGCTAGAACAGAGCGCACAATATAGAATTGGGATGTCTTAGTTCGTGCAAATACACCGAGCGTTTTAGCAATTGCTGCATGGATCGTTATGTAGAGCCAACTGCGGATAGAATACTCTGGTGAGTACTCCCAAGTTTGGAGACCGCTGCCATGCGTAAGGTAATGCGTTGGCTCCCAATAATTGAAGACCTCGTCGCAGTCTTGAATAGGTGATAGCGATGCGGCAAGAATGTTTGAGAGGAGGCAAAGGTAGAAAACAACATTTAAGGGAATGGCGAGCTGCTCGTGAGGCTGCCTGTGGATGGATTTCGATGTTTAGCAGAGGATCGTACAACGCGCGCCCAGCTCTGTACTCACTTGGACTGTGGGCTTTGTGGCGCCGAAGCTTCGGTTGCCTTGCGAGGAGGCATCGAGGCTGGTCAGCGCTTAGCTGAACAATTAATTGTATATTTTGCTTTGACTGTTTCCCTCAAGAAGTCGATATCGCCTTAGCTGGCGTTTACGTCCAGCGTAATTTATAAACGTTTATCGGTAAACTTACAATACGGTGATGTCAACCTAATCACGTGAATTAATTGGCGCGTTTGACGCGAAGCGCGCTTGTTGGAGCCGCCTTTAAGAAACGCAGTTTCGACGGTGTGAGATTCTTATGGCCGTAGATATATGGCTGGCTCTACGTAGATGGGGTTTCTGCTTGGAATAATAGTCGCTCTACGTTGGTGTTAGGCAAATGGGCTACCTTAGTATATAGTCTTTGGACGGCGGCTGATTGGAGGTGCGATTTGGGAGAACTCCGCGAGTTGAGGCTAGATGTAAGCTTGCGGTGTCTGAGGTATCTTTAAACTATGACTGTCGAACAGTTTCAGAGTACCAGAGTATGGAAAAATGAAATTATCTGGTGAATGTCAATATGGAATCTAGCTCTTAAGCTGACATGGTTTCCCAGTAAGAAAAGAAGCGAGTTTGTAATACAGCCATCCCACCTGAAATTCAATATCAATCTCACCCTTCTTCTCTGAAAAGAGAAAAAGGCCAAACTGTTAGATAGGAGAGACTGTTCTACTCAGGCTTCGATTTGGGTCGAATATTTTGCTTGTCAAGCTCTGCTGGTTTCCGTCTCCACTTCGAACTTTTTTTTTTTTGGCGTCATGGACTCTTTCGCTGCAGAAACCGTGCAAAACCCACCGCCAAAACGACCGTGTCTCGAAAGAATAACCACCACGGCGGACGAGATAGATAGCGAAATGGAAGACGGTAGTGATTTTTACAACACCCCGTTAGGCACGGGGACGCCAGTTGCGACAAAATCGACCGGTTTAGCTGATGGGTCGACACCAGGCACGCCCGAGAAAGCGCATCCGCAGATCCCAGGTTTAAGCCTTTGCAGTATGGATCGTGAGGATGGATTGAAACCATCTTTGCCTAATAATGCACCTGGCGATGCTCCTACCAATACCTCAGCACAGTCTACGAATGCAGAAACGAATTTCGCAACGCTCAAGACAAATGGCGAGAACGAAAAAAAAGCTGATGGAAATGAACCGACTCTCCAAGAGAACCAGGTCATCTCGGCTATGGAGGATATAATTCAGGGTACGGAGCCTACTGGAGCACAAACTGAAGACGTCACTATGGATGTGGCACAGAGCGCACCCCAAGATGGCGCACCCGCTATACCGAACGGAGCCCCCCAAGAAGCTGGAGACCAGACTGCAGACAATGAACACCCAGAATGGGAAATAGACTCCTCGCCTTACGAATCATCTTCTAGCGACTCATCGTCCGATTCCTCAGATTCAAGCGACGACGACGAAGGGTATGACCTCTTGGACCCTGAAGAACAAGCGCGACTACTTATGGCGGAAGGAGCTTCAGACGATGAAGGCGACGGAAAAAATGGCAAAGCTGGAGCAAAACAAGTCCGAACAACGAACGAGAAAGTGGAAGAGGCTGTTCCAAAGCCTGATATTACAATAACTCCTGATACAAAGGTGGAAATGCTTGGGAACGTGGAGTCTATAGTTGACAACGTGATTTTGGTTAAGGGAAATATATCTGGGGAGTATCAAGTTCTGGAGGCAGGCTCGGTTCTTTGCTCTGTGGATCTAGATGTTATCGGGGTGGTTTCGGAAACGCTTGGGCGAGTGCAGCAGCCGTTGTACACTGTTCGATTCGCTACCAAAGAAGCTATCGAGGAAGCAAAATTGGAAAAGGGCACCCCTATATTCTACGTTGTCGACCATTCGACTTTTGTCTTCACTCAGCCGCTCAAAGGATTTAAAGGAAGTGATGCATCCAATCTTCATGACGAGGAAATTGCAGAGGACGAAATGGAATTCTCTGATGACGAAGCTGAGGCGGAATACAAGCGACAGCTCAAAGCGAAGCGACAGCAAAAACGCGACAATAGAGCTGAGCGTGGTGGAAGCTCTAGAGGTCGGGGCAAACAGCTACCCCCTTCTGCTCTCCGGCATTCGGAGCTCAATTATGATGACGGAGCTGAAGAAGACATGTATACTCCTCTCGCTCGACCGAAGAACCTCCACGAGATGATGGGCCCCAACGAAGCGCCAGTTGAGCGCGCTCAGGCTCAAGATCAATACCAGGAGAGATCATTCCGAGGCGGAAGAGGAAGGGGAAGGGGTCGAGGTTATGATCGAGGACGCGGTGGCCGTGGAAGAGGAGGCAGACAGGGAGATGACCACAGGCAATTCCCACGAGACCGTGACGAAGGAGGTCACAACCGCCCTTCACCTTCTGCAGAACAATACCAACGTTTTCCCCAGCCATACCAAGGCAACTTCCAGCAAACTCCACAGCCGCCGTATCCTCCTCAGCCGTACCCGAGCCAAGCTCCTAATCAGTATGGGAATAGTGGTGTGGCTTTTCCCTCCATACCTGCGTCCGCAAACCAGTTTTCACCCCAAGCGTTCCCTTTCCAACAACATCAACAACCTCAGTATCCACCACAGCAAATGCAATTTGGACAGTTCCCGAATGGAACCCACTTCAATCCAGCCTTCTTCCCGACCCTGCAACAGCAAGCCCCTCCGCAGATGTTTCCACAATCGACTTCCCAACAGTCAGCCCCTACTAATGCGCCTGCTGACCCCTTTGCAGCGGCCCAAGCTCAACTGGACTTGTTAAGGAAACTAAGCCGGGACACCTCTGGTAATTGATTTTTTTTTTTGATACTGGGAACGGACCCTTGGTTTTATCCTACCGGCTTCATGAACATTGATTTTGCATTCTCGTTTTATCGTCGTTTCTTCACGATTTTCACTTTTACTCGGGGACCTATGACTAAAGGGATGAAGTTGAAATGGATACATGATTTCTAAGAACCCCCAACTCTGTACGATATGTTGACTTTCTACTCGGCGTGTGGCAACGGAAAAAGTTTTTGATGGCTCCATTCTGCATTGGCATGGTTTCCTTTTTTTTCTCTGAACGAATGTTTGATTAATTAAGATACTCTTGGTTTGTGATGTAGTGATACCATTCCCTCTATATGCGAAGTTGACCTTGCTGTTCCTGAAGTTTATCAGAACTTCAGCCTTATTTGACGTGTCAGTGTTAAATACATTTATAGATAGTACATTAAGCGAAATAAGTGCTAGATAGAGCCATTCGATAGACGGACTAGCGATTTCTCGAAGACGCCTCACGGAGGATTGGGCTTTAAACCTTTGGCCAATGTCCAAAACGACTCCATCTTAGCTCGGGATAGAGCATCCTTTGCTGCGGAATCTGATTCACAAGCTCTCGCACCGAGCCATTTTCGAAACGCTCTACTTTTCTCCTCTCCTTCCCAGACCAGCGTACAGGTATTTAAACTTAGGTCTTTCAGGTCCCCTGTCTTCTCATCCTCCGCGGATAGCCACGAAGCGAGAGCTTCACGGTTCCCCTCCCTTACAGCATTTGGCCCGGAATTTTCAGTCCAGTCTATACGGTTTAACATGAGTTTCTTGTAAGCATTGATAGAGTGCCAGCCGCCCTCGACAATGACAAGGTTCATTTTGGGATTCATCACGCAGATCCCCGTAAGAGCATGTTGCTCTGCGTTTTTGGATATCTTAAACCGGTGGCGTCCATTGGCAAGGCTGTCTATACGATAAACAGATACATGCAGACCCTTAGCTGCATCCTGCTCCTGCTGGTTTGCAAGCTTCTCGCTCCGTTCTTCCTTTGTCAATTTCCGGGACTCATTCTCCTCCTGATGTTTATCGGCTCGCTCCGCAATTTGGCGGTTAACCGCCGCTTCTACAGCGGTAGGATCTTTGACAGCTTCCTCGCCAAGAACTCGCATGAGATTGGATTTCTTAACCTTTGGAGGCGGGGCGGGTTCGAGACCGAGACGAATCTTGGCTTGTTGTTCTTTGAGATCAGCCATTCTCCGTTGACGTCGGACTTTAGCCTGCTCTTTCGGTGTGAGAAACATAGGCTTCGGCGCGGGGAAATTCTTATCTTGCGGTGGATCGAGGAGCACCGGGTGCTGGATGTATATGGTGATTACTGAATCTGGGGTGTCGATCTTCAGATTGCTAGGGTCGTCAATTCCAGAGTAGTCTGAACCGTTTACTAAACCCTCATCCCACCACTCAATCGCAGGGGGTGGTTGTACTAGGAATGCCTTTTCAACATCAAGGTCTTCGTCTATACCGGCTTGTCGTGCACGTTCGGCGATGCGCTTTTTCATGGCTTCGAGCTGGGATTGGCGTCTTAATGCCGCAGCTTGCTGAATATATTTCCCCTTCTGGTTGAATATAAGTTGGCGAGAATGACGAGGTCGCGCCAGCGCAGTCTTCGTACCAAGAGTGGGATCGAAATAAGGGTTGCTTCGTGTTTCTTCAATAGAGGGCCCGGAAAGATCCAACTGAGCTTTGGGCGGTATGGGAGACTCAGTACGGCGGTTCGCCATCGTTGTAGCGAATTTAGGCTGCATAGCTTGTCTGCCTTTCGCAGAGCGACCATCTTGACCCGAGTCTCCAAGTAGCGCCGGATGTAAACCCACGTCGAGCCCACCCCTTGCCCTTGATATGCTATCATCGTTCGCAGGAGATACAAACGACGGTGGAGTCTGAACTCTTTGTGGCGCGGTAGCATTTATTTTTCCTGTAGCCGCAGCTACTCTTGCCTTCATCTGCTCGAGCCTCGAGAGAGCTGGGCTACTTGCACCGGGACTGGGACTAGGTGAGGGAGAAGTTTGTGTAGACCCTCGTGTTTGCGCCTCAAGCCGAGCTCGCACAGCTGCCGCTTTGGCTTGAGCTTCGGCTATCGCTTTATTTATATCGACTTTGGGGGGAGCTTTGGTCGGCGCAGGAGATCCATTATTGGAACGGGATCTTTTTTGTGAACCGTTGTCCCTGTCCTCTGGATGAGGGCGTTTTAAAGACCCGTTAGTAACGTCTGCCATTTTCAGCAAAAAGCTCTCCCAGCTGCTTGTGTTTTTGTCGTCTCGTTCGTGAGAGAAACGCGCTGAGATGTTGCTTGACGTTTGGCATGTTTGGGTTTCGGGCCAAATCGAAGGTAGCTTTCTGCCAAGGGCGGTGAGAGTCAGCAGAAAAAAGTTTCTCGAAATTTATCTCCAACCGCAAAACGATCTGAAAGCTGTGCGAATCCAACAGTTCGACAGGCAAATGTTCAACCCGGCACGGTATCTTCGCCAATTCTGAAAGGCTAGAGAGATATCGGCTCCATGGCAAGCTTCACGCGGCCTGTCGACTCCTCAATTGCGGGGATAGACTTTGGCGTTCTCTCCGGCGAAGAGATCAAAGCAGTCTCAGTCAAGCGAATCTACACCACGCCCAGTCTTGATTCTTTTAACAATCCAGTTCCGGGTGGTTTATATGATACTGCTTTAGGTGCCTGGGGTGACCACATGTATGTGAAGCTTTTTTGAACTCATTATTCTCTTTGGTTTGAATTTCAAGAACTGACAAATCTGTTTCACAGCTGCTCAACATGCCGCTTGAATTCCTGGTCTTGCGCGGGCCATCCTGGTCATATCGAATTGCCGGTTCAAGTCTATAATGTCACCTATTTTGACCAACTCTTCCGCCTGCTGAGAGCTCAATGTATCTACTGTCACCGTTTTCGCATGTCTCGACTCCAGATACACTCATATGCCTGCAAACTGAGGCTTCTACGATACGGACTTGTAGAAGAAGCTTCTACTGTTGGAACAATGGAAGCTCGAAAAGGAAAGCGCGCCAACGCCGACTCGAGCGACGAATCTAGCGATGATGAGGATGATGAAGATCTGATGAAACGGAGGAGCCTTTATGTAAAACGGTGCATCTCAAAGGTAACGGCGCAGAGGGGGACCGAGGATTATATGAAAATGGTTAAAAATCCAGCGGCCGCTGAACAACGAAGGAATCTTGTTCGTGATTTCTTAAAGGACGCTTCTGGTGCTAAGAAATGTGCTTCCTGCAGTGGGTAAGTTGATCCGATGGGAGGCGTCCTGGTAACTCGGCTGAAAATACGTATTGACTTTCATTGCAGTATATCTCCTCCATACAGGCGGGACCGATATTCTAAAATCTTTAGAAAAGCTCTTCCGCATAAGGCGAAGGCGGCCATGGCCGTAGCCGGGTTTCACATTCCAAACCCCCTTATATTGATGGAGGAGGCGCATCGGTTATCCAAGCGGAAGAAGTCTTCACACGATAGCGAACCCCTTGGTGAGGATGAGGATGATAGCGCGACGGATTCACATGGCGCAGAGCGGCAAATTTCTATGGGAAACGCTGTCGTAGCCGATGTTGAAGTGGGGACATCCCATAAAGATGGCAGTCAGGCCGAAGAGTCTCAGCAGTACATGCCGTCAGCAGAAGTCTATGCATCGTTATGCTTTCTTTTTGAGAAGGAACAAGAAATATTGGACTTGGTTTATGACTCTCGTCCTGGGAAAAAGTCTTCGAATGTCAGCCCCGATATGTTCTTCATAAAAAATATGCTTGTTCCGCCAAACAAGTACCGGCCTGCAGCAGCACAAGGGCCAAATCAAATAATGGAGGCTCAGCAAAATACGTCTTTTACCAAAATTCTCAAGCTCTGTGACCGGGTTAACCAGATCAGCAGAGAAAGACAAAGTGACCAGACAGAATCGGTATCGCGCATTCGTGATTATCGCGACCTTCTACAAGCCATGGTTCAGCTTCAAGATGCGGTCAACAGTCTAATTGATCGCGATAGGAATCCTTCGCAAGGGATGGGGGCCCCTCCTGAAGATGGCATCAAACAAAGACTAGAAAAAAAGGATGGTTTATTCCGCAAGAACATGATGGGCAAACGTGTCAATTTTGCTGCTAGAAGTGTCATATCGCCTGACCCCAACATCGAAACGAATGAAATAGGCATACCACTGGTCTTCGCAAAGAAACTTACATATCCCGAGCCGGTTACGAATCATAATTTTTGGGAACTCAAACAAGCTGTTATAAATGGGCCCGATATATACCCTGGTGCAAGCGCCGTTGAAAATGAGGTTGGACAAGTAGTAAGCTTGAAATACAAGTCCGCCGAGGAGAGAGTCGCCATTGCGAACCTTTTACTCTCACCCTCCAATTGGAAACTCAAGCGGTCAAGGAATAAGAAGGTTTACAGACACCTTACTACCGGTGATGTTGTTCTTATGAATCGTCAACCAACTCTCCATAAACCATCAATAATGGGGCATCGCGCTCGAGTTTTGACTGGTGAGCGGACCATCCGAATGCACTATGCTAACTGCAATACCTACAATGCGGATTTTGACGGAGATGAAATGAACTTGCATTTCCCTCAAAACGAAATTGCGCGAGCTGAAGCTATGCAACTTGCGGATACAGACCACCAATACCTTGTTGCTACCTCCGGAAAACCCCTTCGAGGTTTAATCCAAGATCATATTTCAATGTCAACATGGTTTACTTGCCGTGATAGTTTCTTCGATGAGGAAGACTATCAACAGTTGTTATACAACTGTTTGCGACCCGAAAGCCAGCACATTGCCCAGGACAAAATTCGCCTCATGCCACCAGCTATTTGCCGTCCTCGACCACTTTGGACAGGAAAACAGATTATATCCACCATTCTTAAAAATATAACACCAGAATCCCGCGCCGGCTTAAATCTTAATGGCAAATCCTCGACTCCCGGACACCGATGGGGCGACAATTCGGGTGAAGATGAAGTGATAATAAGAAACGGGGAGCTGCTTTGTGGAATTCTCGACAAAGCTCAACTAGGGCCTACTGTTGGTGGACTTATCCATTCTATCCATGAAATTTATGGACATATCGTTGCTGGAAGTCTCATTGGAATATTGGGGCGATTATTGACCAAGTTTTTGCATATGAGAGCTTTCAGTTGTGGAATGGATGATCTTCGCCTGACACCTGAAGGAAACGAAGCTAGAAGAAAAAAGCTTGAAGAAGCAGAGACAATAGGTCGTGAAGCCGCCCTTAAATATGTCACCCTCGACAGCAACGAAACTGAAAACCAAGACGCTGAACTGAGACGACGGCTTGAGGATGTCCTCCGGGATGATGAGAAGCAGAGTGGCCTTGATAGTGTTACCAATGCTTCTACTGGCGGTTTGTCTTCGGCCATCACACAGGCTTGTTTACCCCGAGCTTTAGAGAAACCGTTTCCGTGGAATCAAATGCAAACTATGACTGTGTCGGGAGCTAAAGGTTCAATGGTCAATGCTAACCTCATTTCATGTAATTTGGGGCAACAGGTCTTGGAAGGCCGTAGGGTCCCTGTTATGATTAGCGGGAAGACCTTGCCCTCATTCCAACCCTACGAGACAAACGTGGTAGCTGGAGGTTATGTGACCGGAAGATTCCTTACTGGAATTAGACCCCAAGAATACTACTTCCACGCCATGGCCGGTAGGGAAGGTCTCATAGATACCGCTGTCAAGACATCGCGTTCGGGATACCTCCAGAGATGTTTGATTAAGGGAATGGAGGGTTTGAAAGCTGAATATGATAACTCTGTTCGCGATACTGCTGATGGTTCCATGGTTCAATTTTTATATGGAGAGGACGGCCTCGATATCACCAAGCAGAAACATATCCGGGAATTCCAATTCCTAGCGCAGAATTACGAGTCTATAGTTTCCCAAGTCAACGGGACAAACGACTTTGACAAGGTACACAATGAAGAAGCAAGCGAGTGGACCGCATCGGCAATGAAGAAGATAAAAAAGACCGGGAAAATTGATGCCAAGGACCCTGCATTGGCTGTATTCCCTCCTGGGGCTAATTGTGGAAGTACCTCGGAAGCGTTCGCTTCGGCATTAAAGAAGGTGAGCTATATTCCGCAATCATGATAGTTCTTTCGACGGATTCTAACAAAAACTTTCAATAGTTTCAAAAAGAAAATCCTGGTAACTACCTAAAGGATAAGCATAATGAGGCTAGTGGCATTATCCCCAAAAAAAGATTTGCCCAAATCATGGATATGAAATACATGAGATCGGTTGTCGACCCTGGAGAAGCTGTTGGAATTGTGGCTGGACAATCGGTCGGCGAGCCTTCGACTCAAATGACCCTAAACACTTTCCATTTGGCTGGACATTCCGCGAAAAACGTCACCCTTGGTATTCCTCGACTCAGAGAAATAGTCATGACGGCGAGCAATAATATTCTTACTCCAACGATGACTGCTAAGCTCAACAAACAAACCGATGAAAGGACCAGGCAACTTTTTGCTAAAACCATTAGCAAATTGTCACTTGCGGAGGTCATTGATAAGTTGCAGGTGCGCGAGCGTATTTTATCCGGAAGCGGGTCTGCGAAGGCTAAGGTATATGACATCCACATCGATTTCTTCCCCCCTGAAGAATACACCGAAGAGTATGCAATTCAGATCGGCGATGTTCTTGATACGCTTCAAAACCACTTCATCCCACGTCTACACAAACTCACAGAAGCGGAGTTGAAAAAGCGAAATGCCGAAAAGCTGCTATCTAGCCCATCTGCAGCCCAGCCTGATATCGGTGCTTCAGTGGGAGTTATTGAAGAGGGGCCAAGACCCAGTGCCCGTGAAACCGATGATGGAGACGATGGTGAGGAAGATCAGGATGACGCGAAGAGAGCGATGTCGTCTCAAAACCGCTCCAACCAAGTATCCTATGACGCTCCGGATGACGGAGAGCGTGATATCATGAGGACTCAAGACTCACCGGAGCCTGATTCAGACGGCGAGGATGCTGAAAAACCCTCAAGAGCACCCGTTTCAGACGATGAAGACGTCGATATGGAAGATGCTGATGATGCAGAAATCCGTAACGATACTAAGGATCGCGAGGATGCAATTCGCAGTAAATATCCAGAGGTCACACGTTTCAAGTTTAATCCTAAAAAGGGCACGTCCTGTACTGTCCAGCTGCAGTACGACATTTCGACACCGAAGCTTCTTATCCTCCCTCTAGTCGAGAACGCCGCAAGAGACGCCGTGATTCAGTTCATCAAGGGACTAGGCGATTGTACATATGTTCCGGAGTCGAAGGATGGCCCTGCCCACGTCGTCACAGATGGTGTTAATTTGGTCGCCATGCGTGATTACCAGGATTTCATTGATCCCCACTCTCTTTACTCGAATTCCATCTCTCATATGCTTTCGCTCTATGGAGTCGAGGCTGCCAGAGCAAGTATTGTCAAGGAGATAGCCAGTGTTTTCGAGGGTCACGGTATTGCTGTTGATAACCGCCATCTCAATCTCATTGGAGATGTCATGACCCAAGCCGGAGGCTTCCGCGCCTTCAACCGCATGGGTATAATAAAGGACAATGCATCTCCACTCATGAAAATGAGCTTCGAAACTACAGTTCGCTTCTTGAAAGATTCTGTCCTAGAGCGAGACTGGGATGACCTCAGAGGACCAAGTGGTAGGATAGTGACTGGAAGGATCGGCACTATAGGTACTGGTGCGTTTGATCTTTTAGCAGCGGTTGGATAGAGAATAGATGTTTTCTTTCCGTTGTGGGGTGTGGGATGGTTTTCTTTTATGTTGGTTTAGCAAAAGCAAATGATACTTGCCTGATTTTTGTGGTTTTTATGTTGTGGGGTATGCGACCTCTGTACTATCAAGTAGATTGATTATATATTTAGTTGTAGCTTACTTCTGATGGTAAAATACATAGCGATTTGTTTTGTTTATTTGATATACATTCCAACGCCAGATTCACGGCAAAATCGCCCCAGCGGTATGCTTTAACCCCAACGCCACGCCATAGTAAACCATTTTCAAAGAGAGATAGAGAGGTCCCAATTCATCCCACAGCCATCAAAATGTCTTCATCGATATCTTCATCATATGCATTGTCACCAATGGGTGCAATGCCACCGGCTACCGTACGCATAGGGTTATTCCCCATTGCTTCTCGCTGTTGCTTTTCTTGCTCTTCCTTTCCTTTCTGTACATGGCGTTGCAGATCTTCGAGACTCCATGTTGAGATGCCTTCTTGGTCCTTGGCTTTAAATGGCTGCGCCATGGTTCTCAAGAAACTCTTCGCAGTTGCGACGGCCATGTCGGTACTTAGGTTAGTTTCACTCTCAAGCATGGCCTGGCTTATCCATTTCGGAAGCTGAGATCGTTTTTTCTGAAACCGACGATCAGCAAGTACCATGACCCCGTAGTCATCCTTCCCTCGGAGGACGCGTCCCAAGCATTGAGCAGCATGGCGGAGAGCGTCGAATGACAGAAAGTCATTCTCACGAATTCGATAATTTTCACGTAGGAATTCTAACCGAGCCTTGAGAATGCGTGATTCTGTATACTGGAAAGGAACGCCGATGCAAAGAACCGCACGTCCGTAATGATGGTCAAAATCAATTCCTTCTGAGACTTTACCCCGAGCGACGCAGAGAAGGACCGCGCCACGTCCATTGCAGCAGGCGGTGCGGTAAGTCTCGAGAGCCAAAGACGATTCTTGAGAATCAGGTGTCTCAACGAGAATTAATTTATAGTTCCATACTTGATCCAGAATCCCCATGCCTTGCCACATGCTGATAATGGATTCCATATAGAGGTAGGATGGAAAGAATACAACAACACCATCGGGTGTTATACGGGAGAATTCAAGCAATAAATTGCCGTAGTTTCGAACCACACCTGGGTCATTACGAATTTGGAAGGACGAAGACACCTGTGCTTGGTCCGAACCTCGCGTAACGATCATCGGCAAGAAAGATCGGCGGGCTAGGGTCATGCTGTAAGATTCTTGGAGCACCGTGTTAAATCCAAGCATTTTCGGATACATTTCAAGAGGTGATAAGGTTCCAGATGTGATTATGACGGATCTGAACCTCTCAAAAACTGGTTTTATGGCTATAGCCGCGTCCAGACAAGTAAAGTGTAGGATGGGGTTGGGTACGGTTGCTGTGTCGGATTCAAACGGTTCTAAAATGAGAAGAAACCCTTTCTCATATGTAGCGGTTAGTGTAGCAAAGGTTGCCACTTCTTGTAGAGGTTTGTAGTCTTCAATATTCATCAATTCTAGTGTTCGAACAAGAGAGGTAAGGCGTTCCGCACAGAATCGTAAAGGTTTTCGTTCTATAAAAGTCAGATCTTTAAGGTGAGAAAGGAAAGATAATGGTGTTTCGGAGATTGTGTGAGTAACTTTCATTCGGGTCTTCAGATATTCAATGAAGCGTTTCAGGAAAGCTACAAAATGCTCTGCTCGTCGAATATTCCCTGGGACTGCTTCTTTTAGCAAATCATCGGGAAGTGTAGGGTTGGCCATTAGCTGCTCTTCTTCTCTCGCCTCGTCGGCTTCTCTTAAGCCTTCTACCAGCTTCAGGTATTCGTCTTGCAGTTTCTGGGCATCTGAGCCTTTCATCTCTTCGATTTTACGTTCGAGGTTGCTGGCGCCTCGACTTGCTTTGCGTAACGAATCTTCAGTAAGATCAATGCTTAGAGATTCAATGCAGACATTGTCAATATTATGTGCCTCATCGAAGACTACTATGGAGTCTTTTGATAGCTCATTTGAGACTCTCTCAGCAATCTTCGGGTCAAGCAGATAATGATAAGAGTAGATGATGACATTGCAAAATGGCATCTAAGAATTCCTCAGCACTTGTGGCGTAGTAATAAAATAAGGAGAGCTCAGGTTAGAAACCGGATGGCAACCTACCATACGACGTGCTGAAAAATATGGGCATTGTTTGTGCTGCTCTCCATAGCGTACTAAGCCATCCAGTGTGAATACTCCAGGCGGAACGAGATTGCTGGGATCTAGTAGATCTAGGTTCTATGAAAGTTAGGGGGAACTGGAGAAGAGACGGGAAGCTAAGACAAACCTCGTGATATACGCAAAGCTCGACATCTTCACCCTTCTCTTTTCTCTCTTTAACAAAGCCCGCAGTCAAACTGCGACATCGAGCGTCGACTACTGTACCACTCTTTTCGCGTCGTACAGAGGGGTGCAAACACAGATTTTTCCGGCTAGTCAACCCCAGAGCTCTAAAGTCCTCGGTTTTTCCAAGCTGTTCGGCACGGTATTTCATCAGTGCTTGTAATTCGGCTAACGCTTTCTCAATTTCGGACATCGTTCGAGAACAGTATATGAGCTTCCGGCACTCAGGTTTAAACTGCTGATAGGCTATGATTAATGATAACAGGGAGACCGTCTTTCCCGTCCCTGACGGCATCTCAAGAACGCAGTGACCTCCGGCATCGAGAGTTTTCTTGAGATCACACATGTAGGCATATTGCTCTGGGTAGATGCGAGGGTAGGGGAACAGAACGGGAAGCTCACTGCACAGCAAGAAGGTTAGTATATTTCTATCACATCTAGAGCTTTTGCGGGAGTACGGATATCTCACTCAATATAGAACTTCATTTTGGCAACAGACTTCAACTCCCCGTGGCTTCGCCCAGCTCACTTTACAAGCTGTGAAGTCGTTTGAACGTTGCGAGAAGAAGACGCGTTTTTGGCGACAGCCGCTCGCCGCCTAACCACGTGATGATAAGGGCTGATAAGACTTTCGGGGAGCCGCATTCGGATATCATGACGATGTTGATGTGGATGATCAATAATGACTGAAATATCTTTCTTTTCAACCCTTCTACGGCCTTTTTCTTTTTTCCTTTTTTCTTACTTTTCATTTATTTTATTCTTATAGTCCGTGGTGGCTTGTGGTTCTCTAGCAGTCGACGAACATGAGTTCCAAAAAGTTCAAAGTGCAAGCTTCAAGCAGCAGAGCTGCAACCAGCGCATTTGGAGCGGGCGCCTTTGGTGGCTTTTCTACAGCTAATGATAATGATCAAGAAATCATTCCTTCCTCACTTTCTCACGTCTCTGAACCTCCAGACTTATCATCGATTTCTCAGGCGCATGTCGTCGTTGCATTCAAAAATTTGCTAAAGAGGGATAGCACAACCAAAGCCAGAGCCCTAGAGGATTTGCAAAGCTTTGTTTCTACCTGTGACCCTAAATCTCAGAATGGCTCGCTGGAAGTTGGCATGCTTGAGGCATGGGTGTGTTTTCCCTCTCAAAAGTGTGGATGGCTAGGTTGAGATAGTATATTCACATTCTTTTTATTAGATCAAAGTATACCCACGTACGTCAATAGATGCATCTCGGCGAGTTCGCCAGCTAGCCCACACTCTACAGGGACATATTGTTTCAATAGCGGGAAAGCGCATAGCTCGCCTCCTCGCTAGTGCCATGGGCGCATGGCTTGCGGGGCTTTACGATAACGATAAGCTAGTTACAAAGGCTGCGCAAGACTCTATTATTCTTGCCTTTCCGACAGAAGAAAAGCGGCAAGGGATATGGAAAATATACCAATCTGCAATTCTGGAATTTGCCGTGGATGCCATACTTCAGCAAACGACCCTGACTCTCAGCGACGAGCGGACAGTTCGTCCAGACGATGCCGAGGCGAAATATGCAAGAGTCGTTGGGACAGCTATGCAAGAGGTCAGCAGATTACTAGGTACTAGATTCCAACACCTCGTTAGATGGTTGTGAAGCTAACTATAGGTTAAGTGAAAGTGCCGCCTCAGGATTTAGAGAAAAGTTCTGGTTTGATAACAAGGCTTTTGGAGAGCCGGACTCTGTGGAAGCTTACTTATCACAACGACCCATATGTCCGTCGATCTTCTTATGAACTTCTCCAAGCATGTCTAGCCATGGATATAAATATAGGCAACTGGAGCGTTGTAAGCTCCTGTTTGTTATCGAAGTCATTGGGGAAAAGCCAGCTTGGATGCGCATATCATTTCTCAGAGACTTTACTGAAATTAACTAGAAAACGGCCCGAAATTTGGACATCCGATTATTCGGCCAAAACGGCCGTATTAAAGCCACTACTTCATTATATTAAAACCGGCTCTGAAGGTGGCCCCTCCTTGTACTGGTCAAATTTGAGCCATCTACTGCAGGCACTACCTCATGACATCTTACTATCTCAAATACAGGATGAAGCTGGCTCAAGTCTCCCTTCAACCATAATGGAATCCTTCCGCAGTGGAATAAGCCACAGAGAAGAGCCAAGATCAAACCTGACGTCGGCGTGGACTTCGTATATTGACACCGGACTATGGATTGCCAAATCCATCCCCAGGGTTGATGCCACCGAAGAATTCTTTCAAAATCACCTGTTCCCTATTTTAGAGCAATTCGTTTTGGGTGAAAAAGAAGAATTATGGACCATCTACGATCAACAAGCGGCGCGAATTTGCGCAGATTGTTTCGTTGGTGCGACTACAATCTTGAGACCCGACGTTATACGCGATTTCTGGACGACTATAACAACTTCCATAGCAGAAGCTGTAAAGATTTCGGCGCCGGAACAATCACAAACATACAAGTCTTCCCAGGATTCCATTTGTTTGAAAGCAGGCCGCCTCTTTGGTCTCGAGTCTGAAATAGTTTCCAAGGAGCCCAGCATTGGGAACGCGCGCGTGATCTATGAGATATTTGAAGCCACAACTACCACGTTAATCGAGCTATCGGCACAAATTCTGCAGGCTCGTAACGGCAAACCATATGGTGGAGCTGCAATTATTAAGGAGGCATTTACCCAAGTTCCTCAGTTCTCGAAGAATCTCGGTCATCTTGATACATTCGGCAGGGATCATCTTCCTAACCTCGTTCTATCGCCCTCTGGCGAACAATTAGTCGCCGCTCTTTTTACATGCCGCGATCGTCCCTTCTTCGGCGCCGCCCTAGAAAGTACAATTGGTGCCTTTGGTGACGAATTAGAAAACCCTGCAGCATCGACCGCTTTGCGGAAACTACTTTCATCCGTGACGAAAAGCGAAGTTGAAGGAAATGCGGACCTCATACAACTAGTTATGAAGCTACTTAATAGAGCTCTCTTGGGTGATCGACGAGTATGGCTGGATGTTGCTGCAGCCATTAACAACCGTGATCTGGGAAATTTGATCCTTGATCAAATCTTCGAGAATATTATCGAAAGTTTTCAAGAAGATGGGCATGTTATAGAAGGCCTCAATGGACTTGCAACCTTAATAACGAACTGCCCGGATTCGATTCGAGCTTTTATCGCCGGCCCGAGTAGCTCAAGATTGATATCAAGGCTTTTATACCTGGCTGAATCTCCTTCTGACGAAGTGGCACTGCTCGCTGAGAATTTGCATAAGCAAACCACAAAGATGCTTGACAGTGGCGATTCTTCCAAAGCAGGAGTCCAAATTATACAGAAAAGTTTTGCGGGCGTGGGGGATGAATCTTTATCGTAAGCTTATATACAACCAAACGCACAGTAGGTACTTTACTGACTTTGTCCTAGGATTGAATCCCTGGTCGCCTTGTCCCAGGAACTATTCCAAAGTACCCCATCTCCTGATAAAAGAGGGCTCTTAGCTAGCTTGCTTCCAACTTCGAAACAGTGGGAGACTTCCCTGGAACTATTTTTAGACCGTGCCCAAAAGCGTTCTCGTTCCATAACGAGCCCTCTCGGAGGGTTGGTCTATTTACTTGAACCTCGCGATCATCTTCAGTCTCAAGGTGGCATTTCTTATGACCAAAACCAACTTACTTTGGCCTTCCGACTTTCGTACTTTGTGACGAAAATTCTCACTGCATACCAAGCAGAGTTCTCCCAGGTGCCATCACATGAGGCTACGTTTTTGTATCTTCCGCTTGCCGTCCAGTTAATTGAAGACGAATTAAATGACGAGGGATCCGTTGGTATCTTGTCTTTAGAGAATTATGAGGCTCGCAGCGATGCTAGAGATGTTGTTTCCGGTGCTCGACTCCTTTTTGGTGACTTGGCACAAAGAGCGGAAACGGAAGACGCCAACACGACAGGTTTCGTGGATTTCTGGCAAAGCATACTGAAGGGCCTAACTGGTAACGGACCAAAGGTATATCGCCTGGCGGAGGCATGTGCTCGGATTGTATCAGAAAGAGAAGCTTTCGTTACCACAAGCTCCGCCGAGAAATGCCTCCAATCCGCGGAACGAAGCTCTGGACCGTCTAACCCATTTGTCTTGGCTGCCACCATTGATGCCTATAAAGGATCTATCCAAGACACTTCGGTAGCCCAAAATCTGTGTAATAAGCTTGTTGCGGATTTAACGGGTTTGGGCGATATGAACGAAGATGACGGTAAGGCATGAAATCTACACTAAGTTCAATTGTTAGATACTTATCTGTTCTTAGGGCTTCGTAAATTGGCAACACTTAATATCTTGATCCGAGGAGAAGATAGCCTTGCTGAAAGGTTGCCAACGCAGAGGGTGGTGTTTTTTGTAAAACACTTAATCCTGTGCTTACAGTCCAAGGGTTTTGGTCCAGGCCTAACCTCGGAAATATTCAAAGCTCTGAGCCATGTTTTAGTCCTGATAAAGGAGATCTATGGTGCTCACTGGTCGGATATCTTCGAGATTTTAAACACAGTATGGGAGGGAGTCGATATTTCCGATAATGAGCTTCCAGTCCTACATTCGTCTCTTAAAGTATACGACTGTTTAAGAAAGCTAGCAACCGGTGATAGCAATGATGATCTTGAGGAATCGTTGGCAGAAGCTCGAAAATCGAACACTGCGTCATTAATTTCGCTACTGACACGGTTTGGTATGTATAGAACATGTCGTTTTAACCTGGCTTGGGATTCTGCTAACATGTATACAAGATCCCTCATTCCGCCCAAACCAATCTTGGAACATTACAACAGATCTGCTCGCCCGTCAACTCCCCGCGGTCAACCCTGATGATGTTGAGGATGTGAGCGAACTTTTCCCAAACCTTACTATCCAGAGTAGAGGGATACAACGCGCAACCTACGGGGTGCTGCATCGCGTGCTCCCCAAAATGCAAGAAAGAGTTTCTTTCGATGTGGCCTTGTCCAAGGGCGTCGTAAATCTCCCGGATGAATTGCTGTCTCTCCTTCTCGAAGCCCCAACTCTGGAAACATTGAAGAAACATCCAGTCAATGAAGATACCTGGATTGGAATTCGAAGCTATCTCCTCAGTTGGAAGACCATTTTTGATTACTTTGCTTTCTCTGTAAGCTCTGCCTCCACCCATTACTCAGTATATTTCGCGCATTCAAGGCTAACCTAGGCTCGAACCACAGTCCATTCCCGTTCAAGAACGCTATTCCACGAATATTAAAGAGAGTAATAGCCTGGAGCCTCTCTTTAACTTTACATTCGATTTTCTAGAGCAGGCCCAAGGAAAACTAGTCGATGTATCAAAATTTCAAATCCGGTCTTTTGAACTTGATGAAGCGGATTCCTCAGAAAAGGAAATTCAATGGCTTCTCGTACACTTGTACTATCTATGTCTCAAGTACCTGCCCAACCTAACAAAGACTTGGTGGATGGATAGTAAAAAGCGAATCAAAGGGCCTGTGGAAGCATGGACACAGAAATATGTGAGTGAAACCCTATTCAGTATAATTTTATTATATTGTTACTTACATGTATGGCTAGATATCACCTTTGGTTATTGAAGATTCACTTCAAAATGTGGTTGACTGGGACTCTACACAAGACTGGAGCAACGAAGAACAAGCACTCGAGACCAAAGTCTCTTGGAAGGCAGCTGAAGTGGTCGCCAGCATTGAAATCGATGAAGAATCTCCTCCAACATCTATCTCCATATCGCTGCCTCAAACCTACCCTCTCCACCCAGCTGTCGTGACAGGTCGCTCCCGCGTAGCTGTAGACGAGAGGAGGTGGAAAGGATGGCTTCGTGCAATCCAGGGGATTATCATGTTCTCCAACGGCAATCTTATCGATGGAATTATTGCATTCCGAAAGAACGTGCAGAGCGCTCTCAAGGGCCAGGGTGAATGTCCAATCTGCTGCTCGGTTATCTCGACGAATATGCAGACCCCAAACAAAAAGTGTGCTACTTGCAAGAATACTTTCCATTCCGACTGCTTGTTCCGGTGGTTCAAGAGCAGCAATTCAAGCAGCTGTCCTTTGTGCAGGAACAGTTTTCTTTATTCTTGAAGCGTGGGAGGCGATGGCTAGGAAAAGCATGAATATGCACGGTTTTGGACTTGACGCGTTTTTTCCCCTTTCTTTTTTAATGATAGAAACGTCATAGATATGTAGGCATATATCATGAAAAAACTATGGCTTACAGTGTTTACAGCATGTGTCCTATTAAAAAGGGGTGTATGGAGTAGAAGCATAGCTTTGCTTGACGCGAAACTCGCTTTGTGGTTGGAAATACGCGGAGTGGAGAGCGCGTATCTTCATCGCCCCGCGCACCCCCACCAAAATGTCAACGTGAAGCACGACGGGTTACAACTACTTCTACTTCTTCATGTCAGCTTCTCAGATCCCTAATCTAAACACCCTTCGGCGTGGCGGCGGACGAGGACGGTCGAGAGGCAGAGGAGGCCATCCGGCGGCAGGACATCTTGAAAGCAGCGTGTCGAAGGACAAGATAGTGCAGCAGACAGACAATGACGCCAGCGTATCAAGGCTAAGCGCCGTCGAACTCAGTTACCTTCATGACCCTTTTGCAAGGACCCTAGCTGCTAACGGCACAGAGGCTCGACGGTATCCCATCATTAATAGAGGTATCAATCTCTCCGCCCAGATTCGTTAGCCCTGGCAAATGTGCTTCTAACTGATCGTGATTCTTTCCAGGGACGTACGTGCGGACAGTCGCAATTGATATTCTCGTTTCCCGCTTTTTGAACCTTGGATCGCAATCGGGCAAAGGCAAGAAGAAGCAGATTATCTCTCTAGGTGCAGGCTCCGATACTCGTGTATTCCGATTGCTGTCTCAATATCCGGACCTGGATTTGGTGTATCATGAGCTCGACTTTGCAAGCAATACTTCGGCAAAGATTTCCAGAATCCTCTCTTCTCCCCTTCTACTCAAAGCGCTTCGGCTGTCGGACCAGGCTGAGACGATAGTATCTGCCAATCGTGATGCGCTACACTCGGATATCCTCCATATTCATCCAATCGATCTGCGATCCCTGAACGAATCCCACCCCGCGCTACCAGGTGTCGACAGAGCACTTCCGACGTTACTCATTTCGGAATGCTGCCTTATTTACCTCCCTCCAACTGAGGCTGTTAATGTCGTCTCATATTTTACCAATACGCTATTCCCAGCCACAGACGACGGCAGTAGTAATTCCCTTGCGCTTATACTTTACGAACCTATCAGACCAGATGATCCATTCGGCAGAACTATGGTCGCCAACCTCGCTGCTCGAGGTATCCAATTGCAAACTCTTCATAAATATGCGTCGCTGGATGCACAAAGGGAACGGTTACAACAACACGGGTTTGTGAGTGGGCAGGGCGCAGCTGACGTTGACTTCATATGGGATCAATGGATAAGCCAAAGCGAGAAGGAGAGAGTTGCCGGTTTGGAGATGATGGATGAGATTGAAGAATGGACGCTGTTGGCAAGACACTACTGTGTCGCCTGGGGATGGAGAGAGGGGAATAGCCATAACCTGAGAAAGGAAACGGACTCTGAGACGACAAAGGACGAATTAATATTTACCCGCTGGGAAGAACTACAGTCACAAGAGTAAATGGTACTTAAGCCGTTTCGTCTCCTCCGAACAGTTGCAAGCTACTAGTGGGTTTCCCTATCTACTGAGGATGAAGTATGTCACGCATGATTGGGCGATTACACGTTCGGCGATTGATGTGAGCGCAACTGAAGAAAGAAGATCGAGTCTATAAGCGAAGAGCATATGCCTTATTCAGTGATTACTCCTTCGGGAGCCTACCTGGTCGCCTATAGTGGATAATATGAGATCTCACCACCCTCACCCGGAATGAGAGAGTTGCTTAACTAAATGATAGACGCATGAACCTGATGTCCAAGGCTATCCGAACCCAGTCTCGCACATGAAAGAGAGCCAATAAAATAACCGCAAAATAACTGAAAATGACATGATACATTTATTCTTGGTTTCCCTGTCGCGGGGTTCAATAATGTCATAGTAGGGGGCGCCAGTCTCCTTGTCGACGGCGCTATCAGTTGCATTTGCCCGCTGCTGTTATGCTAGCATATTGCTCTCGGTATCCTGCACAACTAGTCGCATTCAGTCCTTAAAATCGGCGGAGACCGGTACTTTCTACAGGGCAAAACAAAGGTTCGGGAATGACTGCGTTTTGCACTCTGTACTCCTTCTTGAGTAACCCCCACAAGCAAACGGCAGAGCGCATGCGTCTGACAGAGCGAACAGGCGCCGTAGGGGGTGTATCACGTGATATAACTATACAACCGTCGCGTTAACCAACGAGTTAGTTGGCTGGTTGCATATCGCGAGTTGGAGTGCTCATCCAATGTTCACCCTCAGTACCTGCGACAACCGACTCCGTATGTTCTGGGTCGTTCTAATTTGATACCCAGTCTAACAGAACATGCGATTCTTTATGAAAGGGCCCTTTCTCAACCTGGATGGCACTTCCAGGGGCTACATGTACTATTGCATGTACTTCAAACTGCCCATGCTTCGCGTCTGTACCAGCCGGCCTATGTATGTGGGTGACATGAAGGCGACCGCAAACTTTGCGGCTAGTACGGCCAGAGATATACCTTAATTGCGATTCATGCAAGTGGTGGCTTTCCCACACCATGGCTAAATCTCAATGCCTCTTCTCTTCCCCGCGAGGTTAGCCCCTACTCGACCCCGCTGATGCCTGTGATCTAAGGCAGCTCCCCATGGAAGAGCCGGATTAAAATCTCTCATCACCCATGGTATTATTTGCCAGGGGATCGAGGTAGATTGGGGGAAAGTGGTCTGAACTATGCCTCCGCCATACCCATTGTTCATGTTCTTATAAAAGTCCTTTGATTTCTTTCTCGTTTGATTTTGGAGAGCCACCCAGACGCTGTCATTCTTTTACTGAGGGACTCGCTCATCCATTGTTTTACCCCTGGCCTCTTTTATTTCGTCTTTAAGTCCTGATCTACGTAAAGTAGAGATCTCAGCTTGAAAGCCTATCCACTCCTTTTTCGTTACCTGGGCTTCGGCGAAGCGGTTCTACATATATATACCCATTTCAAAAAGCTAGACGATCATTTTAACAGACCAGCAATGGCACCCAAAGTCGCGATTTTCGCGTCCACCCTTTTGTGCCTTCTCTCGTCGTTTGCTGAGGCCCATCCTGGATGCGAACTGGTTCACCTCCACAATGATAATGCACACCGTTCGATCGCTGATCCTGCTGGAGTAGAATCGCTTATTGCGGAGCGTGGGGGCAAGTGCATCTTCCCAAAAAAAGCTGGTTTGGTGGCAATCACACCAAATCGAAAAAATGCTGGATGGGCTATGAGCCCAGATCAGGCCTGCAATCCCGGCATGCATTGCCCTTACGCATGCCCTCCTGGAATGGTGGGCCAACAATGGGACCCTACTTCGACTACCTACACTCATCCCGGGTCAATGGTAAGCTCATTCATTCAGCTGCGCCAAGCCGAAAGTCCTATAACTAATAGATTGGCTCTATAGAATGGTGGTCTTTTCTGTGATCGTAGTGGCAAAATCTCAAAACCATTCCCCAACAAGGGGTATTGCGTTGACTCCAAGGGCCCTGTAGCTGTGAAAAACAACGCTGGGGCCTTGGTTTCTTTCTGCCAAACTGTGCTACCAGGCAACGAAGCTATGTTAATTCCCACGATAGTGAAAAGACGAGCAGAACTGGCTGTTCCTGGCCCTGACTATTGGGCCTCAACTGCCGCCCAGTACGTATACCAGAATCGCCGCTTTAGCATTTCAGCTAACTAATTATATTTTTCTTATAGCTATTTTGTTAACCCTCCAGGAACCAATGTTAAAGCTGCTTGCGTCTGGGGATCCAATCGGAAACCAGTAGGAAATTGGACTCCGTATGTAGTTGGCGCCAACACGGACCGTAGTGGAAATACGTTTTTGAAAATTGGCTGGAACCCTGTCTACCTTGAGCCGAACACGCCTTTCAGGAACGAGAAGCCAAAGTTCGGTATCAAGATCGAATGCAATGGTTGCAATGGGCTCCCATGCGAGATTAATCCTTCTCGCCACGGTGTCAACGAGATGACTGGTGGCTCCGGCGGCGGTGCCGGTGGTGCTGCATTCTGTGTCGCAACTGTCCCGAAGGGTCGCAAAGCTACTATTGTAGTTTTCAAGGTGTAGGTGGAGTTTCCCCTGAGGAAAAAATCGTCGTTCGTTACTTACCCATATATATGTATATTTCGGGGCTCCTTCTGACTGATTATCTTCATGTTATTCATTTTGATATGCTATTAACCTGCTTTTGCGCCCTCAACCTCTTCCCCTGATATGTATTGCATGGATATAATTGTCATATCTTTGCCATTTTGTGACAAATTGTTTGATATATATGCATTCTGAGAACCCCCATCACGACTTCTCTGTATGTTTTATTTATACGCTAGAAAAGTCGATAGGAATTATAGCCTTTTTGCAATTAGAATTTCAGTTTGAAACCCGTCATTGCGTCCAAGAATGAAAACGTGCAGATTTACACCGATAATGAAAACACGGATTCTCTTTTAAGGCATATACCTGCCTATATCACATACACAAGCAAAAAAATATTGACACTCCAACACCTATATCTGATACTTGAATCCAGGCGACCTATCCGTCCATTCACCTCCAGCAACCACCACCTGTTCCCCACTCTGCTCCGCAGCGTCCTTCTCCTTCTCCCGCTGCACATAAAGATATCGAACAAACCACCAAGCAACCCAAGCAACCCCTAACGAAGCCAAACTCCATCCATGCCCCATCGTAAACGTCGGTGCGTCCTTGGTCTGATATATCTGTCCAGCAATGATGCCTCCGATATTGGTTAGGGTTAGCAAAATACCCACGCTCGCCGCTCGTTTGCCGTCCGGTGCACAATTCCCAGATAGCCAGGTGATGTTTGAGCCCGTGCAGAGGAAGCAGGCGGTAGAGATCAGGTAGGTTGCGAAGTATTGGACTCCAGGAGAAACGGAGTTGAGAAGAATGGCGTAGCCGGCTATACCGATAGGAGCACAGATTATTGGAGGAAGGAAGCGGGATTTGTATTTGTCGGAGAGGGTGGCGCCTATGGCATAGACGATTGCGCCCCATATTCCCACTGGGTTGTTTAAGAGTGTTAAAGTGGAGGGTTTTTTTGAAGGGACAGGGAGATTAGGGTGGGAAATTACCTGGAACCACAAGGTATTGGGCCTGCATTGTAGTAAAATTGAAACCATTTTTTAAAATGATGGGTAGGAAAGTTCCGAATCCTATTAGTTAGAGCGTGAAAAGGGTCAGTGAAAGAGCAGCTGGCATGTCCTGGTTAGCTGGGAGAAGAATACCGTAGAGAATTGTGACGACAAAGATTTGGATAATCCCGTGGATCCACGTTTTTGGATCAGTAGATGCAAGCTTGATGTCTGTCATGGTGTAATGGCCCTGGCCACCACTATACGCTGCTGCAGCTTCCGCTCGCCGTCTCATCATCGCCTTATCTTCATCGTTTAGAAAATATGCAGTTTCGTAGTTTTTAGGGACGAGAAAGCAGCACATCCCAGCGAAGATGATGGTGATAATGCCTTCCAGGATATATAGCCTAGCCGGGGGTGGATTTGGCCAGATCTCCGTTGCCTTTAAGGATTGATGAGAGCACTTACCATCGCCACCCTGCTATTCCCGCAGCACCATCCATATATAAGATCGCAAAGGCTAGGAGCCCACCAAAGGATGTAGAAAGCGCACTCGCAACTGTGAGAATGGTTAGTTTCTAACACTAGATTATAAAACAAGAACTGCGAGAATTAATACTTACTGAAAAGATATGATATTCTAATGCCCAATTCCTCCCTCATATACCACTCGCACATAAACAGAGTCATAGACGGGAATAAACATCCCTCGAAAAACCCGAGCAATAGGCGAACAACAACGAGGGACGCAAAGGACTGAACGAACCCGCCACACATACAGACAAGGCCCCAAGAGAAGGTAATCACCGGAATTACTCTGTTAAACTGTAGTCTCTTCACCAAGAGCGAAATAGGGAACTGTATAACGGGAACGGCTTAGCCTTTAAGACCTCTGGTGGCCTCAGTGGGGTTTGGGTTGGTACCTCTGCGAGAATGTAGAAAATATAGAAAACTGAGATAGCTATCTAAACCAGGTGACATAATGTTAGCTACTTTTGGGGATGGAATGAGAGCTGATAATGGAGGGAAACGGCGTACATTGAGCTGCGATCCGATGAGCCCTATATCATCGGTCATCCCTTGTGTAGCAGCAAATCCAATCTAAAGGGAAAAAAGGGTTTAGTGACGCTGCATCAAAAAAGGCATATTTCGACTCTTTTGTAAGGTAAGGAGGAAACAGGGAATCAGTCAGTGAAAATTGGTTCACCCACGTTGCCTCTGTCAAGGTACGATATGAGCATGAGCAACATCATGACCGGGGCGATAAAGAGATCGAGCTTGCGCACTAAGGCAGCCTCTTTCTTTCGGTCGATGGCATTCTCGGCTGGCTGGACCTCAATCTCAATCTCATCGTGAGGTTTCTCCTCGTTGAGTGAATTCGCCATGGTTTAATCCAGTAGAGTTAAGCAGATCTTATCTACAGGCGTATAAAGATAGAAATAAGACTGTTGACTGGTGGTATCAGTTTTATAAAGAAAACCCATGGTATACATAGGTAAAGACTTGAGCCGTCCAGCTTATCGGATGGTTGGGGTAAGTGGTAGAGCACAATGGTTCGGCCTCCCAAGAGCGACATGAATCGCTTGGCCGATAAGCTAGCGACTAGAATTTAGTCTGTAGCGATTGTTGGATGGCTTGGAGACTTGTATATATTAGTATAGTTAGCACGAACTATTTAGATAATATAATTCCGGTTGCGGACAGAGCTAGTTCATTGAACGGCTGGCCAGGGCCGCGTCCCGATAGATTGGATTCAACATGTGGCAAGTAGCTTCGGGTGCAAGTTCTCTGCACATCTAGGCATCATCAGCCCATATGGTATCAGGGGAAACCGAAGCTTGACATGTACATCTCGGCTGGTTCTGTTCATTGTTTACCCCAAACGGCCCGACGTTGGAGAAGCAGTTCCCCCAACTCGGGGTCTGGTTTACCCCACGGCTGGGGCATTATTGCCACGGTCAGGTTTTGTGCCGAGTCACATGACAATTCTCAGCCTTTCAATAAAGTCTCGCGTCGATCATATCTGAGGCCTATCATGAGCCTGGCAAGCACTGTCCACCGGAAGGTACCGTTCAATGGGGGTCGCTCATCAAGAACCCACCACCCACGGGGTATCGAGTCTGTAGCACGATGAAGCGGAGAGCGAGGTAGGGTGTGGACGTCCCGTTCTCTCCAGCATTCATTTTGGACTGGCGTGTACAAGGCAACTGTTGCACCAATACAACAAGGTAGCACCTCTTTAGTTAGCTGAGCGAATGATATCTCAGTATTAGCTCGCTGTGTGAGTTCGCACTGAGATATAACATTAAGCATTCGTTGGTTGGGATGTCATCAAGAGTTGTGGGTGGTTGTCAAACAGAGCAAACTCGACGCCGCCTTTTCGTCATTCATTCGGCGGACGCTCTAACTATCCACTTAAGCATGCGCGCGGCTCGCGTCACCTCGACTTCACCTTGCAGTCTTCGCCGTCAACCGCTCACAAAATGGAGACAGGACAGTCTCAATTTCACCCTCTTCCTCCTCAGCGCATTGACTGCAAATGGTGGAAACGCGGATACTGTTATCGGGGAAATACATGCTACTTCCGCCATGACGAAGCTATGGCCGGGGTGGATCAGACGCTGACCCGCAGTGCAGGAAGCTCCCGAATTGCAGGTAATGCCCAACCTCGATGGTCAAACTCGGGGAATGTTCTTTTATTTAATGATAATGGCAGCATAAGGACTAAAGCTTTTATTTACTTAGAACCTCAACTTGCTGAAACCAACGGCAACAGTCGAGACCCAACACCGAGTGCCGAGCAGTGTGGGGTGTGCCTGGAAGTGCCTACGGTATATGGCTTGTTGATACATTGCAATCATGTGTTCTGTTTAGGTACATCGAAACGCGTTCTGCCTTTAGGTTCCTTGAGATTGTCTTAAAGTATATGTACTCTTCGTTAACCAGCTTCAAACGCCTAGAGTGCATACGAAGCTGGCGGTCATCTTCGAACAAGAAGCGGGATGACGACGACGATGATGATATTCAACCGAAAGATATAACCAAGGCCTGTCCGATGTGCCGTACACAGAGCGACTTCATCATCCCAAGCTCTGTATTCCCCACCCCGCCGCCCCGCGTTCCGGGGGACATGACTTCCAACGGACCTCCAAAAAATCCACACAAGGAGAGGATTGTGGACGCATATCTTGCTCGCCTCAAGCAGATACCATGTCGCTACTTTGAGAAAGGCGTGTCGCGCTGGTATCAGAAAAAATTTGGTGCATCTGGTACATCAGCGGCTAGAGCTGACCCTGCTTTTAAACCTATTTGCTTCTTTGCAAACGAATGTCATTATGCTCACACTCATCCTGTCACTTCTGAGCCTCACATATTCTCTACTGATGAGATTAAACTTATGAAGCAGAAGCGTGATAAACGAAGGATGCATGACACATCCTCCATAACATCTCATAGTTCCCGCCACGACCCGATCGAGGATTCTGACTTTGACGAGAATTACGATACAGATTTTGCTTATGGCGACTTTGATCTTGATATGGACTCCGACGATGAGAATGGCTTCGCTTGTGACTTCTTTGATGACTTTACACAGGGATTCATGAACGAGGCCATGACCATTGGGTTGTTCACTGCCTATGAATATAATTACTGGGATAGCGACGATGACAGTGCCATCTAGTTTCCGCTCATTAGAGACAGACTCTTATCTACCCTACCCAAGAGTAAATTATCCTTTTTTAGCACTGGGTGTTGGTATGCGGGTTGTTCGGCGTTGAGGATGCTTTTGGGGGGCACCCCATTCCATTGTGCTTTATTCTCTCATTTATTCCGCAGATATCTTCGGCATATTAATTCAATGCATTAACACACAAGGATTTCATCTAATGAGACATATCTTGTTCTAGCATTTATGTTGCTCGGCACACTTGAACGCATTGCCCCTGATAGGGTAGGCCAATGCTTTGAAAGGCTCCATACAATGATACCCTTGACAATATTGCTTTATATATTATAGTAAGGACAATACTGTGGTACATGATGCGATGCTGAAGGCAAGAGCTTTCCAGTCAGTATCATTCATACCTGCTGTCCTGTATGCAGAGTATGAGCAAAGGTTCTGCACCCTCAATTTCTTCATATTCAATTAACAGGAATCGGCGCTTTGAATAGGCTCATTTTTCTTCTTTTCACACTATTGTTAATCAATTTTTCTTCTTTGGATACTACGAGAACCAAAATATCTCACTGCGCTGTGCTTGCTTGTTTGGAAACCTGGCAGGCATGGAACCCAACGCTACTACCGACATTGGCATTCCCATCAATGATATGAATCAATGGAGAATTTTATTCAACTACACGTATAAAGAAACCCTCGAAGAAATAAGCCATCAGCGCATGTTCCCAGCAGAAAAAGGGATACCGGACATGGTATGGGACATGGTAGAGAGTGGGCTAGGAACAGAAGCCATGGATCGTAGGACATTCGAATACCGCGTTAAAAAGAACCGGGTTCAATTTGTGAGAATTGCAAATGAAAGGGCAGCCGGTCTTAGCTTCCCAAGCCGGGGTGCCTACTATGTTCAAGTCAAAGAACCTCTCGAGACAGTGGAGAAGATCCAATTATTTGCCAGATTATCACAGCGCCCATCGGTGGTTAAATGGTATACAAAGAATGGCGAACAGTGCAAGTTCTGTTTGCTGATTGGAGAGCAGTTTCTGACCTTATACTCCTTGGCTTCAGCCTGCTACCCCAACCACAAGATACGTTATTTGAAGGAATGGCCGGCTTGCAAACATCTGCCAAACAGCTTGATCAGCCCAGTTCTAGGAGAGTCGTTTCCTGAGTTTATGCCCCAGCTTGCATTTCCAATGCAATTCCCTTCTCCCAACTCACAACATCGACCTGGTGATACATGGCCACTCCAGAACGAGTATCCTGTGTGGTATTTCCTGTACGGCAGTCTCCTAGGCGAGGAGTGGTTAAATGATATATTCAAGTTTCAGGAGGACGAGCAGATGAACACATTCGCAGCCAAGACCGTCGGGGGTAGAATAGATTATCGGGACGAAGATATGGTCTTGGTCGACGCCCCTCCCCACCACATGGTCAATGGGGTCGCTTGTCTGGTTGAGACGAAGGTCCTTGAGGACGCTTTGTGTGCTTATACCACTTCACAATTTGATGTCGTTCGGTGCTATATCCTCCTCTTCGGTGGTGAGGTTCCCGAAATGGTGAAAGGGTGCACCTTTCGACTTGCACCGCGCTAATCTGACCGCATGAAGATACACATATTCAGCCCTCCATTTCTCTCTCCTACTGCTTTTCGAGTGCTATTATTTTTATCGTAGAGCAGCACTATACAAGCTATCAGCTATCAAATGTCGATGTATCCACTTAGGAATATACTTTTAGTCCAGATTCGACAGCATTGGCTCACGGCTTCTTCTGATGTGATACACCCACAAGGGAAAGAGTAGATGATAGGGTATCTTGCTTGTTTAGCTTGATAGGATTCTATTCTCCCGTTTGCAGTGGGTTGCTGGCAAGCTGCAACAGCAATATGTTTGGATTGACACGAAATTGCCACAGGGTATATGCAGCACTTCTGGTGGTAGTGACCAAAAAACACCTACTTTTGACCCTTAGACTCCGTATAGGTAGGTATAAGCTGGATAGAGCATCCAACTGCATAGTAAAGGCAATTCCCTGAGAGTATTATTGTATATTCGAGAACATTGGATTTGCATCTCCTCATGACAGCTGTGAGGTTGGAGACGGCCCACTACCTTACTGTACGCCAAGCCTTGTGGACTTGATGGGCCTAACGACGCGCAAAAAAAGCCGCGCCTAACTATAGCCTCGACTAGGGCGAGGCGATGCTCTGAACATTCCCCGATGCCAACCACAGATGCACAACATGGCAGCGATGATCCGCCGTCTGCCTCGAAAAGCCCTAGTCCCACTGAGACTAGCCAGCCATTTCCCCCCTTGATAATCGAGCACGAACCGTCCTCCAGTCCATCATCAGCAGAATATATGCAAGAAAACACCCGGCCTTACTCGACGAGGCCGATCGACGAAGTCGAAGAAAGCGATGAGCATCAGTACGATATTGAAGATGAATACGAAGATGGGAGACATATGAATCAAGGAGAGGGCTTGGAGCTTCCACCGCACTACTCGCATCGCGTCTCTTCGCCGTCCAGCGAATCAGGCTCGTCTGAAGACGAACTCGCAACCCATGAGCCGTCAGTGCAGTTAAACAGTTCATTCCTTGGCCAGAATGCCTTCTCGCCTCCGTTCTACAACCGGCCACCAACACCGTTACCACCTTCGCCTTCCCTGACCTCTCTTCTACGACCGGCATTTTCAACAGCAAACACCTCGCGACCAACGACACCTGAGAGCTCGGATGTTGACATTGCGAACGATACAGAGGCTGCCGTTGCTCAATCGGCGCGGCATGCAACGACAGTTCCCCGGGTTAGCCCTAAGGTGCCAACATATGAGTACTATGGGTTTGTCTTATATTTGACCTCATCTCTCGCATTCCGTAAGTTCATTTGCAAGTCCCGCGTGGAATTCCCCCCCTGGGTATTATCACCAATTTCTAACAATTATAGTCATATATCTACTTTGGTCTTACCTCCCTTCACCTTTCCTCCACCAATTGGGTATTGATTACTATCCCAATCGATGGTGGTCGCTTGCCATTCCTTCATTTCTCGTCATGACTCTCGTCTATATCTACGTGGCTCTGGCAGCTTATAATACGGGCTACCTCACCCTTCCGATGAACAGTATAGAGAACTTAGTTGATGATGCAGCAAATGTTGCGGTGATTGATAGTAAAGGCCGACGGCGGCCTGGCGGGTCTGCGAAGATGAGCCCGGATGCGACAACGACTCAGACGATGGGTTCGCAGAAGAGAAAGTTACCATGGAGGGAAATCTGGAACGAAGGGACGGATGGAGTCATGGATATACCGATTGGGGGAGTTTGTGAGGTTCTTTATGGTGACGATGATGTGGATAATGACAGCTGATAGTTGTGGATAATTGTAATGAGGGTGTTCTGGGTGATAGTAGAATTTAGCCTCTCACCATTGCTGTGCTACTTCATTGTATCAACTGAGGACAACACCATTGACCTGCTTGCTTTCGGTAAGGTTAAAAGATCACCAGGCCGTTTCTCTGCTCTCCACTCTCCACGTCCAAAAAAGTAATCTGGTGGCGCGCTTGAAGCCACATTAGTAAGCGCGTCGTAAAATCCAATTTAATGACGCGAAACCGTCATGCTTCAAAGTGGCCATTCCGGCACCCTTTCTTGTATCCATTATACAATATTAGTCTACGCCATGGATTCACAGGGCCCTTCTACACCGACACGTAAAAGTGGTTCAGGGCTACAGTCCCAGCTCACACCGGAGCAGCTTCGTCGAATAGTACGCAGCAACCACGCGTCTACATGCGTAACTACTGATGGCAACCAAATCAAGCTTCTAACATGTCCTTCAGGAAACAAACCGTTTGAAAGCAAAAGCTATCCGTGATAAACGAGAAGCCGAAGCATCACAATCCAACGCTTCACTCGGCAATCCGCCAACAGTCGCTGGTCGTAAACGGTCACCGTCCACATCAACAGTGCCCAGTGCACGACCACCACCGAATCTTCGAGATGGAAGAAGCAATGATGTCGACCGTCCACTGGACTCTATCCGACCGGCGCGAAATTTTGCCAAGTATGTCGAATATGACTTTAGCAAAATGACGGATACCAAGGGAGGCTTTCTTGCTGCTGAGGACGACCCGTACGATAAAGTACTGCACGCCGTAGGTCGTGATGGGAAGCCTGCACATATGACACAAAAAGAATGGGAGAGGCAACAATCATTAGGATCCAAGCGCAAAGAGGGGGCTTTTGAACCAACCTTACCTCTCGCGCTGGAGACAAAGTGCCAGGAGTGCAAGGGAGTAGATGTTGACCGTAAATGGGAAGAAATCTTTGGGTGCGCCGTGTGCAATAACTGCAAGGAGGAATTCCCCGAGAAATACAGCTTGCTTACGAAAACAGAGGCGAAGGAGGATTATTTACTTACTGATCGTGAGTATTCCCGAACAACCTCAACATACCGATATACCTGATACTCATGACTATTTGCAGCTGAACTTAGAGATGAAGAGCTACTGCCCCACCTGGAGCGTCCAAATCCTCATCATGCCACATGGAATAACATGATGCTCTTCCTACGGTGCCAGGTAGAGGAATATGCCTTTTCAAAGAAATGGGGGTCTCCTGAGGCTCTCGATGCAGAGTTTGAACGGCGAGAGAGGGAAAAGAAGAAACGAAAAGAAGCACAGTTCAAGTCAAAGCTACAGGAGCTCAAGAAGCGAACTAGAGTAGAGGCATATCGAAGAAACCGTCAAGCACCAGGTGGGAGCGGAGGGAACTTTGGAGACCAGATAGGCGGTCGTGGCGGGAGACATACACACCAGTGGGGGAGGACTGTAGATAACCCGGAGACGGGGATAGGTGTGAAGACATGTGTAGACTGTGGAATGGAGGTTGAGGAGCTCGAGTTTTAGATACCTTCTACCTAACTAATGATAATAATAATGAAACAGCATTGTCCTGCGAACTACTCTGGAATAATGTTTGGCCGACAGACGGCGCTAAGGCGGCTGCACCTAAAAAAGGCTGACCGCAGCTTGATGGGCTGTCGGACGGCTTGGCAGTCCAAGGAGCGCGAGCTTCACAACAAGCAGCCGACTTATTTTTACCAACCGGCACGCTCTCTTGTTTCTCCTGCATCAATTTTTCACTTCCTTTGTAAGAATTTGGCCTTTGTTCACCGGCCAGTTCCATGCGACGTATGCTCTGGCCTTATAACTGAAACTTTTGAACCACCCGTACTCCCTGTGGCCACCTGGCGGGACAAAAAATAAAAACAGCAAATTCAGGGACACACATACAGGGCCTATCCTCTGCCCTGTTTGCTATTCTCGGGCTATTATATATCTCTGGCTATTAGATGGCCTGGCAGTCCTCGTCTGCCATGGCTGGTAACGGAGGGATGGGTGGAGGGAACGCAGACGGAGTTAATGGGGGCCATCCTCAGGGCACAGAGTATACTCTGCAAGGTAAGCTTCCAATTGAGATTATCAACATATCTCATCTTCAGGCATAAAGATGCATTAGGTTTTACTGGTATAATCTTTAAACTAACGCAGAAGTCGTATAGGGGTAATACGATTTCTCCAAAGCGAATGGCATCGCCATGAACGTGACCGTAATGCCTGGGAAATCGAACGCGCGGAAATGAAATCTAGGATTGGCCGGCTAGAGGGCGAAGCTCGTACGAGCAAACGAATCCACGAATCGTTAGGGAAACATGTTAGAATCCTCGAGATGGCCCTCAGAAGAGAGAGGGAAAAGACGCAAAAGTTAGCCGGGGGTGAAAGCGTTGACTTGGGCATCGATCCCAAAGAGGCTGCGAAGGAGAGCTTGAATGACCTTGCGACGAGTAAGCTATTCTTTCTTCTATCACGGCTTGAATTATGTCTTAACCTGAAGCGAATTACAGAACAACCCAAACCACTGTATTTTGGTCTTGATAATCATGTTAACGATGCTGATGCAAATAACACTGATATGCGCCATGGACCCGAACGAGAAAAATCGAGGCAGTATCTTATAAAATGCTCCCAAGAAGTCGTTTATCATGTCATTCCCGGCTCCCATCCTTCACCTGAGATTAATGAGCACCATGAATTAATGAACGCTGGATACCAAAATCAGCAAATGTCACAACAGCCCCAACTAGAAGACGGCTACTCGCAGCAACACCACCAACAGCAACCAGTACATCAACCGCAAATCCAACAACAGCAGCAGCAACAACAATCCTCACTGCCACAACAACAGAAACAGCCACAAAACAAACCACAGCTTAATCATGTTAATATGGTCCGAGAACCATCCGCGCACCAGCCTATAACTAATTATAATGAAGATTCTGGCCAGGCTCTCACCGAAAACCAAGCTGGCCAGGGTGCCGTCCCTTCGGGTGACTTCCATGACAGAAGGCCGATCGAGCAACAGCGAAAACACGATGCACCTTTAGAGGAGCAGAATGCGGGTTACGGTATACATATAAATGCAGAGGAGCCCCTACCGGTGGAAAACCACGCCCCTAACTCTTTGAACGAACCCGAGTCGGCAGAAGGATTCAAGCGTCGGGATTTTGCACCCGATGAGATCCTCGTAGATGAAGCGGATGGTTGGAATTTTGACGAACCAGTCGTGAAGGAGAGCCCCACAGGACGCCCGGATACAGATGTATTCCCTAATGCCAATTTCTTCCCCCAGAAGTCCCCTCCTCGATCACGAGGTTCCGGTAGGAGGAAGAGTTCTGGTAGCCAACGAAAGAGCGATGGAAATCTCGATTTCCAAAATGCCAACAGTTTGGCGGGAATGAAGCCTGATACATCCTCTTTCAAAGTTAGGTTTGCTTTGCGTGGGCATCTAGATGTCATCCGATCTGTAATCTTTACTGGCGGCGGCAGTCCATCCGAGCCTGAGATCTGCACCTGCGGAGACGATGGCACTATCAAAAGATGGGTTATACCCGCTTCGTACGGAATATTTGGCCCAAATGCCTCTTCATCCAGCAGTGACCTGGATGTAACTAGCTATTTCACCCATCGTGGTCACAATGGCTCCGTTACATGCCTAGCTGCCTGTCCACCATCCCAAAACTTCTCCAACGGCGGCCGTGCCCTAGGTGACGGATGGATATTCTCCGGAGGCCAAGATGCAACTGTGAAGGTTTGGGAGAGAGGTAGAGTCGACCCGAAGGCAACTTTGGATGGCCATACCGATGCAGTGTGGTCTCTGTGCGTGCTACCAGGAACTAGCGGATCTGTGTTTGAAGATCGATGTAGCCAATATGGAGGGCCAGATCGTATACTTCTGGCCTCCGGTGCTGCCGACGGGTCTATAATAATATGGGCTGTCAGCACCCCACCGCAATTGAGTTCTCCGCAGGCGGGTTCTAGAGGGGGCCGAGGAGGAAGCAGAAGAGCCAATTCAGTATCCTCCGGGTCGAATTTCCCTACTTCACCACAACCAAGCATTGCCACCACCACTCCATTCCATTACACTTTAGTCCATCGGATTTCACGACCAGACTCTCCATCCCCAACTTTTATCAGCCCTCTTTCACTCGCTGGCGTAAACTTTGTTGTTTCATACACCGACGCTTCCATCCTCGTTTACGATACACGAACTGGGGAGGAAATTGTCGGGATGGCGAGCCTCGAAACGTATGACGGGACTCGTTCAACCGGCGTGAACGCTGTTGTTGCAACCACAATAGGTTTTGATGGAACAGCCGATCTAGATCCTAACAGGGGCTTGGAAGAAGAAGAAGCCGTTGTCCATGGTGCAACCGGATCAAGTGGTGGGGTTGAGGGAGTCATTATTAGTGGCTACGAAGACCGCTATATCAGATTTTTTGATGCCAACAGCGGTAAGTTGTTGCTTACATTTTTCCATTGCTGTCTATCACTTGTTTTACGACAAAGCTAATTCTGGTCCAGGTCAATGTACTTATACCATGCTTGCTCATCCTTCAGCAATCGCGTCTCTTTCTCTATCACCAGATGGCAGAGAGCTTGTGTCTGCTGGGCACGACGCAAGTCTACGGTTCTGGTCTCTTGAAAAAAGAAGCTGTACGCAGGAGATCACAAGCCACAGATTAATGCGAGGAGAAGGAGTTTGCTCGGTTGTCTGGAGCCAGGACGGGCGATGGGTAGTCAGTGGAGGCGGTGACGGTGTGGTTAAGATCTTCTCCCGATAACGACGGGCCCTTTTAACATTTTGACATTCGAATTCCTTCCATCCTGCTATAACTGGACGGCTGGGTTTTATTTTATTTTCACTTCGACCGTTCCAATCCTTCACGTCTATACCTTTCCCTTTTTACGCCAAACTACCTCACCGATATACCATGACACGATACCTTTTTTTTTATGTCAATTTCTATTCTTTATCCGATTTTTGAATTATTTTTGATTTAACCATATGTTTTTTTATTTTCCCTTTTGCTGGCCCAGCATATCGGATTGCGCATGACCATCTCTTCCAAACCTCCTAGGGCCCACCCCTGCTTTAACCTGAGTGACCTTTCAACGCCAGTTTTATCTTCACTTTTGAACGATACCCCCTGCCCTATATGACATCCCGTCATTAGTTATTGGATGAGCTGAGTCTGTAGATATCCTCTGTATTTATATACTTTTGTATGAAGTAAGAGCATCATGGAAGCGGATTCGGAATACGCGTTGACATTGATTCCAGCTTTTGGTTTTTGTCCTCTTCTTGTCTTTGGTTGAAATATAATGTATATGTCAGATAACTTAATATCAATATCATCTCGACCCACGCTTTGTTTATACCACCGCAAGCATGATATTGTGGGTGGGTATATGCCAAAACGTAATATATAGAACGGGCGCTAAGCTCCAATAACTATAAACCATAGCAAGGGATTAACAATATTAAAGTGACTCCCATGTTTGCTTAAACGCAGAAGCCAATCGAGCCGCCTCTTGACTATCATCAAGTTGGCCCCTTATATATCCTTCGAGGCCATTCCAGAAATCAGCGCTCCGAAGAACGTCAGAACTAGACTTATGAGATGACTCAGGCTTCTGTTCTTCCGTCTTCTCCTCGCCAGCTAACGCAGACGGCGCTACATCCTCCTCCGGCACGACAGCTGGAGCAGCCTCAACTTTCAACTCCTCGTCAGGGATCGGAACCGCACCGCCTAAAATCATAATCCCAAACTCAATATGGCTTCCGCCAGTCAATAATTGAGGCTCATCCGCCAATAGATCCGCGACCAGGTTACCACTGGCGGGTTTCCGCTTCCATAGCAGTTTAATTTTATCTACTGGGATTCTCTCGCTCGGGTCTTTGAAGTTGGTCGGACGCACCCTCGAATGTACGGTCTCTTTCAGCTGTTGGAGTGTAGTGGTGGCTAATGGGGCGTTGTCTAGTTTGATATCAAGTACTGGGTTCCGAGCAGATTTGAGTGTGATGTTGATTGATTTGGAAGATCCAGGTGCTGCTGTTGTTTTGACCCTTTTTGGCATAGGGGGATGAGATGATTCGGGGAGCTTAGGAAGAGTAATCTATTTCATAGAGCACAAGCTGTTAGTATGACTTATTTTATAGTATAATCATGGCTCCATGGCTTAAGGGGACTGCTCCTTACCGGGTATCGCGGGGGGAAACTTCGTGGGTCGTAAACATGATGTGGGGGGAGCTTGACGGGCCGGGAATCCAGCGCGACAAGAAATGATTTGGTGAAAGATAGTTCCGACATGTTTAGTTATTCGAAACCGAGTTTGGCCTGTAAAGAACAGCTTGTTCTGAAGGTGAATGCTGAGATGTCAAGTTCGCGACGTTCGTCGACCTCGAGCTTATCGGCGGTTGTTATCAGCCGCTCGTGGTGGAGTCACGTGGTTAAGCTTGAAGAAAAAAAGTTTCGCGATAAGCAAATTTCCGTCTGGGAGATTTTGGTGCAGCCAGAAGGAATTCCTCAACCGAATCCAATTGCCTTTTTAACCCAAGTTTAGGCAAATTGCAAAAGACAAGATGGGTGTCGGACGGCGAATGAAGAAACAGGGACCTCCTCCCCCGCTGGATGAATCGAAAATCTCTTCCCTCAAAAGGCGCAAACTGGACAACGAAGAATCCGGTCCTCGAGCAAATAAGCGAAGAAGAGACGAGGGCGCTGGCCAGCGTGGAAAACCTCAGAGTGCGAAAACCAATGGCAAATCTTCAGCTAAGTCGGGAGTTGTAGCTGCGAAGGGCAAAAATGCAAAGCCTCAGAAACCTTCACAACCTATCGTTCAGAAAAAACGAAAGGCGCCTGAGCCAGAGCCAGTATCGGAGGATAGCGAGTCGGAAGCTTCTGATGAAAGTGTGGATGATTTAATTGGAGACGAGTTTGAGGATTTGGACGGTATTAGCGACGGCTCAGACGTCAATCCAGACGAAGAAATAGGATCAAGCGCCGAGGAAGATGATAGTGATGGCGACTCTGTTGTCGACTCTGACGATGATCACCGGCGGGAAAAGATGTTTTCGGATGATGAGGACCTTTCGGATGCGGAGGAGCAGCTTACTGCGGCCAATATAGAAGGCTTATCCCGAAAACTCGATCTAGAAATGGCAGATGATGAAGCGGAGGCGCAGAGAGAAATAAAGGAATCGGCTCTCCAGACGAACATTGCTGGTGACCAATCCGACCCCTTTGCCGACACAGGCGAGTCAGGTCTTCCCGCCGGGCTCGCTCCAGATCTACAATTCCTCCGAACGCGGATCACCGATACAATCCGTATCTTAGGAGACGTAGCCAACTTAGGTCACCCAGGGAGGTCGCGTGCCGATTATACAGATCTACTTTTGAAGGATATTTGCACATATTACGGCTACACACCATATTTGGCAGAGAAACTTTTCTCGCTCTTCACACCCCTTGAAGCATTCTCCTTTTTCGAAGCTAACGAAACTGCCCGTCCTGTCGTCATCCGTACCAATACCCTTCGAACCAATCGGCGGTCACTCGCACAGGCTCTTATCAATCGAGGCGTTGTGTTAGAGCCAGTAGGGAAGTGGTCAAAGGTTGGCCTCCAGGTTTTCGAGTCACAGGTCCCTCTGGGCGCCACACCAGAGTACCTTGCCGGTCATTATATTCTTCAAGCAGCGTCTTCATTCCTTCCTGTCATGGCCTTAGCACCTCAGCCCGATGAACGTGTTCTCGATATGGCTGCTGCACCAGGAGGTAAGACGACATATATATCTGCATTGATGCGAAATACCGGAACCGTTTTAGCCAACGATGCGAACAAGGCCCGTTCCAAAGGTCTAATTGGAAACATCCATCGTCTTGGATGTAAAAACACAATCGTTTCACATCTAGATGCGCGTGAATTCCCCAAAGCCATGGGTGGGTTTGATCGGGTTCTACTTGATGCCCCATGCTCCGGTACTGGTGTCATCTCAAAGGATCCCAACGTCAAGACATCCAAAACGGAACGCGACTTCCTTGCCCTACCTCATATGCAGAAACAACTACTCCTCGCAGCAATCGACTCAACAAACCACGCTTCTAAAACCGGAGGCTATATCGTCTACTCAACCTGTAGTGTGACGGTAGAGGAGAACGAATCTGTGGTCCAATACGTGCTCAAGAAACGCCCCAATGTCAAAATCGTCGACACCGGGCTCGGGGAATTTGGAAGTCCCGGCTTCAAATCTTACATGAGCAAGAAATTCGACGACAAGATGACTTGGACGAGAAGATATTTCCCCCACCGCGAAAACGTTGACGGGTTCTTTGTATGCAAACTGAAGAAAACCGGCCCAAGTCCCGTGAACAACGCTGGCAAGACTGATAAACCAGCTTCTGTTCCCAAAGAGGATGAGGTTTACGACAAGACGCCAATTCAGCCAGAGACGGACGGCAACGACTCGGACGCAGAGTTTGGTCCATTTGAAGACGACGAGGACAAGGACTACATTGCTAAGGCGGAAAGAAACCGGATCCGGCGCAAGGGCCTAAATCCGAAGGAGGTGCTAAACAAAAAGAAGGGAACTACAGGCGAAAAGAGCGAGAAGGGTGATAAGATCAAGAAGGTAGAGAATGGTGAGAAAGAGGAGAAGACCGAAAAGCCCGAGAAGACCAAAAAGGCTGAGAAGACACAGAAACGTGAGAAGAGCCAGAAGGGCGAGAAGAATGAGAAGAAAAAGAAGGAGAATAAAAAATAAAGGGATCTGACAAAGAGACTCTTGAATCGTGTTTTTTTAGAATTTCCTACATGTATATCCATAGCTTGATCTGATATTGATGAACACGTCGATTCCCCAGCAGCCTTCATTACAGAGTACTCCTCAGACCCTTTCCCCTGTGGCGAGAGGACAGATTTTGGTAGATTAAATGACCCTCCCGCAACTCAGGGACAAGCTCGTAATATCTTTATCCACCGACACCAGGATAAACGACGAGTTAACAAGCAACTTCGGCCCACGCGAAGGTTCGAATTTCGGCATCCTTGCGAGCTTCGTACTCTGCGTGGTTAATTATCTCAGGGGTGGCTGCAAAGAACATCGGAGGATTAATACAAGCGTTACGCTATTTAATACCGATGGCATGTTTCATCCTGCAGATCACCATACCCGGGCGGTAATACGGTGACAGGTCATGGGATCCGGCGCCTTTCTTCTTTTGGGCCAAAGATTTTGCCGTTTCTTCATCACGACAAAAAAAAATAGAGAAAAGCGTGTCGTCTTTTGGATACGAAGGCAAAAGAAGATCTTCAGCTTCTTCACCAGGCTTTGTCTTTCTATTCTTTACCTGTTAATCTTCTTTTCTCAGGGCTTTTTTCTCTTTCTCTACACTCGCTATTCTCTGGTTGTGGTAGTCGTTCTTTTTTACACGTACCCTTTCGCTCTCTTCAAATCCTTCACCACCCCTTTTCTCAGCGACTCTTTTTAACAACGGCCAACACTTGCGAGAACACTCATCTTTACAGAGACCTACGCACTAGAACAAGCTACAAATATGGCAGACTCGAAGAAAAATGACAACTATGCCATTGAAATGGACAAGTTGGAAGCCGAGTCCGATCGCTTCAAGGCGCCTGCTCCCGCTGTCCAACCGCGAAGCTCCCCTATATCATCGAACAGTGCAGTTCTCCCGGTGTTGAGTTACTGTGCTTCTTCGATTTTGATGACTGTCACGAACAAATATGTTCTCTCCGGCGTTGATTTTAATTTAAATTTTTTCCTTCTATGTGTTCAGGTGTGTAGCATACACCCAGTCAATCGGCGGACATGGAAGCTAGATAACTTTCGATCGAAGAGAATTTTTGCTAATGGCTGTCAATCTTCTAGTCCATTGTCTGCGTCACTGCCATTCAGACCTGCAAGTCAATGGGTATAATCAACTTTAGAGATTTCAACTCTGATGAAGCCAGAAAATGTGCGCCTTCCAATTTCTTTCCTCTTGCCCTGCCTTTCAATGTTTGATTTGATGATGCTAATACTTATGTGCGCTCTGCAGGGTTCCCCATCTCGGTTCTCCTCATCGGCATGATCTACACCAGTACCAAGGCTCTCAAGTTCCTCTCTATCCCCGTTTACACCATCTTCAAGAATCTTACCATCATCCTTATTGCTTATGGAGAAGTGCTCTGGTTCGGTGGCTCGGTCACTGGCATGGCCCTGTTCTCTTTCGGTCTGATGGTGTTGAGTTCGCTCATCGCAGCCTGGGCCGATATCAGACACGCTCTCAACAGCAACTTGGATGCGACAAGCGAGATCTCAACCCTCAATGCCGGATACATCTGGATGTTGATCAACTGCCTCTGCACTGCCACTTATGTCCTCGGTATGCGCAAGAGAATTAAGCTCACCAACTTCAAAGATTTCGACAGTAAGTTATCTCTCTACTAGTTGGTTACCTACCACGAATAGACCTCTAACATCTTAATTAGCCATGTTCTACAATAACCTGCTCTCAATCCCAATTCTTATCATCGGCTCCCTCCTCACCGAAGACTGGTCCTCCGAAAACGTTAGCAAGAACTTCCCCGTCGACGCTCGTAATACCCTATTTCTTGCCATGATCTTCTCCGGATTGTCTTCCGTCTTTATCTCTTACACCTCCGCCTGGTGTGTGCGAGTAACCTCTTCCACCACATACTCCATGGTCGGTGCTCTGAATAAGCTCCCAATCGCTTTGTCTGGTCTCTTGTTCTTCGGCGACCCGGCTACCTTCCCCAGCGTTTCCGCCATTGCAGTCGGCTTCGTTAGCGGTATCGTGTACGCTCTCGCAAAGGTCAAGCAGAATGCTAAGCCAAAGACCGGAATTCTCCCCACCACCAACACGATGAGCGCAAGCGCCCAGAGCATGCGGGATGGCCTAAAGTCATAAGCAGCTGACTAGCGAGTCCTGCGCATCCCCATGACTTAACTCCAATTTTTCCACCTTGCTACTTACGTTTGGGGAGCCTTGAATTGGAACAATGAAGCTGGGCTTTTTTTCATATGTCAAAACCCCCGAATGCCTTCAGTGGCCCTGAATGTCGAAAAGGGGAACAATCACCATTCAAGGATATTATTAAATTTATTACACTTCATCATTGTACTACGTCTTTGACTCTTCGTTATTTGGCGAAAATGACTGTTCAAATATTTCGACCAATAGAACTTGGTTTTTCTTTCTCTTTTTTCATTTTTTCCATTTTTGGTGCTTTGATGGGTGCTATTTCTCGAATATGTTTTCCAGTTAACACCTTTTTAATCTTATAATGACCATTTTCCTGTTTCCTCATCCAAATGTGGTTCTGCAAGGGTTCAATGCTGCCCTTTAGTCTCTTTCTTCTATCTGCAAACCTCGAGGGATGGGATTTCTTTATCCTCAGCTTAGCCTCTGTCCCTTAAGCTGTGGTCCTCCCGCCATGTATACTTCATAATTTCTTTTTTCTAACACCGGTTTACCCTTTCGTCATGTATATAAAATAATATTATAGAAGATACGATGCTAATTTTCGGCTTTTAATCCAAATAACTACAGTCAAACCGGAGGTTAAAGAACTCCCAAATCAAAATCATATATCTTACATACATCATCACAGACTCTCAGTCCCAGTAAACCTCTGTATGGCCTTCGTTTTCGCATGAGACTTGTTCTGCGCCGCAAAAAAATTCCCCTATCAGGCTGCTGACTCAGCTCAAAATCTCGACTCTCGCGCATAGGACTGACTGTGATGGGGAATAATCACCAGATAGAACTTGAATAAGCCAACAAGATGGGAAAAGGTGGCAGGAAAGCACAAGCTCGTCATGCAGGCCAGAAAGGCGGTGGCACCGGGCCCAAGAAGATGCAAAATTATGCAAAACTATCGACCAAAGGGAAGCCAAAAAACCAGCTTCAGGAGAATAAGCAGCAGCAGCAGAAGCAAAATCAGCCTATCATTCCATTTAAGTCTTCAGATAGGATACTGTTAGTTGGTGAAGGTGGGTGATTAATTTTTCTCTTTTTTTGTCTGAGCCTGGAGATATACCCGCTGCTATCCAAATATACCCATTGCTTAAGGCACACTCTATGCGCTGTCTACATCAGATATCTTCAGCTTTACATGGCCATTGTGAGACTGGGGTGTAGTATACTAGACTTTCATTCTATACATACCTTTCTAACATTAGACTCCTATAGGAGACTTTTCTTTCGCCTTGTCTCTGGCAAAACATCATGGCTGTCACCAGAGAGTATTAGCAACTAGTTATGATAGTGAAGAGAAAGTCTATGAAAAATATCCACAGACAAGGCGGCATATTGAAGAAATTTGCACCTTCTCACCCTCCTCAACATCTTCTTCGACTGGTCAGCGGAAAAGAAAACGGGATGACGAGAACCATGATGAAAACGGCGAAGATGGCGAGGCCATTCCTACAACGACAGACAAGAAGGAAGCGGAGAATTCTTCTCTAAGTTCCAAACAGCATGGCTCCAATCCACCCAATGTTCTCTTTTCAATCGATGCACGGAAGCTAGGTGCAGTAGGGGGTGGAGGGAAGTTGATTCGCAACGGGTTCCCACGCCAATCTTCCAACAAACGCAGGCGGATATCACACGCAAATGAAAACCCATCACATGGCTCGAAGAGAAAGGAGAATGATAGCACGGCGTCATCGGATAGTGGCGGGCCATGGGATATCATATCCTTCAACTTCCCTCATGTAGGAGGCCTGAGTACGGACGTGAACAGACAGGTCCGCTCGAATCAGGAACTCCTTGTCTCGTTCTTTAAAGCGTGTGTGCCTCTTCTATCGACACCTCTTGATACCAACGAGTACGACAGCGATCAAGAAGATGACTGGGACAATTATGGCGATGAAAATTACCCCGACTATGACGACGAAGGGGAAGACCCAGATAATACAGATGCGGAGTGCCCTAAAAGAAAACCACAATCCGTTCGAAAAGAACCAGGGCAAATAATCGTTACTCTCTTCGAAGGAGAGCCTTATACACTTTGGAATATCCGTGATCTTGCGCGGCATGCTGGGTTGCGTGTTGCAACGAGCTTCAAATTTCCTTGGTCAAGCTATCCGGGATATTCACATGCAAGGACGATAGGTGAGATTGAGGGGAAGGATGGTGGGAGAGGAGGCTGGAAAGGAGAGGATAGGAATGCTAGAAGTTATGTTTTTGAACGAAAGGACCATGAACATCTGGGTGGTAATGGTAATAAGGCGAAACAAGGGAAAAGAGGGAAGAAGAAGAATATGAGCGATGATAGTGATTCTGATTGAGAATACGAAAATGATTCCAGAATACCTATATTCCTAAGGCAATAAGGTGTAAGAGTGAAGTTCATATATTTAGAGAGAGCAGTACTCGAGTATCAACGAGGTTTAGGTATCTTAACATGTAAACATAAACATAAAACATAAAACAATCCCATAATAATATCGCTTAAATCCTGTCCAGTCCGTAAAACGCCTATAAACACCCATATCCTTATGATATATACACCTTCATCATCGAGTGAATGCTGTACTCCTCCCCTGTTGTCGGATCCCTGACTGTCTCGGGTGGTACACCGGATTTTTTCGACATTTCCAACAGGCGGTCTCGGCCATAGACTCTGTTATTGGGTAACACAACAGGGTCGTTTTCGACTGCGCTCTTTGTATGATGTGCATAAGGCATGCGGCGAGCCAGCTCATTTAATTCAGTCGAACATATTGGACATATCGATGTACCTGTGTAGTTCACATTTGAAGTCGATGAAGCATAGGCAGAATGGCATGCTGGGGTTTTCAGAGCGGAGAGTCCAGCGGAAAGTGCAATTTGCAGCAGTGGATGGGAAGAGAGGGATAGCAAGTCGTGGTGCGTTCGGATGAAGAGGTTGGATAATAATTGCCATCGAGAAGATGAGTACATTGCCTATAACGATAATAAAGTGAGCTTCAAATTCTATATTTGACGGCGGAAGAAGTGGAAAAATTACCTTATATGGCTCCGCCTCAGTACCGGGTGGAAAGGCCAGTAGACCAGCAGCGCGAGATATATCGGCTGCGTGAGTCTCACTGTGAGGGGCAAGAAATTTCTTTGCATGCTGCATTGCCTCCGTCTTTTCCCCCGCCCTTAACATTTCAATATACTGTTGCATTCGCAATTCAAACTCGAGTTTATTCTAAAACACCGGCCATTGTTAGCTCCCGAAAAACAAACCCCCAAAGACAGAAAGAAGATATATCACGCACCTGCACTTTCTTTAAAGCCACTTTATTCTCACCGCACCATTGTAATGCCTCCCTAGTTTCACCTTTGCGAAGGCTTTCCGCGATTCGTTGGCACTGGGAGAAGACGTTAACATCGACCAGATCCTTAATCCCCTTCTCCTCCGCCAATTGTTTCGCGCTCTCCAAGTATCCCGACCGTAGCATGTGGTCCACCAGCAGCCTATCCAATCTTATTCTCGACCATTCGTCATACTTGACATCTTCAAAGCTCTGGATCTTAAAGAGATCCTCCAAGTGCTCTATCCTTCGCCGGGACTGTGTGAGAACCCTCCTCTCTTCCTCCTGTAACACTTCCATTTTCCGCTTCAAGCCCTGCATCCGGGAAATCATCGAATCCAACGAAGCTACTGCCTGTGCGGGGTCCTGTTTCCCCGAAAGCGAGGCATTTGCGGTCTCTTTGAGTGCAGGGATGACATGCTCTTTCTCTCGCTCGACGATACGCTGAACCGATTTGAAATTCCGGCGGGCAAGCTCGTGGGGAAGCCGTAGGAGGGGTTGATCCTGTTTTATTTTAATAATAAATGGGTTAGAAGGATTTCCTTGCTTTTAAAACATCGTTTTGCAGAATAGATTTCATACTAGGATCAGATGGCTCTCCGGATTGAGCTTTATCGAAGTGAGTTCCGCCGCCATACTGCCTTGTTAGCAGATACAATAAGATAGATAGTTCCACACGCTCTCTGGCAGTAGGTATTCAGATAGATGAGCTTTCTATAAAGAATGTAGTAACCAGAGAAGTGGCGTCGTTGAGCCGTTGATGTATTCGTTCGTCCCTGGAGGTGAGCATGTGACCTCGCGGCGATGACCTCACAAGCGTTTTTTTGGTGATGCTCGCGCTTCTTTTCCCCTTTACTTTCTCAGTCTTCGATGCATCAACGAACAACTGAAGAGAGGCAGGATTTAACTCGAGCGCTTATCCTGGATCTTCTGCTTCAATCATACCCTTCTCCTGCCAGAGTAACATGCATTACTGCACGCGCTGCAAGGCCGGTCAACCCCTCACCCTTGCTGGATCAACCAGATTGAGGAAATGATGCCGATGAAAGCCGTTTCTTATAAGCAAGCTTTGAATTTCCCAAAATACTACTTGATGCTGGACTCGGATGGCCGTGGAGGCACTATGTTTTCTGTACATCGGACATCTACAGATGAATTCGTGACAACCACGGCATAACACACAGATATTATCGCTCTAATGAATCCAAACACGAGGGGATGATCCTAAAAGTCAAACACATACACAGTTTGGTTATTTACAATGTGTTCTCGGCTGTCTATGGCCTGCAAATAATACCAGAGATCGGCATCGCACTTAAGATATCGCAGTACGGAATGCATGCAATGTCCAGGTCACAGCATCTAATCTTGATGGTCACTTAACATAAATATGGCTGAGAGTTGTACGGAGTATATCACCTACCACCGCACCATCATTCTTGCTGAAAAAAAAAAGAATATTACACCTCGCCGTCACCCTTTAATGCATTCAGGATTTCTTCAACCTTCGCAAAGGAGAGCTCCTTCATCGTTTCCTTCCAGAGCCGCTCTGTGATTGCCTTTCCCTCCGGTGTGTAAATGGTTGGCACCATACTGCATCATCTTATGGTCAGTGTCTCAGTTACTTGGCTGAAAGAGAATATAGTCATTTTGAAGATACTATAACTTACGGCACCATTTTTTGGAATGAAAGGAATTGGCCATGTGTTTCTTCCCCGTGCTTGACCGCCGCATCTGTAATCATACGGGCGCCTATTGCGGAAGCATAAGCAACGCTCCGCATTACAACCTTTGCAACAGCGCCTGAAAACGTCTTGTCATGTTCGCGGTTGAACTCTGAATCGTGAATTGCGCCAGGTGAGGCAGCGTTGATCACCGCTATCGAGGTAGGGACGCGATTTGCCAATTCGGATAGGAAGTGTTGACCAAGCAGTTTCGATACGAACATACGGTCGACCATATCCACTCTACCCGGCTGATCGAGTGCATGTAGCAGGGGATCACTTTTTCTTTCCTGGAACCTCGTCCACCCAGAGACTTCGGACGATACCAAGGTGATGCGACTCGGGTGCGGTTGATTCACTTTTTTGGCTCTGACAACAGGAAGGAGCAGAATAGCCAACAAAGCGGTTGACAAATAATTCACTTGGATAACCTCATCGTGGCCTGTGTACTGGTTGAACACTCGTTTCGCCGGGGAGATACCGGCGTTAAGGACAACGATGTCTAACCGCCCCAGGCTATCGTTGGCACGCTCTGCGAATGAAACAATAGAATCGTACATGGAAAGGTCAAGCTTCCATACCTCAATGGTAGCATCCTTGAGATTTCGACCGGAAGACAGCTTGGCCATGGCGGCCTTGCCTTTGTCCTCGTTTCGCACTGCGAGGATGAGCTTGCTCAATCCCAAGTCTAGGAGCTGACGGCCGGTCTCGAACCCTATTCCGGTATTGGAGCCTGTCACAATAGCCGTTTGGCCATGGAGACTGACATCCTTGACCTCAGCGGGAGAAAAGGTGAATTGGCGATAGAAGAAGCCGGGTACACTTGCCTGCTTCTCAGGAGTTATGTCGAAGTTCGCTGCCATTCTTCCGCCTGTTAGCTCGGATGATTAGGAAGCTGAAATCTACAGCCAGCAGAGACACCAGCATGGGGTATAGACATATTTATTGGAACTGCTGGCCGAATCTTCCATCAACATTTCGTGGCTCTGTGCTACGCCCTTTTAGTGGCGGATTTGGGATGGTGGATTGCATTACTGCATTTGGCTAAGTGTACGGTTATGCTTCTTGGCATATGGAAAGAATGCTTGCAGTTTGATCCCTCATCAACTAGCCCAGCTCTCGGGCGAGCAGTGAATCCTGAGGGAAATAAGTCTCCAGGGCTTCTTTTTAGATTATTTTACTGGGTAATGCAAGAAAGAAACAATGGTTGTTTCTAGGACCCTCCTTCATGGCGAAGGGCGTGAGCGTTGAAGCCATGCCAGTTGCAGGGACCTGATTAGAATATACAGTAGGAAGGCTGTACATGGTATCCTCCGATGTTATATCGATATTATAATTCTAGCCCCTCTCTAACGCGGTCAGTAGAAAATTCCCACATGATGCAGGGTATATTTTACAGGAGTATCTCAACCCCTTTGGCAGACCAGGTTTTTCCGCAATTGAACTAGGAGTAAGAGAAGGAATGGCGGATGAGTACCCAACTGGTGGGTTGCCTGGCCAGTGGAAAGGGGTCACCCCGGGATTCCTTAGACCTGAAGGCCAGTGACAGGTCCAACGACTAGGTTGTTGAGCTTCCTAAGATAACTCCATCTTCAATGCCCTGCCGGCAGTCCTCAAACGTTTTTTGCTAGGGTATGTAGCTAAGTCACCAATTAACTCCGAACCTCAGAGATCATTGCCGTGTGCAATACCTAGTCAGTATTGCAAATCATTGATTCCAGCAAAAGTAACTCCAGCATTCTTGGGCTTTGCGACGAATGCTTCTGTATGCAGGCGTTGCTTTGACATCAACCGTGATAGTTAATTTCAGACACGGCCTATCTGGATTTCCAGAATACTCGCCACGAATTTTTGAAGTTTACGTAGACTCCGTAAACTTCACTTCAACGGTTAGTGTAAGTATAGCCCTCGGTTTAAGACGCCAGTTGTTGGTCAAGCACCGTTTCTTGAAGTAGACGTATGGATTGGGAATTGAGAAGAGCACGCTACTCTCATCGCCAAAAAAACTTATTTTTCATGATGGAATTCTTCATAGGTAGTCTTTGAACGCATGGCCTTGTATTAGTTGAAAATACTCCTGACCAAACATCATCCTGCTTCCAAGACTAAGGCTGTTCCAGATTCGGTTGCAGTTTGCTCAAAACTCGATATCGACCTTACTCAAGCCAGAAAGGTATATTCGGTGAACAAGCACCGAACAGCTACTCCGAAGCATTCTCCAGGGCATAAAAGGACCTGACGTCACCGGGAAAGGAAAATGTTCGGGATCCTCGAGTGCTTCCAATTCCGGGCTTCCTTGGTGGTTGTAATCGATAGAAAGAGTGCAATCCAGCATACAGTGTCTGCGCTAGTTGGCCTATCTCAAGCCACCAGAATACCTCAAGTAGCGAATTATCCTGCTTCAAGGTCCGATCGAGAAAGAAGAAATGAGCCGAGAGTTAAGGGCGCTCGGCACGGAGAAGATAGTCCTCGCTAGCTCGACACACGGGACCAAAGCCGAACGGGATCGCAGCTCCTCCGAGCACAAGAACTCCATCCGCCATACTTTAAACGCCTTCAACGTCACGGCAAACCCGGTGAATGTGCGAATAGTGGCTCACGGTCTGGGAGATATATGTTTGTTGCTGTTACTGTGGAGTCGGTCTACCAGGTGAAAACTTCGACGACAAGCCATTTCTATGGAAAAACCATGAAACCATACCACCCAGCGGGGTTCAAGTCAGTCCTGCCCGATGAAAAGCGTTTCTTGAAATAAGGATTTGCTGGTGATATCTTGCCTATGTTGCATTCTCCCCTGCAACCCTGTCCCTGCGCCATATCAGCTAACCTTTGCTTCTGCGGGGACAGTGTGTTTGTGGGGATGTTCTGGTAGAGCTTTGGAGCTCAGTCTACGGAGTTCATCCAAACACAATATTCTCCGTCAAAGGAGGGAATGGGTGTCGATCGACAGCTCCATACGATACACGACCAGAAAAGGGGGATACCAACACTGGTTTCTGGGCCAGTCCAGCGTTTGTAGCCTGTGACTTTGCACTGTACCCTGTCTGTGCCTCTGTGAGAGGGATATGCATGCCAGCTCTCGGCTCCAGGTTCACGCATATGTATATTTTACCCATTCGAGCCTTAAGATGGGGAGAACTGGAGCCACCACCCGAATACCTGTCGGTGATCGACGGAGGTGCTACAAAATGCGGGGACATGCTGCAGCCAAAAGCAATTCGCAGTGGCTCGCTCGTCCCCCCAAACAAAGCACATGTTTTTTGCTCTGGCACTGGAGTACGTTCTGTACAATCGGATCTGATCAGATGACGGCTATCTCGATATTTGATGGCGACCGAATCTCAACTCGTTGAAAGAACTCCAACATTGTGTGCGGCCTGAAAATGGTAGAACCAATATCATTGAACCAAAAACTGCACTAGCTTTGCAGACCATAATTCCAGTGCCCATACCCTGAGAGTGGTCGGCAAGACACTAACTCCACCCTCATTTCGAAAGGACGGAGTAACCATGTCTATGTCGCATGTCTGGGAGATAAATGCGGGTTTATAAACTCGGCCTGTCCCCTCCTCTGGCATCTTTTTGTCTCTCCTGCGGTCAGCCCAACATCTCCTATCGACTTCACAACCATGAAACCCATTCCAATGTTGAATGGTGCGGGTGCCACACCCGCCTGGATCCTGTCCCTGGTGTTAGCTGCTGCATCACCAGCCGCTGCCACGGATCCTCTCAAACTCATTGATCCTCTTATCGGTACTGCAGCTGGAGGTGAGTTGCCATGATGAAATTACCATCCGACCTGAATGACAAGACAACCAGCTAACCGTTTATCCAGGCCATGTCTTCCCAGGGGCTAGTATGCCGTACAGTTAGTATACCCTAACCTGATCACAATTGTAGCGTGCCTCCAAGCTAATCAGGGTATTGTAGGCATGGCCAAAGCTGGTCCTGACACCGACGGACAAAACCAAGGTGGATTCGATTCGTGGGCCGAAGTAATTCACGGTTTCTCCCATATGCACGATTCCGGAACTGGTGGTGTAAGTTTTGTGATACAGTCATCTTTTATAAAACCAGAGCTGATTCGTGTATAAAGAGCGCCTCTTTCGGAAACTTCCCCCTTTTTCCCATTGCTGGCTGCCCAGACGACGATGTTGAAAAATGCAAATTCGACTATCGCGAGCGTGCTGTCGGGTGGTACAATGACACCCTCAAAGCTTCTCCTGGATACTTTGCTGTTGGATTGAATAACTCCATCCATGCAGAGATGACGGTTGCGAACCATACTGCGCTTTACAGGTTCACCTTCCCAGATACCCCAGCTCAACCTCCCAAGAACTATACAAATGGGGAGGATACAAGCGAGGAAAAAAATATACCTTTAAGTCCTATAATTCTCTTGGAATTGAATGATCTCCAGAGGACGGCGGAAAACCCCAGAGCCATTGCTGACCCTAAAACTGGTCGTATCACCGGAAACTCAACTTTCTCCCCCAGCTTTGGAGTCGGAACTTATGAGCTATATTTCTGTGCGGATTTCCATGGTGCGGAGCTTCGCGATAGTGGTGTGGACCCGAAAGAGGTTCCTTCTTATGTCTATACGCGGTTTAATGCACCTGCTAACAACGAGCTTATTGTTCGGGTTGGATTGAGCTTCATGAGTGCTGAGCGCGCCTGTAACAACGCCGAAAAGGAAATCAAGAATTTCAACTTTGAACGTACTCATGCTAAGGCGAAGAAAGCGTGGAGAGAGAAGTTGAGTGCTGTTAAGATCAAGCCTGGCGGAGTTTCAAAGGAGCTCCAAGTAACCTTCTGGAGTGGTATCTACAGGACCATGCTCAGTCCCCAAGACTACACTGGAGAGAATCCTCTCTGGGACAGCGACGAGCCGTACTATGACAGTCTTTATTGGTAAGAATTTTCTGTCATTATTTGGTATCATGGTGTCTAACATCCCGCTCTATCTAGTATCTGGGACTCCTTCCGAAGCATCCATCCATTCTTGACTTTAGTTGATCCACAAGTTCAGTCAGAAGTTATGCGTACTATCCTGGACGTCTATCGCCACACTGGGTATCTTCCTGACTGCAGAATGTCGCTTTGCAAGGGACATATCCAAGGAGGCACTAACGTTGATGCGCTCGTGGTTGAAGCCTACCTAAAGAAGCTTCATGACATTGACTGGGACACTGCGTACACTGCACTTATCAAGGACGCGGAGGTTCAGCCAGATGATTGGAACCAAGAAGGACGAGGCAGTCTTCACAGCTGGAAGAATCTCGACTACATTGCGAAGGATGACTGTGCTGGCACTGGTCTATGCACTCGTAGTATCTCACGAAATGTCGAGTATGCCTACAACGATTGGTGTATTGCTCAAATGGCGAGGGATAGGGGCCAGGTTTCCGACTACCAGAAGTATACTCGTCGATCAAGGAACTGGGAGAACCTCTACCGTGAGGATGCCAAATCTTTCATCAATGGAAAGGACACCGGCTTCGTCGGTTTCATGCAACCACGATACTTGAACGGTTCCTGGGATTACCAAGATCCAATCTTCTGCAGTCCGCTATTGCATCCTGACAAGTGCTTCTTGGACGAATCCGGCCATGAGACCTATGAAACCAGCACCTGGACATATAACTTGTGAGTTAAAGCATATTCTTCCTCTCAACAGTCTTCATAAGTCGCAACTTCTAACCATTTGATTTTTCTTCAGCTACGCCCCCCACGACATGGCCAGACTTATCGAGAAGATGGGTGGTGAAGACACATTCATCAAGCGTCTTCAATTCCTCCACTCGTCCGGCCTTCTAGACATGGGCAATGAACCCTCTTTCCTCAACGTCTTCCTCTTCCACTACGCAAGAAGACCAGCTCTTTCCGCCGAGCAATCTCACAGGTATATCCCAAGCCGGTTCAACAGCACCGTCCCCGGTATTCCCGGCAACGATGACAGTGGCGCCATGGGATCCTTCCTTGCTCTCTGCATGATGGGTTTGTACCCCGTTCATGGACAGGATATCTATCTCATCACACCCCCGTTCTTCGAGGAAGTCAGCATTTACAACCCCATCACTGGTAAAACTGCCACTATCCGAAACAAGAACTTTGACCCAACTTACAAGAACATTTACATTCAAAGTGTCAGATGGGATGGAAAGATCTACGAGAAGAACTTCATTAAGCATGATTTCTTCGCTAAGGGTGGTGTTTTGGAGCTGGAATTGGGTGACAAGGAGAGTACCTGGGGTACGAGAGTGAAGGATCTACCGCCTAGCTTGCCCCTCAAAGACCCTCTCGTTCCAGCTGGAAACACTGTAGAATCATAGGCTTAGCTGTTAGAAAAATATAAAATAAGCTAGTTTCTGTTTTATCTGTGATTGCGAATCTTTCAGAATATTCTCAGCAGGAGAAGCCCATCATATATGCCTATGGTAAATCGCAGGATGCCGCCGCTTGGCAACTACAATCCAAGGGTTATACTGGACAGAATATAAGTTTAATCACATAAGAAGTGCAGCCCTCAAAATGGATATATGTATAGTTAAACAACATCAGATGATCGGTTTTTGACAGCTTTTCTTTACAAAATGGCCAAGGGACTAAACGCGAGGTCACAACACAGATAGATATAAAGCAACAACTAGAAATACATCAAGGGGTGAAAAATGTAGAACAATCAACAGAAACAATTATACAAAATAGATGGTACATTGATAAAACTATCCCATCCAACTATAGCCACGAATAATATTCCCAATACATAATCCAACCTAGATCAACTCTTTCCACCAGCTTCCGGCCTATTGGCCGGTATAATCTCGATTCTTAATGGCATTTCCGCCATCGAAAATTGTCGACTCGCCTGTTTTTTAGGATGTTTCCAGGATGCTTTGGCCGAGCCGTCGACATGGACATGTTCTGTTCCCAGGCGAACACCATCCTCGTTGAAATAGCGAATCGAGATGACGTCTTCCGGGTCGCTTGGGTCGGTGTGTGATTTGTGAGGCTTAACCCCTTTGATCAGAGCTTGCTTGACTCGGGAATCCTAAAAATGCACATTAGATTTGAATCCGCCGGACGTTCTGGCAACAATTTGAACGGTGCGCTAACTTCTTCCTCAATTTTCTCACAGCGAGTCTTTACTGCAGTTCTCCAAGTTGGGTCTGCGATATCCTCCAGTTTGTTCTTCCCCACATAGCTAATGAGGCGTTTGAAAATGTGCGACATGTTGGTGATAAGGAGAAGAGGTGAGCTAATGCAAATCGGAATGCTGGCTTGTGATCAAAGTAAACAGGAAGGGGAGTCTTGAAGTTTTGAGTGTGGGTTGCAGTGAAGTTCATATCGTCTCGAGAGGGGAGATATGAGATTTTTATAGACTTGTCGTTTCATTTCTTCTATCATCAATATGACTGTAAGCGCCATCACTGAAACCAGCCCGCATATCGACCGTCGTGGATAACAATCCATATGAACCAATCAATCTCATACCCATGCTCGCATTGAGAAATGTCGACTCGGTGTGCATTAAGGCAGGGGATTCATTTGAATCAGGGTATAATAGGGGGCCCCTTTGCATGCATAAATTTTTAGTTCTGGTAGGTATCACTCGGCAGAGTTGCAACTCTCTATTATTTCATGCGAAGCACACTCCAGCACACCATAAAAAGAAGTAAATAGATAGTAACTAAAAATAGCTGGGCGCGAAGTGAAACACACATTTAGCTGATTGGTAATTACTTCATGGACAGGATCTGAAGGTGCGTTAAATAAAGCACAGCCTAAATTCTAGGGAGGATTAGATATCACGTGACAGTATTAGAGCTGCAGGCGCTTACAGTTTTGGCTCAACTCATAGGTTAACTATCAGGCGAGGGATTGATGTTTACATCAATCAGGTGCGGTTGTTACTTTCGATTTTATATCAGACATTGCTATGAGATCCATTTTGCGAGCATGCAGAGGGCTTTTGCCAACGCGAGAGCCATCACCTATTCGGCACTTTCCTACATCTAATTTTCCAACCATCGATGCTTCGAAGCCAATTGAAGAAGAATCATTACCTCTCTATAAGCCTGAGCTCTTCTATCCCGTGCATATCGGAGAGGTAATCAACTCCAAATATCAGATTATTGGAAAGCTAGGTTATGGCGACCTCTCAACAATTTGGTTTTGTCGAGACTTGGTGTAGGTACTCTAGAGATTCATGAATTCAACCTTCATGCTAAGCTTGCGGCCATGCTAGGAAACATCGATACGTCTCAATGAAAATATGCACTACAGAGGCTTCGAAATATGGCCAGGAGAACCGGGTTTACGATCATCTCCGATCAATGAAATCCTCTCATCCGGGCCAGCGCCATATTCGCCCTGTCTATGACATTTTTGAGCTACCTGGGCCATACGGCCTACACTCCTGCCTTGTACATCCGCCTATGCACCTCACTCTGCTTGAGTTCATGCGTAAGTCACCAGGCAAGCGGTTGAACAAACCTTTACTCAGGTTAACGTTACGCTACTTGCTAAACGCTCTCGACTTTTTACATACTGAAGCAAATGTTATTCATACTGGTATGTAGTAAATCACCAAGGTCAGATATTGCTATATAATATTGGTAAATCTAACGCCCCTCTATTAGACCTCAAAGCTGATAACATCATGCTCACCGTCACCGATGAGGCCGTCATGGACGACTTCTGCCAGTCTGAACTGGACGACCCATCCCCACGGAAAGTAATTGATGATACCAGAACTATATACACGTCTCGGAAATTCCGTGACCCAGACGATGAGAACTGGGGCCCACCATTGCTCTGTGACTTTGGTGAAGCGAGGATCGGGAAAATTCACACGATGAAACGGCTCGCGGAAGCCCAACCGCATATTTACAGAGCACCAGAAGTGTCCTTTATGATGCCCTGGGATTCGAGCATTGATATATGGAATGTAGCAAACTTGGTATGGACCATGGCTCTCTAAAATTAAAGGAACCCTGAGCATTTTGCTTACGCACGAATAGATCTGGGACCTCTTTGAGGGCCATCATCTCTTTAACGGTGTTTATAGAGATGGCGAATATTGTCCCTACAAGCATATGGCGAAAATTGTGGCTCTTTTGGGTCCCCCGCCGGCTGAATTTGTTGGTCGAAGTGAGCTCACGAGAAATTGCTTTGATGATGAAGGTAAGTGGAGGATATAAATCCAACCACTGTGGGTTTTTATTATGTGTTTGATGTCGGATGTCACTCACATGGTATTACAAGCAGGGAAGTGGATTGCAAATGAAGTTGAAGAAATCCCGAATTACTCTCTGGAGGATGCAGAAGGCTTGCTGAAAGGAAAAGACAAGGAAGCTTTCCTCCACTTTATCCGATCTATGCTGAGATGGCTTCCTGAGGGCCGAAAGTCCGCTCGAGAGCTATTACTCGACCCTTGGCTTAATGATAACGTTGAGTAAAGCTCGAGGTAAATAGATGAACTTTCACCCATGGGCGTATGCCCTAAAACTTATACCAAAGACAACCAAATCGACTAGGCCAAAAGCAGGACAATCGTATAGGATGGAATTGGTTTCGCCATACGATTCGAAGAACGCAGTCTGGGTATAAAATGAGCCAGAGGAACAGGCCACCGAGAGCCACTTTAGATTTGAGGTTGAGATCATCCATGGATATGGTAGAGTCAATCAGTATAATTCAGGGCGGACATTCCATCTAGGCCTATCGAAGGAGGTAATCATTTCGTGGGACTTGTATCAGAACTAACTTTCTATGGTCAATTGATTTGACTATTCCTTTCTCCCTAGCTAGATGGACAGCCATGTACTCCAACAGGCAAAGACCCATTTTCGAAATTAAACAAGTAGATATCCCCCATTTTAGCCCATACTCCGGCAGAATATGATACAACAGAACGTAAACATCAAAAATAGCAACAAAAATGGTGTAGATAAAAACGTCACACTGCGCTACCACCGGCGCCGATTTCAGTCGCTGTCGCTGCTCTCTGCCTGCTTGGACTTTCGTCGCTCTTTCTTTTCCTTTTTCTCCTGCTTCTTCTTCTCCTTCTTTCGGCGTTTTCGTTCTTCTTTATCTTCAGGTGTCTCGTCATCCTTGTCATCGTCTCTCTTGCGCTTCTTGGCATCATCGTCGACTTCGTCAGCAGCCGGCGCGGCAGTAATGGCCTTAGGAGTGGCAGGTTGAGCGGTAGAAGCACCGTCTTCTAATGGAGCATTGTAGTCTTTATATTCTGCGTTCCATTTGGCCGGAGTTGCCTCATTGGGACGTCCGTATTTCTATACAAATCACATTAGCATATCTCCTTACCAACCGCAACCGAAGAATATTCAAGGTCAACTCACATCAAGCTTGCCATCTGCCTTCATCTTCTTCTTCTCCAAAGCAACTGGGCCCATACCCCAGCGTCTTGGGTAAAGATCACGTTCCATAATACAACGTTTAACCTTGGCAACTACACCATGATCACATGTAGACAACTCAACGGTTGACATCTGGGCAATACCGATGGCAATAGCCTCTCCCTTGGTAGTCATCAAAACAACCTCCTCGTAAACTTCAATTCCGGCCTCTGTATTTGGGTTAGCAAAACGGTATACCAACCACAAGATGACACAAAGCTGGCTATAAACTCACCAAAGCGTAGTAGACCAGGAATCATAAGCTTTGCACCATAGCAGACAGCATTGACCGCACTGTCCTTGACGACAACTCGCTTGTAGCTGGTCAACAAGCTCTCCAAGGGGCTGATAACTCTTCTCAAATATGACTCGTCGCGCTGGTTATCATACATATACTGCGCATCCAAAACATCGTGTAATGTCACCATTCCTGGGCCCTCAGCCATAGCACCACTTCGGACTCTTCGCAATTCTTGCATATGCGCACCAACGCCCAAAAGCAAACCTAGATGAACGCAAAGCGTTCGGATATAGGTTCCAGCCTCACAGCTAACCCAGAATACACCCAAGTGTCGGTCATTATCAAATTCGTAAAGCTTGCTTTCGTGGATTGTTCGGATACGAAGCTGTCGCTTAACGGCAGAAATCAACGGTGGTCGTTGGAACAAGGCACCAGTTAATGTCTCAAGAGCTCTAGCAAACTGTGCTTCACCTCCTGGGATCTTGTCGTGCAATCGAATGACACAAACGTACTCCTTTCCAGCTCCTTGTTGGGATTTTACAAGACGAGTGGCACGATCGATACATACGATCAAACAACCAGTGACTTTTGGATCGAGGGTTCCGCTGTGGCCAGTTTTTTCAACCCTAAAAAAAGAGCAACCGGTTAGACTCGTATAGTTCTTTTTTTAGTCAAAATTGACACCTTGGATTGTGTGCTAACCTTAGGATTCGCTTCATCCAAGCAACAACTTCATGACTGGATGGGTTAGATGGCTTATCGAGATTGATAACACCAGAGCTGATGTAGGATTTCAGGTCGCGCTTGAGAGGAGTGCACCCATTTGGGATGGGTGTGAAATGGCCAGTTCGCACAAGCACTGTGGCAGTAAAATATATAATTAGATTGACTGGCTACTTTCTCTCCTTCCCGCCTCCGAATATCGTGAATGATTATACGTACACTGATCATAGTTCTTGAGAAGCAAAGGCCACTCAGATGTAGGTATTTGTGGTGTCACAGCTTCGGGTTTGATGCTGTAATCGGCCTCGTCCTTTCCAACAACTGCGACTGCCATGGCGAATTGTCCTTGATAAACAGAATCCTGGGAACAGAAATAGGATCCGCGACGATACGAAGGCCAAATGCCAAACTTTCCTACCCGTTTTCTGGTTGCGCTGGTGGAATTGGTTCGCCGTGGACAAGCTTCTTCGTCGTTTGTGCTTCGAATTTTTTTTAACCGCAAAATTTCCCCGTTCTGATTATCTAATACAATACATGTCACGTGAATATTTTCCATTACCATATTGGGTTGGACGAGCGCAGATAAAACTAGTTATTACTACACAAATTCTTGGACGCTGTGAGCAGCTTTTATCAATTTCATCCCACCCAAATAGTGCCAATTGCCCAAAAACCGAGACTTCAGTACACAAACTGTACTCTCTTGATAAACGCCCTTGGTGTGGCTTCATTATCTAGATGAGCATTCGTTGAGATCGCTGCATGGGTTGCAGCGAACACCGTCTCGAAACATGGGGTTGCCAGCGACATCATGGCAGCCTGTGCTCAAACAGACTGGCTCGGCGCACGGGACACAACAAGATCCCTCACCAATGGAAAGTGATTGTATACTAGGATACCAATTTGAGCTTTTGTCCCACATTCTAAGTATATGGTGAGGCATACAACGGTGGGAATGGTCTGCAGTCATGCCTCCATTGATAAAACCTGCCATGACAGGTAGTGAGCATATAAGCAAGTACCTATACGGAATTATGAATAATCAGTGAAGTGGCACCCCTCCTGGTCTGCAATAGCTCCACCATGTCTACTTACGTTTATTGGCTGGGCTTGATTCGCCTCAGCGGCTTTTGACCCCAATGCCATGGCGACGGTGAGAGCGAGTAGGCAATACATGGCAGGCTTTGGAGTAGTGTTTTATTCGGTGGAGGCTAGATAGACCATTTCGTGGCTTTCAATATGAACCGTCTGCGTATTTAACAAGAGCGGAATCTCACCTATTTATACTTGTGATTGTTCTTCTGAGAGCGGTGACGTGGATATCCTGCAGCATGCCGACGTATGGAATCGATGGTTCTGCTTCCGGAACCTGGTCTAGTTAATCGGATACAGCTATACGGCTGTGTAACTTCTGCTAAGCCGGGCTTCTTTAGCTGGCGAGAACCTTTCATAAGATGATCTTAACTTGGGATCGTTAAGAATATAGAGAAAAGACCTCTGGAATAGAAGCAAATAATGATATTAGCAGGTGAAAACCCTACTCAGCTAAATCCCATCCTCATATTGTATCCAGGGAAGGGTATACGCAGCCCGATGACAAGCCACCAGAGACGGGACTGACTCCCGAGTGCTGTATTCATGCAGGTCTAGCCTCCCACATCCAGATTCTGGGAGAATAGAAAAATAAATGTTCCACAAGTTCATCATCGTCTTGATAATTATAATTGAATAGTTGGGTATTGTCGGAAAGGGAACCGTCTTGTAGTGGGTATATACGTTCTTCGCCAATAACCTCGAATGCCAGTATTGTAGACCAAAAATCCAGGGCTCTCAGAAACTGTTTTATAAGATTATTAAAAACTACCTACCTCGTAAGAAAAATATCATTAATCACCACCCAGTCTTCTACCGGCACCTCTATTGCCCCACGAACTTCCACCGGGAAACCATGCACCGCTGGTCGTTGCAGACGTTTCACGATCCACTGGACGATACATCCTGTACCCTCCATGAGCTGCTGTTGGGTGCCGCCCAGCAAACCATCTCCGGACAAAAAGTGGTGTTTTAATGTAGTTTCGCCCGCCGCCGAAGGTAGGATAGATACGAGTTAAAAAGTCATAGAGGTGGGCAGCTAGAATTCCACTGCCCTGGATCATAGCAGCAGAAGCTCCTCCCATGATGAACGTGACTAGAAGCGTAACCCATGGAAGGTACTCCACGGGTATTTGTAGGATGAAATAAGTTACCCTTTTGCCTCGGTTGTCCTGCGCGTATGTATATATGAAGGCGAGAATAAGAGCTGGCTATCATTTAGTGACTGCAGGGCACGAAAGGAGTTAGACCTAATGGACGCTGTGAAACCATACCGGAAGTGAAAATGTAGGATTGCAAGGCACAGCCAGCGGAAAGCTATACTTCCTGTTAGCTCCAGCAAGATAGAATGTATTTGAAAGACTGGTAGGCTAGCACATTATGAAGTACACAAGGGAGTGCAAAGTATAGGTAGGGGATTAAATAGCGAAAGAAATCATCTACATATGTAGGGTGCCCGAACGGCCAGACATGACATAGGAATATCAGGCTGAATTTGTTCATGGCTATCCCACCATGCCTACACCGCATGCAACCCGTTTTGATTGAGATTGCGAATGATGGGTTGCATGAAGTGCAGGGGCAATCTTCCTCATTTCCAGGAACCGCTTCAGCTAGAAAAATTGGCTGGGCGGGCAGATAATACGAGGTGTGGTAAAATGTAAAGAAAAGCTCAAAAGCAAGCCAGCTCAAAAGGCTTGCGAGAAAAAATAAACCACTCACCAGAATGACGGTGGCTACAAAAACGATGTAGGTAAAGAAATCACCCGGCGCATTAAACCGAGGCGAATTCTTTTCTAGCTCACTCCCATATGTATACACTACAGATCAGATACCATTAGTACAAGCCACCGATGGAGCGGCATTGAGTACCCGTACTGAAGTAGAGGTCCCAGATTAAGCCGAGACCACCTCCTGTAAGAAGGAACGGTGTGAACAGCCGCCATATCTGGGGAAATATCTGGAAAATCAAGGGCATATAGAAGGTGACATGGTGGCCTGATATAATTTTTCCATGTACTAAGACAGACACAAGTAATGCTGCTGCCGTGATTGTCCTGGAGAGATATTGGCGTTAGCTTCTTGCTTGTTTAGTGTATATAGTTGGGTATCTTACCTAGACACCGGCGGAGCAGCCCAGAACTGATCCATTTCGGATTAGTTTTACGTTCTGCTTTGAATATCTTTCTTTGAAGAAAAGAATTTAATGACAACGAGGGAAAAAAAATTTGGGATGAGGAAAACAGCTTTATATGTGGCTTTAAGAAAGCTCCGGAGCTAAGCCGGAACCGGACATTTTGATTTCCGAGCTCAAGTCACGTTACTCTCCAGGTATCTTGAAAAACGCCAGCACTGAACGAGAATCTTGCATAAACAATGAAAGTGTTATAAAACACACCTATATTTCCTTAAGGCTGTTGTTTTGTGCGGACTGTCCCTCTCACTGCCAAACTACCATCGCTTCCCTCGACCCAGATCTCCCACGACTTCATATCGCCCGCTGACTTCGGCTTGGCGCAGACATACATATGCTGTTCGACAAGAAGTGGTGCAATGTTGCGATATTCTATACTTGTGACCGTCTGTCCCAACGATTTCATATGATCTTGGAACAGCGTGAGCATTATAGTAAACGTTAACGGGCCATGGACAAGCAGATCTCGATAACCTTCCGTGTTGCGCGCATAATCTCGATCAAGGTGGATTGAATGGGCATTGAACGTGAGAGCCGAGTATCGGAAGAGAAGCGCTTTTGTTGGCATAACTGGCAATCTAAATTCGGGGTTTATGGGAGCTGTTCAAATCATAATAGCAACGGTTATGATATCGTTAGCATCATTCGATATCTGGCAAACTGTGTGAGTACCCAAAGAAAACCATACCTTTGACTATCCGTTTCGGTAGGTCCTTCGCCGCTTGTATTTCCTGCGGCGTTCTATCCCTCATGAAAACGAGATCTCGCCTTTCAACCACTATGCTATCCCCCGGTTGGTCTTCGGATTGACTCCATACGCGACTTCTAATACTGTTTTCGCTTTCGTTTTCGGCTACCGTAGCTATTCGTCGCTCTACTGGCACAAATATCTTCTCCTGGCCTTCTGTACCCTTGACCGTTACGTTACGGATTCCTTCGACACATACTGCCCGCTGGCCGTTCAGTAATGGCCCGCCCTCTTTAAAAAATTGTACCGCTCCACCTGCCCACATTCGCCGGTTAAAAGGACTGCCTGGGGAATGTAAGTCGTCGGTGCCATCTGGTAATAGAAATGATGTAGGGACCTGAGGTGGAAAGTAAACTAGATGGTGGCCAATCGGCATATAGTCTGGGTTAAGGACAGATGGGAGAGTCCGTTCAGACTCGTTGCTCGTAGAAGTTGAAACCGGCGAAGGACTTTCGGTAAAGGCTCCCTCAAGTGATACATTCAGCAAATGAGACGGTTGAGGCGAGAGGTAATCGTATATGAGCGGTAAATGTCGTCGTGTCATCTGTTCTTTAAGCTGTGCTGGACCGGCGTCAAGCGCGTAGCACCGTCTCTGTATCACAGCTGGAAACTGCCGAACGACACCCGAAATCGCCATGCTACGATTTAGATATGCTGGATAAGCCATATTAACAGATTTTGGTAGACTCAATGTAAATATTGAAACGATTGTGAAATATGCTCTGGTAAAAAGGTTGGTGATGGAAAGCCGGCGAAACTGTCGCGCCCGCGCATCGTAAAAAAGAATATTCAAGTGGGCACTGAGAGCTTCAGCAATCTCAACGAATTCTGAACCCTCGGCATTACCATTAGCCCATAAATAGAATAATGACGACCTCCAAAGAGTCCCCTAATTCTCCACGAGTGACTTTCCTCGGCCCATTGGCTTCATTTTCACATCAGGTGCACCCCTCCCAAGCGTTTTTCTGTACCCCGGACTTCCCCACAAGTCACTTTTGCACCATATCAGATATCTAACAATCGTTCCAGGCTGCGCGGGAATGCTTTGGTACAGAAAGTACACTGCTTCCGAAACCCTCGTTCGGTGACGCTTTTGCGGCAGTTCAATCACAGGATGCAGACTACGCTGTCATCCCGCTGGAAAATTCTACCAATGGGTCAGTCGTGCAGACTCTGGACCTCCTCGCCGACAAAGAAGGGCGATACGGCGACCTAGCCGTTTGCGGAGAATATTATCTCTCGATTCATCATTGTCTGCTGGTTAAAAAGGGTTCTGACTCTGGTGATGGCGGGGCATCAGGTCAGTATATTATCCCAAGCAGATTTTGCATTTCCATAAAATATGTAGAATCTGTGAAAAAAGAAAAAAACCACTGATTGAGATCATACAGATGAAGAGAAATACGCCTCCATTAAAAAGCTCTATTCACACCCCCAAGTCTGGGGCCAGTGTGAAAACATCCTATCCAAACACTTCAAGGGCGTCGAGAAACAAGATGTCTCCTCAACATCCAAAGCTGCAGAAACTGTATCTCGAGAACCCGACGATGCCCACAGTGCAGCGATAGCGAGCAAATTCGCCGGAGATATGCACGGCTTATACGCCATGGCGGAAAATATCGAAGACACAGCTACAAATACGACTAGATTCATTGTACTCAGGAACATCAAATCCGAGTCGACGAAGAGTTTACACGCTTCTATTGCCACGCAACGATGTGGAGAGCCGAATGAGAAGCAGAAGCGCAAGACGCTGATTTCATTTATGATTGATCATAATTCACCCGGTGCGCTGGCTGATGCGCTGGTTATTTTCAAACGGCATGGGATGAATTTGACGAGTATCAATTCTCGGCCTGGCGGTGTTCAGGTTTGGCAGTATATATTCTTCGTTGAGTGCCAGATGGTATCGGGCCCTCATGATGAGAGGGTTGTGGAGAGGGTGATGAAGGATCTGCTTGCTGTGACGGAGAAGTGTAGGGATTTGGGGAGTTGGTGCGATCAACTGAATGACAAATAGTACTGGTTTGTCCATGACGTAGAAGAACGAGGGTTGTGGTTTGCTAGATATACATTTGGGGATATGTTGGTGATTTAAAAGTCGGATTTGGATATACATGGAGCTTACGAGCCTTAGCTATAGCCCTGTTAATAGGGACAGGGAACTATCTCTGGGAAGGCATAAATTCAACGAATGAATGATTTTATTTCTCGAATAGGATAACGAGTGTATAGGGGTAAGACTGAAAATAGATGAAGACATAAATGCGCCCTTAACTTCCATCTGGGAGGGTTATTCCTAGCTGAAAAATTGACCCAATGCTCAACAATTCGCTAATTAACTAGACTCCTTGTCAAATCAATCCACGGATAATGAAAGGCGCAGATAATTCGCTCGAGGTCTTAACCAGCTCCCCATTCCTCCAAAATTCAAATTCGATTCAATCCTCCTTGGCAACCAAACCACCTGGCCGATCAGGAGTGCTCATGTTACGGAGCTTGGATGGCCCTGTTCAAGAAAAGTAGGTTAGAGTCTGAATTGAATACCTAGTGGCGTAAAATACACAGCACATACCTCTGAGTAGCTTGGAATCTGTGGGGATATGTCGACTTGCGATCTGAACGGCATTAACATTGTTCTTGACATTGGAATGGCCCTTGAGATGAGCGGCCTGGGCCGCAGGGCGAGCCGTCAGAATATCCCCCGACGGGATTCCTGGGCGATCATCCTCGCTCATTGCGAGGTCGCTATACCGTCAATCTGAGTAGAAGGGTTAGATAATATAATTCCAAGGACAACCAAGCAGCTAAGACTAACCATCATAGAACTCATCATCGTCAGAATAATCAGCAAGTTGTTCGAAATTGACTTTGTATCGAAGCATTGCTCCAATGCCACCAAATCCTTTCACGAACTGGTTACCCTCGCTGGATCTGTCAGAAACGAACTCGAGTGTGGCACCGAAGTTCTTGTACTCCTCAGCAAGCCATTCGAGCAGGGGACCTTGGTCGATAATTTCCATCTCTTGTCCGGTCTCTTTATCCATGAACATCTCTCGGTTAGATTCTTGCTGTTTGGTGGTGTGGAGGATAATTTCGGTGCCCGCAGACGATTTGAGAACCCAGCGGGTGACATCGAGATTCTCGTAAACAATGAGGGTCTCGGCAGCACCAAGTTCCAATGCCTTCAAGGTATCTTCGACACCGTAGCATACTCGGCCGGTATCCTGGCTGATCTCATCGAAGTATTTGCCGATAAGTTTCTTTTCTTGAATGAACTTGACGTTGCCAAGAGTCTCGGATGCAAGCTCGATAGCCTGGTTGAAACCGTTCTCACCACCGTACGACACGTCGACGACTTTGATGACCTTGCTCTGAAGTCGGTTATCGAACAAGTCGGATTGGTTGAGGTCGTTCTTGAAATCGGCTGAACCAGCAAGAATCAGACCAGCAACGTTGACCTTGTCAGCGGTGATAAAGTTCTGCACTGCCAACTCGGCGACTTTTCGAACGTAGTTGTGACGCTTTTCCTCACGAAGACGAGCGAAACGCAAGGCGGACTGTCCACCACGACCGTGCTTTTTCGGTAGATCGACGGAGAACTTGTGAACAATATCTCTTGTATTTCCACTGAGAGTACCGAACAGAGCACCGTTTCCGTCCATGATGATAAACCCGAATTTCTGGTCGGATTCAAGCAACTCGCTCAGCGCTTCGGTGTGGAATTTGTTGTCACACAGGTACAACGAGGTGTTGATTGGCTTGAAAGGTTCGAAATCGATATTTATCTTTCGTTCTTTGCCCTCGGACGTGATGATTTCACCACAGTAGACAACAAGTCCATTCGGTGGGACTTTGGTGTAAAGTTTGAGACGTTGCTGCGTAGATGTAATCGCCGAAAGCACAGAGAGACGATTCACACGGGATTTAATATTGGAGGCAGTACCCTAGGAGGAGATAACAATTAGCATCAAGCCATAGCTGTCGCAAGACATCAAGATATGTAGATTATTGTGGGTTGTGACATACAAATTCTTCCGCCAACATCTTCGCAGCTCGTGATACCTGGTCCTTTGGTGCTATTGAGATATACATGAGCCATGGTCCATACACGAACGAGATCCTTTGGGAAACTCTTCACTCACGGATAATCAACGAAATCATGGACGTTCCGTTTCCACGGGCGGCCTCTAACCGCTTAATCAGCTTCTTGACCTTCCATATCTCAATATTCTTCTCCGCATCATTCGCCTGCTGCTGCGCGCTCATTTTGACAGAGGTGGGTTGTTGCGCGACCAGCGACAAGGATAAAACTGTTTTTTCAGGTCGCCTGGACTGGTGAGCCGTCTGGCCGGCGGGCTCAAAAGATTAGTGAAGCCTTGGGTAGATCAAGACACAAAGGTACGAGTCGAGTCTCTAGCCTGCGACTTCTTGAAGTTGGTGATGGTGGGATTTTTTCCTGCGGCTTTCCTGCGTGGGGTTAAAAAAGGCCACACAGTCAGATGATTATGTCAGCGCACCAAGAAAAGTCTGTGGTGGGAATATCTAGTTCTAATTACTGGTGGAGAGTGACGTGTATATTTCGGTATGCGCGTTCTGCAGCGATATTCATAGTTGTCTATCCGATGGCTAATTTCATTATTCGATCGGTATACTGTAGCTGTGAACGGGATAGCGTTGAAACTGCTCGAGTGGCATATTCTTGGCGGTGCTGGGTATAGATATTTAAGGACTGACTACTGATGGGTAATTTGCACTAAACTATCGAGATTCAAGATTCAGACATATGAAGCTGGTGCTGAGGCACACGTCCATAGCCCAAAATGAATCCTCTTTTCAACTCGACGGATTTAGCGCAACCGTGAAGTTATTTCGTGTTTTGCCCGGATTCAATATCTGCTTGGTGAATTTCGTCCGCACTTTTGGTGTGTTCCCTTGATAGTGCCAAAGGTAATATACAAGTTTCAAGGTCACCTTCCGCTTCACCATAGTATAGCCTAGACTTGACATGATCTCGCTCAGGCGCTCTTCGGTGAAATACCGGGAGTTGAGCACACAAGGCGCAGGCAGCACAAGAAATAAGCTCGGGATGAGGTTGTCATTCAAAAAAGATGCCGATGGGTTTGACGTAAAGAAACGGGTAGTACGTCGTAGCATCTCGCCTCGTAAGACGTGATCGGGTACATAATTCAAGACCAGTGAAAGACTGAGGACGTGGAATGTATCCGTATCGTTGTCCGTAGCGGGGAGTGGCCTTTCCATAAAATCCTGCTGCAATATTCCCGGCTCTTGTGAATTGAGATCAATCCTTGTGACCTCAACATGTGGTAGTTTCGAGCAAGCATTTTGCGTGCTCAGAGCACCAACTTCAAGAATGCGCAGATGAGACTGTGGTGAGGAACCACTAACACCACCGTTATCTTTCAGTCGGCTAAGAACAGGACGCAGCCATTCAACCAGGACTTTGCTGGAATCTCCACCGCGTTCATTCGATTGACCTTTTTTGCTTGCCAGCTGATAGCTCTCAATCCCACCGTTTGCTGCAATCGCATTGTCGAGCTTGGCTACAAGAACTTCGTCTCCATCTGCAATTGCTTGTGCGCGAGCTTTATGAAGCTGATGATGCGACCGAATCAGGTTCCTTGTCGCTTTCGAGGATAATGAAGCCTTGCGCTGGCTGACCGGGAGGGGCCTCCCATGGGAGATAGACTTGAGCTTCTTTGGTCGCGATTTCGTCATGGTGGCATGGCCTTGGGAGTCCCTTTGGCAAGAAACATGGCGACTACTACATCCACATTGAGTCTGAACTAGCCATCGTGTAGAGAGATAGAAAGCAATTAATTCATGAAGAAAGTGTTTGCTTAGAAGGTCTTTTTATCCAAAGTGGGTCAGTAATCCATTTCGGGAAAGGCGCCAAAAGGCCAAGTTTTTGATGTTCTTGCGGTCATGTGACGCACACATTTCGAGGGCTTTACAAACTAAGCGAAAAAAAGCTGTGTGGACAAGAACGAATTACTGTGGGATACCCGGATTGACAGTCGCGACAAGAAACACCACGCCGCCAATCGACAGCCATGGCACCAAAAGGAGACAGCAAGAAAGGTATGCTTTGATTGCCTGCGTTCGTTTTTATTCCGTTATTCCTTCGAGGTTGTTGGTGGAGGAGGTTGGATGCCACGGGGAGATGAAGACCTTGAACGAACCATTTGGGATCGAATTTTCTCTCTGGATATGGGATGGAATACCGGAGGGATTGATTGCATAGATGAGATGAAGCTTGAGATGGAACGAGAAAGCTGACGGGAATATTTTTGAAAAATAGCTACCAAGCCCAGTGCTAAGGCTGGCGCTGCTGCGAAAGCAGTGTTGAAGGGTGTAAGGCTTCCCTTTTACGAATTACCAACCATGATAGTTTTGCAGCGCTGAAACTCCCGTCTAGGTGCACTCGCACAAGGTCCGCAAGATTCGCACATCGACCTCTTTCCACCGACCAAAGACCCTTCAACTCTCCCGATCCCCCAAATATCCCCGCAAGTCGATCCCTCATGAGACCCGTCTCGACCACCACAAGGTGATTGTGCACCCATTGAACACCGAGAGCGCCATGAAGAAGATCGAGGAGAACAACACCCTTGTCTTCATCGTGGACGTCAAGGCCAACAAGCGCCAAATCAAGCTCGCCTTGAAGAAGCTTTATGATGTCGAGACCGTCAAGGTCAACACCCTGATCAGGTACGTTAGGAGGTTACCAGAAGAGATTGGAGGGTTTCTACGTATGGATTGGCTAATTTGAGATATAGACCGGATGGCTCCAAGAAGGCTTTTGCTCGGTTAACACCCGATATTGACGCTTTGGACATTGCTGCCACCAAGCTCGGAATTGTTTAATGGATAAAAATGAAAGTGTTTTTTTACTTCTAATTCTAAGAGATATCAGTCGGCCTTTTATGCAGATACTCTGACAATGCTATGGATGGATGAACAAACAATTCTCTACCAATCAATTCTAGTAATCAGACTGTGAACAGCAAGGCTGTGAATAACAAGGCAGGGGATAAATCAAAGTATCCGAGAATATGTCTAAATGCAAGCGCTACTGCAGATGCAATTCAGACTACCTTCGTACCAAAATGGCTTAGTTGTACTCTTGTAGATCGTTACACCAAGCGCACTTTGGATCTGTCAGGACGTGCATATATGCAAGTTCACAGTTGAGAAAAAGACGCGTCGAGAGACCGACATTAAAAATTGCCGAATTCGGGTAACCGAGAGATATCAGACCGAATCGCACGGCTGGAGAAAAGTTGAAGGATAATTAGACGGAGTCTGTTTCTACTCCGTATGCAGAGTTTTTAGCGGAGTCGCGCTGATGGATCGATGTGACGATGGTGGAGAGGCGTGGTAGGGCTGGCTGAACAAGCGCGGCAGAGATTTCGGAGAGATGAAGGTAGAGTAGGAGAACTGGCATACCCAGTACTCAGTACTCAGTCCTCAACAGATCTCATATCAAGTATCAACTTTAGCTCTAACTCCAACATCGAATAACATCCAATAAACCATCCTAAGCATGTATGTGTTGGCAACTGGGATGCGGTGAGGCCAAGATCTGCTTTTAGCGTTTCAGCTTTTGTCTGCCGCCCCAAATCTAGGCGTCTTTCTTCCCCTCGCCCTCTTTTGCTCTTCATCTTCACTTCTTCAACTTCATCCTCGCTTTGTCTTCGCCTTCATCTTTCTCGCCTCTACCGTCTCTCTGCCTTTATTCCTCTATCGCCTTTGTTTCTTCAGCCTACGCGCACTCTCTGGCTGACTCATGCTCCACAGCCTCCTGCATTGTCACAGCATCGTCGCCTATGCCAGCCCAGAATCCCTTCACCCCACAACCGTAGTTACATCTCCAGTTTGCCCGTGATTATTGTTGTTTTACGCGTCAAATCATTGAATCCGCGTGAATTTTGCTTTTTTGCGCCTGTTGGCCGCTGTCGTCGCGATGACTTCGACGCGCCGTCCCCCTCTGCACATCTACCAGGATCCTCCTGCAGGACAGCCTCAGCCTGTCGCAAAACCATCTTCATCGCAGCCAAAGAAGCTCCAACCTTCGCCTATTCCATTGCAGCCCATCCGGAATGTAGCCGCTACTAATAACAGGGACATTGCTCTCAGCCCTACTGTCATGGGCTCATGTCGCCAATCTCCCATCAAACATCCTCGACGCCGCTCCAGTGGCCACCATGATCGCAACAGGCTGGACTTCATCCCCATCTCTGCGCCAAAAGCTGCTAGCTTTCCCACAGACTCACCTGCTAAAAAACCTCAAAACATTCGCCCTCAGCCCAGGCCTATGCCTCCGACGAGGATGCCTTTGTTTACTACGTTTCCCAGTGTACCCGAGAAGATGTATCCGCCCACCAATCCAACAACGCGGTCGCAATCTTCCGTGGGAGTCACTACGCCTCCGTCTGTACTAAAGACTCCCGCTAAGCGATCCTCATCTTCAGTCGACCCTGAGACTTCCAAGGACCGACCCTCCAAAAAACTAAAACGTGAGGAATCAGTTGCTGTCCAGATCCCGGAGCCTCATGAAATGCCCCCCGTCGAAGACGACGGCAGCAAACCACCGTATAGTTACGCGATTCTCATAGGAATGGCCATTCTTCGCGCCACCAATAGGCGTCTAACTCTTGCACAGATATATAAATGGATATCTGACAACTTTTCGTACTACCGAGCTGGTGATTTTGGTTGGCAGAATAGTATCCGTCACAACCTAAGTCTTCATAAAGCATTTGTGAAGCAGGAACGCCCAAAGGACGACCCTGGAAAAGGTCACTATTGGGTAATTGAACCTGGGATGGAAGCGCAATTTCTCAAGGACAGACCATTTCGCAAGGCAGCTGTCATGTCGATGATCCCTTCGCCCCATCCCTCCATCTCCCTTGATCAACCAGAAGTACCCGCAAAACAGGACGCACCACCCGCAGAAATCAACTATATGCCGCCTCCAGCTCGACGTGCGTCAACGTCACACAACCCAGACTTGTCTTCTGACGCGACTTTACCAGCTTCAGACCCTGCTCTTCAGGACGATACAAGCGACGACCATGATAATGTTCGCTTTGCGCCTCCCCTCGACACCTCACCACTTCAAGCAATACGTTCATCACCGCCGGTTGCTCCGCGAACCTTTCATCGTGCCGCAACACCTCCAACACCATCTCGCCCTGCCACTAGTGCTTCGGCCGCCGCACCACGCCCTAAACCCCGCAAAACAGCAGCTATGAATGATAGCGGCTACTACTCGTCTCTTGAATCGTCTGCTCTCAGACCCCGTAAGAATGGCCATATCTTGACGTCGGATCTTGACATCGATCCGCCGCGAATAAAGCGAGGCCGTGCAGAAGAAGAAATCGCTCGTATTCGGAGCTCGTCACACGATATTAGCCCTATGCGTCTCCGGACTTTCAGGGACACCACTGGGCAGCTCGTCGGGTCTTCGCCTCTACGGAACCAGTACCTCCCTCCAGACGCGGGTCCTCTCACTCCTGCTATCAAATTCAAAAAACCGGCACAACCTCCCCCTTCTCTCTCACCAAACACCAATCTTCAGAACCACCGACGAAAGATCCAACAGATGGTAAACTCGCCCATCAAACGGCTAGGGATCATGGAAGAAATCCAACCATGGAGCCCTTCCTTCACCCTCAACGATGAGCCGTTTACACAGAACGATAGTATCCAGGTACCTCTTGACCTATTCTCCGAACAATTTCCCGCCAATGTTTCCACTCCAAACTACGGCTCTCCCGAAAAACGGTCTGCAAGACGAGACCGCTTCAATATAACTTCTGGCGTGCTCGCAGACATCACCGCCGGCCCAAACACCCGACTTAACACCCCCCTCACCCAATCTTCTAAGGCCAGAGCTGCCGCCCTCAAATTTTATGAATCGCCTTGCAAAAAGTCCGACCCAGATCGCTATATCGATATGTCTCACGATGATCTGTTTTCATTCAATCTGTTTAACGAGGAGGGTGCTGGTGACGTCGATGGTGTCGATCTTTTGCAGGGTTTCGAGAAGATCGGACAATCCGGCAAGGATGGACACTCTCCAAAGCAACTTTTTGGAAAAGGATCCTCCCGTCTTGGACCAAAAGGCTCGAAGGGCTCAAAGGGCCAGAGCCTGTTTTGATATATCTTTCTTGGACTTGGGATATATCTCTATATCACACCTTGCTTTTGTTGGTTCTATCGTTACGCCTCGTGGTACATGGTACCACAACACCTCAACACCTATTCCGCCACGCTTCCCCTCATATCTCTTCCACTCTTCTCTTGATTTTTTGTTGTATATTTGGTTTTCGTCTTCGGAGTTTTTGATGTTTGCCTATAAATCCGCGGTGTCCAGGTTCACGTGCCATATCATCTGGGTTGGGTTATTGGCATACTTATCAGGTGGTGACGGGCTCATACAACTATATTCGGGGATATCGGCGCTCCAATCCATTATCTCTTGCATGTTGGTTTCTTCTTTGCCAAATCTCTTGTTCTCACTCATACCATATTCTCCCTCATATTCTTGCTTGATCTTCTTTGGCGCGATTTTGTCTTTTTTTGTGTGTTTTTGTTGGAACGGTGCCTGGAATGGGAATGGGAATGGAAATAACTGGGTGGGAAAAATAATCGAGCGAACTAACGACCTTAATGAATGCTTCACGTACACGGATCACGGGTCACGAATCGAACTGCAGCCTTTCCATACTTTACCTGCCTACTCCCTGAAAGTTTCCCAGCTATTTTTGCTACTGTTGCCCTGATATCAGAATAGTTTCCCCAGCATGCTGTATTTTTGACATTTTCTCGGATTTTGCCTCGCAGTCGGCCTTCTATGTACGAAGTACCTTTGCCCGAAGTCTTTACACAACCTAGCTTAATCGTCAAGCAAGCACAACGACGCTGATTGATTTCTGATTTCAATATAAAAACCTTCCTGATTTAAAAAATTTCTTTCAGTTCTTTATTTTTTATATTCTTTGGGTATCTGAAAACGCCCGGATCTCACCATAATAGCAGCACCCGCATAACAGTAGCGGTAGTACAACAAAGTCAACGTAGCTGAAACCCGAGAGCGGTATTCCCATCCATCATAAACGTGAACAAACATAAGTAGTTAGCGATGATTAAACCCATAGAAGAAATCCCAACCAGCGCCCTTTCCTGCTCCAAAAATCAAAAAACCCAATCAATCGCTGCTTGCACAACCCCGGCATCCGCAACTGACGCATTCTATATTCTGATTTTCTTTTAACTGGGCTTTGGGAACTCGGCATATACACGTAGCGTTGAAGTTTGTCTCCTTGGTCTGCATGCATCGTAGACAACATAACTAAACTCGAACAAAGATATTAGTCGATGCTTTCTCACTCATAACGGTGAATGAAGTAGTAGGATGGATATATAAGATAAAGCGGTACCACATACCTTCTCATAGCCCTGCTTCTTCCACTTTGCAATCAAATTCGCATCCGCATACCCATTCTTTAACAGCCAGTCGTACAGCTTTCTCGAAATCGCTTCTTTCTCATAGTATAAATCGTATATATATCGTGAGCCTAATAATGTCCAAGAAGGAGTTAGTTAAAGAAAGAATACAATAGAGGCGATGCAGATGTCTCATGCGAGCTAGGGGGAAGGCGGCGTACGCTGATGGCTGATTTGGAAAATAGGCCACAGGACCTCATGTCGCTTTTTCCCCTCGTGCGACGCATTCTCGGCATCTTTCATCTTATTGTTGAATTCGAGAAGGGTGTCTTCGATGTCATCGTAGCCGTCTGGTGGGGGTTTGCGATTTCGAGAGCCGCGGATTGGAGGCATGGTAACTAAGGCGGATGGTAGGTTGAGAGTGTTACTATTCGAGACGTAGTAGGGTAACGACTTGTGAGGTATGGATATCGACTTTTAGGGATATAGAACACAAGGCCAGTCTCTCGTTCTCGGTATCGTTTCTGTTTCTTCGTTATTGTTGATTATCTGCCTGTTCGTTCATGCAGTGAGATGCAGTTCTGTTTTGTCGGTTTGTCGGGGATAAATTATGCCGCTCCTCACCGCCCGACAATTTTGCAACGAGCTTCAAGCTTGAGTATGACGGTTTGAAATATCAATCAACGATACATACGGTCATCTTTTTCCGTCACAACATTCACACGCCGCACAATCACCTTTAACACCTCCGAGTACCCTCTCATCTCTCTATCCTAACACCATGGATCCTCATGAAACCTCCCAACTCGATACCTCCAAGCTCACTGCAACCGACCGCCGGGACCTCCAGCAAGTAATCCAAAATGAATCTCAAAAGTCAACTATCCAATCAAGTAAATTCTAATGCCTATCCGTTCCCCTATTGTCTTCTTCCATTCGTTCCCAAGTCATCTTCTCCCGCAATATCCACCCTTCCAGCAGCCAGCACATACCTACCTGTTTTTCTACACGCATACCAGATAAAAACCAATTGATCAATCAAATAAACTAACCATAATCCCGTTTTTCTCTAGCCGTTCACCGCCTCACAGACATCTGCTTCAAAAAATGCGTGACTTCGAAAATCTCCTCCAACTCCCTCGACCGCAGCGAAGAGACCTGTGCACAGAACTGTGTTGAGAGATGGATGGATGCGAACCTTTCTGTGCTTAAGCAGCTTGAGGCGATGAGAGGTCAATAATTTGGTGCGAATGCGGTTGGGAGACGGCTCAATGCTATGCTCTGGTTCCATCTTGGTGGGATGTTGTTCTGCTATCTCCCTCTTATGGGTTAGAAAATTGGATTACATATGGTTTTGAAAGAAGGGAGGAGGAGACTGTTACCACTCTTTTTATTGTATTATAGTTCGATTTGTTTATGGGTTGGTCGGTTGGGTACGGCTGGTGAGACGCTATATGTATATTGTATATTTGATAGCATTAGAAAAGATTAGAAAGTATGTCTTTTCAGCCATATCTCGGTGGCACGCCATATATTACGGTAGAGAATCACGCAAACACCAATCATCACTCTTGAAAGTATGTTTATTTTATTTTATTTTATCTAAACCTATGTCATATATTCGTAGAAAAAACAAATGCAAGACGTTTCCTTCGCATGCATCGCATCTATCCATTATGGCAACGTATTCGAAAAGATGTCTGGTCTATCGACCTGGCCATGGAATAATCTCAATATTCCAAGCTAGATATTAACTTTTTTTAACCCTTGTTGGTTCGCGGCTGGCGCCCTCGACAGGTTATCTTTATGCAAGTGAAGGAGAAATAGAGTGTCCAGCTCCATTGTTGGAATGGTATGTCTGAACGAGGTAGTTTAAAAAAAAAGAAGTGAATCCTCATCCAAATAGTAAATAGGAATGGGTATCGAAAAAAAAAGTAGCGAGAAAAATATTCGCTGATATGTATCAGGTAAATGCAGAGTTGGAGGAGAGTAGGTGGGTGAGTTCTAGTCGAGGAAGGTGAAGAGGTTGGTGTGGAGGATATTAATTGCGCGGTCGGCGTCTCGTTCTTCGATTACGCAGGATATGTTTATTTCGCTGGCACCTAGTTCGAAAACTCAGATTAGTTTTCAGACACTTAAAGTGGTGATGGGTTAAATTGACTAACCTTGTGAAATCATCTCAATATTCACGTTATGTTCCCCCAAGGTAGAAAACATACGCCCAGCAACGCCAACCATATTCTTCATCTGCACGCCGACCAGGCTTAAGATGGCCATTTCTGGGATGATATCGACGGTACCGTATCGGCGAAGGTCTTGGATGGCACCTCGCAGATCCTCGTCGATAATCTGATATTCGTCACGTCCGACTCCATTTAACATGGGTGATTCGGAGTGTAATGCTAGAGAGACATGGACCTCGCTCGTCGATATCAAATCTATTGATAGCCGTCGTTTGTCAAGAATGGAGAAAATCCCAGCGAAGAAGCCATGTGATAGTGATCGTTTGTTAGAATGTATGTTAATGACCAAGATCTTATGCTTCGTCGTCACGGCAGTAGGCCGTTTGGGCCCTTCTTTATTTCCCCAGAAATGTGGCCCTCGTGTGCGGAAGAGCTTTGGGTCATGGCCTGGGGTGGTTCGTTCGAGTTCTTGGGCCGAGTCCGGGTATATGACCGTCCCTTTGCCCCTTGGTTTCATAACGTTCTTGATACGAATGGGTATCTTGGCTCTGATAACTTGCTCCATTGTGAAAGGGTGAATAACCTCTGAGCCATAAAATGTAAGCTCGGCAGCTTCAGCGGGGGTAATTGCAGAGAGCAACCGCGCAGTTGGGACTTTTCTCGGGTCGGCAGTAAATATTCCATCTACTTCCTTCCATACTTGTAGTTCTTGTGCCTTCACCCCAACGGCCACGAGGGCTGCGCACAGATCTGTGTATCCACGACCGATTTTGTCTAGCAGTCCGCCAGGGACCAATCCAAAATATCCTGTCAATACGGGCACTCTAGCGTTGCACGCCGCAACCTTTTGTCCGAACAAGGCAGCGAGCCTGTCGTAAAACACTTGATCGAGACATTGGTCGTTGGTTGCAAAGTCGATGGCATCAGACAAATCAATATATTCAGCGTCAATGTCCCGGTCCTGGAGTAAAGCAGCCATAAGGCGACAGCTTAGCTTTTCACCGGCGCTAATAACCATATCGACACATCTGCTGCTGATTTCGCCCAGGGTCTGTGCGGCTTCCAGCACTTTCAACACCCGTGCACATTCTTTCTCAAATGCTACAATCAATTCGTCTCTTAGCTCTGGTGAGCGCACCAGTTCATATGCGGACTTGACATGTTCAGCATGGACCGCTTCGACGAGGTATGCATGTTCTTTGCCGGCTTCTGCTTCTCTAGCGGCGCGTAGGAGTCTGCATGTATCCAAGGACAGTTTGTGTTAACCACCATCAATATCCGATAAAACCAATCATGTAGCATAGCTCATGAAATAGCTTTGGAAGTTGTAACATCATGGTATAAAACTCACCGGTTGGTGGTCCCTTCGGCCTTGCACGAGCTACTTCGAGCCGAGCAAACGACGGCGACACGATTGTTCACGGTGCTAGGTCTAGAGGCAGTATCTGTTAGCAATATGACAATATAAAATATAAAACGGCAGGGTAAAAAGGGTTCTGAGCCCAACAGAGTCAGAGCGAGGGGTTACCGTACTGGATGACGGAGTCCACAATTTGCACAGCAAATTTCCCTACACTTGTACCACCAAACTTCTGTACGATCCATTCAGTAGGCGGGGATGTGGCCTCACGATGAGCCAGAGTAGCCATCTGGGCATCATGGCTCACTCCATTGGTTTGAGGATGCAGGTCCATCGTGTCAGAGCACGGGGTTGAGAGGGTGGGAGCCTCAGCAAGGGAAGCGCCGTCCCCGCCAGCCGCGATTGATATATGAATTTCTTTATTCAATTGCAAGCCGCAATTGGATTGTTCAATCAGAATGAATTACAAGAATTGCTTCCTTCTAATGCAGAGAGTTATTTTTTTTTGGTTTTTTAATAGCGGTTCAAATCGCCCCTCGTGCCCGTTAGGAAGCCCGGAGTTTTAAGAGGGCAAAAAGCCGGCCTCAAAAGTCTGACTCAATTTTAATCTACGAGTATTTTTTTTTTATTTTTTTCTATTATTATTTTTTTTTCACCTGCTCTCTTCGTCACGGCCAAAAAGTTTGGCGCTGGCGATAAGCTTATCAGGGTTTATGCAGTCCATTTTGGGTGCCTTCAAGTCCGTTCTCGGAAGGTTTTGCCGCATAAAAAATCACGCAATCTATAATCTAGCCATTTCGGGTTTAGCGTTATGCACTATGCCCGATTTCCGGAAGTTTCGGTTTGTCTTGTTTGTCCCGATCTCTCGGCATTTTGCCGGCTTTCGGGAAAATGGAAATCCTGCGCAAAGATGGAACTTGAGAGCATCAGGGAGATGTTCCTGGAGTTCATCCGCTGATAGATGGGAGGGCAAGTGTCGGATATGTGCTGATTGAGGTGAGTTAGCTGTGCGGTAGAGAAGAAATTTTGGTAGCCTCAATTTTGGACTACATTGCTATCGTTTCACCGCATGAGTATTAATATCTTGAAGCAATCTCTCTGGAAAACGAGAGGGAATGGTGTTGATATTTATATGTACCAATTCGATGCACACCCGTGGTGGGGTTCATCAAGCGGATATCACCATCCCCATGCCCAGCGCTCTGGTCGATGACGGTTCGTATAAACCATGAGCATCCTGATGTCACATTTATAAATACCCTGTAGATCCACCAACGAGAGGCCCAGACACGTTTCTTGCATCAGCATCTGCAACACGTGATATCTGGGATTCAACTTGGTGTTTGGTGAGGACTAACGACTGTGCTAAAAATGAGTTGATATGCTTAATGCTGTGGCAGTCAATTGAAAAATGAAGAATTTATTAATCTGAAGTAACTTCACTCCAGTAAAAAGAACTAGAAATATTCTTAATCCGAATGGCACATCCAACCAATCCATCCCACTCTAAACTGTCCCTATCTGGAGAAGATGGTCTGTCATCCGCCCACGGGCCGTCTACAACAACGGCAAAATAGATATCATCCATTCTCTCATCATTAGAAGTTTTAAAGGTCCCCGAGCCATCCCTAGCAGATTCAACCTCCCGTTGCAGATCAACCCATACCTTAAAAGAACGGAAATCTAAACCCCTAGTTGGACCAGGAAGCGCATCACCGTAAAACCTCCTATCCTGCAATAGTCGGTCCTGCGAGCTCTGTGAACTCGGAACCGTAAGGGGCGAAGTTCATCATCTTCCTCCAAAATCGGAGCTGCACCGCTGAGTAGAAGTTCCCGTCCCAACGAGCCCGAATCCATCAGCTCTTCACATATTTTTCTGTCCGCATTCGGACTAAAACCATGGGCCTCTTGTTTAAACAGAGGCTCATCCCGTTTCACCCGGAAAGCAATAACACGGATCCAATACGACCGACAAGCAGAAACCTCGAATGTGAGACCACTATGGGTAAGGACTTGAGTCTCGCTTTCTACCGCCTCTGAAGAAAGCAACGCAGTGGCAGGAAGGAAAAGAACCATGGCTGGCGAGCCAAGAGGAACATCGATAACTGCACGAGACCCTGAGTCTTTATCAATGAGGAACGTTTGTGTCAATCGCCTCCTCCTCCTCCCTTTAATCCTTCGGATCATTCGAGCGAATCGATAACGAATGGATGACCAATGGCCCATTTGGGACCCGTGTGGCATTTTACCATTAGGAAGGCCGGAGACCACCTCTATAGGTACTGGCTTAACTTGGTGAGGACCTAAATCTAAGGTTGTCTCTCAAAAGATAGAGTGCTCTGTCAACTCCTCTAGGAATAGCATCAGATTCCTCGTGAGAAGCAAGAAATGTGTTTAAATACCCAAGGAAACCAGCCTTTTCTAACCCTTCTTCATGGAGGCCAACCACCTCCGCCCGCGTTGGCGACGCTAGCGGGGGACTAGGATGGGAGCCTCACTTTTTCAAGAGTGGCTATAAATCCCAATTCCTTATGATCTTTCTACAAACTGCAACCCTTTTTCACCCTGCACTACGAAATGTGGTGGCCGATTCCCTCTTGCGCTAAGATTCCAGCTACAGTCAAACGTGCAAGGCAGGCGATTAGCATTTTAGCCTTGATATATTGGATATTAAGTATATATGGTTTGTGAGACTTGCACAACTGCGTTCCTCTTCCTCCTTGCTAATTTAAAATGAGGGAAAAGTTGTGCATTGGTCGTCAACAGTCGGCTGGGGACCCTATCCTTCAGCTGTTGGAGGATTGGTTATGAGTGTGCTGACACTCCTGACTATTCTGCTCCAAACTCGTCTTCACTCCTCGACTCGAATGCCAGAGTCGCTCGACGTTTCGCATCATGGATTCTTGCACATCCGCTTGGGGGTTCCGGATTGGCTAGATCTACTGCAGTTCTCGCTAGGGGGGAAAATGTAAGGTACACATGATTATTAGCTCAATCTTTAAATAAGATAGGAGATGCCCGATTCCTTATTCTCTGTTTTGAAGTATTACTGTCTGTTCGGGAGCTTGGTAAAGTTCTACAATTTTCGCCTTGAATGTCAATTATACACCCATACAACCAGGACACCAGTGAGCACCCACTTGTTCTATTGATTATTATAAATTCTTTAAAATATAACTTAGGGAAATAGCAATTAGATATTGTTAATATTTATGAGAGTAGATTATTATTAGTCTTCTTTAATAGTTGTATTTATTTTTGATTAGCTGGCTGGCTACTCCTATCTTATTGAGCAATTAATTAATATTGCTGGTGCTCAATTTTCTCTGTTGCTGACCTATGCACTTTCACCACCTGGCTCAAAACCATTTCTCACCTTCACTATATGCCAGCAACCTGCGACATGAATATTTCACTCTCACTTTTTTGGTAGATAAAGTGTCTAAAAATATCTTACCCTCACCCCCTCCATCTTAGTCTTTGGCCTCGTTTAGCTTGAACAATCAACCCATCAAGCAACCATCTCGATCATGGAACCCATACTATACTGCCCATTTTGCGACTTCAAGGATTCCGATTCTTATTTTCTAGTTCAACACGTAGAGCTATGCCATCCAGAAAATGGAACTTCTCCCTTTATCGCAGAAGACGCCCACGACAACCATGTAGCAAGCTCTCTATATGAAAACTCGACGGCGGAGCTGGGTTTACAAGCAGCATATCCAAATACTCCCCTGCTCGATGGCAATGAATCCAATGATCCTTCTTCATATATTGAGTGCCCAAAGGGCTGTGGAGAGGCTATAAGGCGCGCAGAGCTGTCAAGTCATTTAGATTTGCACGTTGCGGAAGATTTCGCTCTGGAAGAAATCTACCCCCAGCCAACCAAGAACCCATACCAATATGACATAGCGGGAGGGGATCAAGATGAAGAACTCTACGACGATGATGGGTTGGACTCCCAGCTAGATAAATCTTACGGTGGCCGTGATGACGTGCTAGAATCAAAATATGCTGGCAAGGACGGGAAAAGAGCCAGGGACAGGCCTGTCAACCTGAAGCCTTCGAAGCAGAAAGTGAAGTCTTCAAAAGCTAGGAGTTCAAGAGGCTCTTCTAGACAACTTGGAGTATGTTATTGGATACTACTGTGTTTGAGACGTCAAGGGGTTCTAACAGTGATAATTTAGAAGTCGGAGCTTGGACCTCATGCGAACGAAAAGCAGATGCCAGGCTGGCTCCGCAAATTATTAGAGGACGGTACAAAAGTGACGCGGGAGAATAAAATCCGACGTGACGGTAAATTGGAGAAGGTAGAAGTTACTGCGAACGAAACGCGACATCTCATTCCAGTCCTTGCCCAGCTATGCGAACAGGATGACTCTGTTACCCAGGCCTTTCTCTGCAATCCCAATGTTCGTCATGTTTTCAAGTTGCCCAAAGAGGGTGGGTTCTGCGGGTATCGGAATATTCAAATGCTTGTATCCTACATTCAAGATACAGGTGCGCAAGGTCACCAAAACTTCCCTGGCCGAATTCCTTCGATTTTCGAACTACAGGATATGATAGAAAGCGCCTGGGATATAGGCTATAACAGTACGGGGAGAATCGAGACAGGCGGGATCAAAGGCACGAGGAAATATATTGGGACATCTGAGGTCAGTTCTTGCTAAACTACACTTCACAGCCACTAACTAAAACGATTTCAGGCCCAAGCATTGTTTCTTAGTTTAGGCATCGAGTGAGCACCACCCCATACTATCGCATTTTATATCACCCTCGACCTAACTTGTACTAGCTGCCAGCCAGGTGTTTTTGGTAGAAGCTCAGATCAAGCAGCCCATGACGCCCTCTGTCAATCGATTGGTGAATATTTCCTACAAGGAGAACCGATTAGTAGAGGCAAGAGGGTCGTTCAAACACAACTTCCCCCAATATACCTACAGCATCCAGGTTAGATAAGTGTTTGCTTTTCTGACATCAGAAGCTAGCTAATACAAAACAGGACATTCATTGACCATTGTCGGATTTGAATTTCGTGCAAACGGCTCCGTGACCCTCCTAGTTTTCGATCCCATGTTCAAGACCTCGCCGGCCGCTGAGCGATTAATCGACACAAAGGTGAACTCGCAGAACCCGGTTCGGATCTTGAGAGCCTTCCGGAGAGGGCCAAGGTATTTGGGGCAGTATAATGAATTCGAGACTCTTCGGTATGTTCGATAGAAGTGATAATTGAGATCTATTGCATATGCAGAGCTGACAACCGGCCCTTAGACTTGCTCCATCTTTGCCTGCCCCGCGCTCAGAAGCAAGATCCCCTTCATCGGTTAATGTTTAGAACGTGGGCAGAGTTGCGCCATTTGGGATACCATTCTTTTTTTTGCTTCTCCTTTCTTTTTCATTTTTTTTTGGCATCACCAGTAGAAGACTAGCATGTCCTGATATCAAAACATTCAACAGTCCGTAGTTTAGGTTTGACCCCTCATGACAGGCCTGTAATCGATAAGACCACGTGACTTGATGATATGCAGGACAGGAGAGAAATTTACTACCAGCATCTATTTCAAATTCGCAACTCATATTGCTCTCATTAAATCAAGCCATTACCCACAGAATATAGCCCACTCTTGCAATTATGAGGACGTCCCCTAACATCATTATCACTGGAACCCCCGGGGTTGGCAAGACCGTACACTGCGAACAACTCGCACAAGAGACCGGGCTTAAACATCTCTCAGTGAATAAAGTTGTCAAAGACCGCGGATGCCACGATGGATTTGACGATAAGCTGAATAGTATGATTGTGGATGAGGATAAAGTATGTCTATGTATATGGTACTTGCTCCAGAACCCCGCTAATGCTGTATTTTGCAGCTTCTCGACGAAATTGAAGAAGAGGTATTGCAGGGCGGTAATATCATCGATTGGCACGCCTGTGACCTGTTTCCGAAATCCTGGATAGATCTGGTGGTGGTGATACGGTGTCCGTCTACTTCGATTCTTTACGACAGGCTATCGTCAAGGTAAGACCTCGATATTTAGTTTTTTTTTCTCTTCTCAAATCATATATGCGACAGAAGCTAACTAGCGTTACTACTGTAGAGGCTACGCGGAACAAAAATTACAGGAAAACCTAGACGCGGAGATTTTCGAGGTCCTTCTTGACGAAGCTAGGGAGGCCTATGATGAGGAGATAGTAGTGGAGCTGAATAGCGAGACCGATGATCAGATTGATAGTAATTGTTCAAAGATCGTAGCTTGGATTGACGCCTGGAAAAAGTCCCAGACCACCGACTCTGGCTGAGGAATAGCCGTTCAGAACCTGTTCGACGAACGGGTCCATTTTAGGCAGGGAGATACTGGGTCGAAGATTGATCCATATTTATGGACTTGCTTAGGATTGTTCCTTTTGCAATTCTTCGATCCACTGCTTTAGTTTCGATAGGGCTTTGTATCGGTGGGAAATCAGATTCTGGGGGTTACGAGTCAGCTGAGCACGCAGTTCGCTTTGATGGAGGAAGAAATTGTTGGACCGAACCAGAGCGTCAACATACCTTATCTTGAGGTTCCATTTCCGCATACGTCTTCCCCTCATATTCGAAAATTGGGTCCCATCCTATGGTTATTCATGTTGGTTGCTATCCAGTTGCAAAATAAGGGAATGGGAGTAGGATGGGGAACTGACCGAAATTGGATGGACCCCTAGCCGGGACAACTTTGCCCTGGTTACAGAATGTTAAGCCTTGGTTGCAGGAAGGGGTGTTTGATGAGCAAACATACATTAGTTCTTCCCTGGAACAGGATTGGCTCTTCTCCAGGTCCCTTTGAAAATGCAAAGGTGCAAACTGCAACCGCGGTTTTGTCCTCGTAGGGATCGACCATTTTATTCAGCCCATCATGGCCGAGCTTTTCTAGAAACCACTTGCTTGTCGGCTGTTAGATAGTGTACGTGAAATTGAAACGGATCATGCATATAAATTTCATGATTTCCATTGAATATAAGTCGATATCATAAGCCACTCACATGTATGGACCTGGTAGCCCCTTCAAAGCGTTGAATTCAAGGGCTGTATCCTCAGTCAGAACTGGTCCTCCCACCTGAAAGAAGCGCGCCTGTCAGCAAACAATTCAGATAAAGGGCGAACCTAGAATGGCCTAGAGCAGTCTACATACAATCTCAGCAGCCTTGCGGCACTTTTCAATTGCGATTTCCTCGATAGTCCCCTGGAGCTCAGGCACGTCAACAGCTCGACTGTCGACTTCAATTACCCCGCCGATGATTGCTCGGACCTCTGCTAGTTTGTTTTTGTTGCCCGTAATGAAATTTATCGTCTTCATTTTTGCGTTTGTATTTTATTCTTTGACCCTCTTCTTACCGGCGGTGTGTCGTACAATCATGCATATAACAGCGGTTGATGCTGAGCTTTTGAGCTTTACTGGGTCTACGAGGAAGTTTGATCCGGAAAAAAATCTTTCTAGGCCGACTCGACCCACCACAGAAATACCCCATATGGAGGGCGATGCAGAGAAGATGATGGCCATCAAATGAACGCGTACAACGTATGGAATCACCGTTTGAGTATGCCGGGTTGTGTAACTGATAGTCAGGTCATCGCCCCTTCCATTAGGCCGTGCATACGCCGTTCATCCTTTCTTTGTAGATGGTAGTTACTATTGGCCGCTAAGAGCTCCAAATACGAGTAAATCTGCCTCATGCCCGCTTCTTCTATCTTCACCGCTTTGCCCGTTGTGCTAAATAGCCTACTGCCGGCCCACGCCTTGTAACCGTCGCCACTTGCCAGCAGATATTTTCTTCCTGAAACTCGAAGCCTGGAAGTTGCTCCTTTTTATAGCAAGTCACATGACTATCAGGTGACTCCCCACACCGCAAGCCAGCGAAAGTTTCCAGAAGAAAAAAAAATAAAGGGTTGAGGGCATTTCTTTTTCACAATCAACAGCCTCCCGCTTTTGCTCCCTCCATCTTCACCTTTCTCCTTCTCCTGTACCCAAAACCCGTCTTTGCTGTCTGTCTTCAAAAATGTCGGAACCCATCAGAAATAAGAAGGCGGATCTGGTCACCGCTCCGTATGTTCCCCTGTATCCGAGCTGTTGGCTATCGAAAACGTTTCTTGGAACTGACCATCTCTCTGATAGTACCCCCCAGAACACCCCTGCTAACCATGCACCCATCTCCTCCCACGCCGTGCAGCCAGGTGTATCTAGCATCAAAGAAGGTATGTGACTCTGTCATGTTGTCTGCATTATCGGAAACTTTGGATTTTCTAAGGTCAGTCTAGACATGTGCTAATATGAGTAATTTTATTAGAGGATTTTGACCGTGTCGCTGCAGCATCGCTATTTGCTCAGAACCCAAAACTCGTCTCTATGATCCAAGGAAAACTAGGAAGCCTCATCGGTCGTTCATCTGGCTATGTTGAAAGTCTTCCTGCTCCTGTTCGCCGTCGCGTAACTGGCTTGAAGGGTATCCAAAAGGACCATGCGAAATTAGAGGCCGAATTCCAGGAAGAGGTTTTGCAACTCGAGAAGAAATATTTCGCCAAATATACTCCACTCTACCAAAAGCGTGCCACCATCGTCAACGGTGGCGCTGAGCCCACTGATGCTGAGGTTGAAGCCGGAAAGGACGAGGACGAGGAGGAAGAGACCGAGAAGAAGGATGCCGAAGAAAAGAAGTCGGCTGATACCGAAACTGCCGAAAATGGTATCCCAGAATTCTGGCTTACTGCAATGAAGAACCACATTTCGCTGGCGGAGTTAATCACGGACAGAGATGAGGACGCGTTGAAGCACTTGATCGATATACGTATGGAATATCTCGACCGACCAGGCTTCCGCCTTGTTTTCGAGTTTGCTCCCAATGAATTTTTCACCAATAAGACTATTACCAAGAGCTACTTCTACCAAGAGGAGAGTGGGTATGGTGGTGATTTCATCTACGACCACGCTGAAGGAGAGACCATCGAGTGGAAGGATGGACAAGATCTGACCGTACGAACGGAGAGCAAGAAGCAACGAAACAAAAGTAAGCATTGGCAAAATGATCCTTTCGGACATCTATGAATACAGATCGCTAACCCTATCACTAGCCACCAAGCAAACTCGCGTCGTCAAAGTCACCGTCCCCACTGAATCTTTCTTCAACTTTTTCTCCCCTCCTAAGCCTCCACAAGAAGACGATGAAGAGGTTGCGTCTGATATCGAAGACCGTCTGCAGCTCGACTATGAGTTGGGTGAAGACATCAAGGAGAAGCTCATCCCTCGCGCAATCGATTGGTTCACCGGTGAGGCCCTTCAATATGAAGAGCTAGATGATCAATTCGACGAGGGTGACTTCGACGATGATGATGAGATTGACGATGACGATGATGACGATGACGACGACGACCGGAGATCTGATAACGACCTCGAGGACGACTCGGACGACGAGGTATGACTCAACCTACACTTGCGTATTTTCTTCTTCTTTGTTTTCATACTAACACCTTTAATAGGATGACGGCACGAAGCCAAAGAAAGAGGCCGCAGAGTGCAAACAAAGTTAAATAAGCTTACCGGGAAGCAGGAAGGAAGCAGAGGAGTTCTAATGAACCGCGGAACTCTTCATCGGACGGCCGCCGTGCTATTGTCATACTCTTAAAAAACCCACCAGCGTGATTTTGATTGTTACCTTGATATTATTTTTCTTTCTATTTCCTAATCTCCCGACGCAATACGATTTCTCAAAACAATAGTACCTTTAATACGAAGCATCTCTTTTCATTCTACACTTTTATCTACTCTCTCCCCCTCCTCACCCCGCACCCCACCTCCCCTCTATTGCCCATTCTAAATTGTCTCGTGGGAGAAGCTCGCTTATGCCTCTCGCGTAATTTCAGGCGGCACACTTTACACTTCACCAGCATAGTCCCTTGTGTACTATGTGAAACGGTTTGATGTTCTATTCGCAATTATGGGTGCGAGGCGTCGGTTTGCATTTACGCTATTCTGGCCGTGTATGATGTTACCGAGCTGGGAATGGAAGAGGAGCTTCAGAATCATTTCCCCTCTGTATGGTTTAGATATGGCTATATAAAAACACGAGAAATGAAAAGCGATTGATTTTACAAAGCCTACCACGCATCGTTCATATTTGGTGGCATAAGGGTGCTTTCCTTCTTCTTTTTCCAACCGGTAACCTCAGAGCTGGCAATAGTAATTAGCAATAAAGCCGGATAGTCAAGCTGAAAGAGTATCTCCTCATTGTCAGTGCTTCAAGCGGAATGCCTTGAATATGAATATTCAGCAGACAACGCCGATACCAAGAAAGCTTCCTCATCCTGCGAATAAGGAGATCTAGGAGGCTGTAAGATCACAAGACAGTTAGAGTATCTCGTCCCTTATGGTCCTGCTGACGGGTATTGTTATGCACTTTTCGTTTTAAGCCCCACACGTTCCCATGATAAGGGTGAGCTGTGAGGTGATGGGGGGTGATGTGGAGGAATGAAGCACCCAGGAAGAAGAGTGTTGTAACGTATGGGCCAGTCACAGATGAGTGTTATGCTCTGTAGCCGTATGCCAGCACCTCATCATGATATACAGTCCAACAGATGCTGTACACAGTATATATATCTGGATATCTGGAGGCGGTGTGGATGAGTTGGCGGGCCCACATCACGTGGACAGCGCAACCGCGTCCCAAAAAGCGCCTGCGCGGCGGACCCAAAAACGCTTCCTTGAGAGGCTCCGCTGTTTCAGGGGGGTTAGACTCGCTAAAGCCGGCGGTCAGTCAACCTTAGCATAACCTCGTGAAAGCTGGCGTTTTCATCCAACCTCTTTTCCCATCGACATCCCTCTTATTCTTGGACCTGGCTTGCGTTGTGAACGACCAAACCCTCTTGCATCTGTGTCTGCAAGAGTCCCTCGTCCTCGGGCTCGGGGTTATAGATAACCCCAACCCCTTCAGTTGAAGATCGACTCTTTTTTTTCTCTCTTTCGTTGTTTGCTGCCCGTTGTCTAAATGCGGATATCAATATCTTTTTAATCTTATCCCTTGCGCTTCCGTATTCTCTATCTCGACTTGATTTATTCCTTGTTCCCTGTTCCTCCAAGACGTTCTCTACACAAGACACGAAATGGCGCATAGCTTTGAGATTGGCACGCGGGCGTGGCAGCCCGACCCGACGGAGGGATGGGTTGCGTCCGAAGTGGTAGAAAGAGTGGTGGATGGTGATAAGCTGAAGCTTGTTTTTTCTTTGGAGAATGGCGAGGTGAGCTTGGTTGAAGCTGTCCCTAGCAACGTATGTACGGTTCACCAGCTAACGATGGACTGTGGTAGACGAAAACGATTGAAACGACCGAAGCACAATTAGCAGATGATTCCAATGGAACCCTACTTCCCTTAATGAACCCTACAATGCTAGAAGCGAGCGAGGATTTGACCAACTTGTCTCATTTGAATGAACCGGCTGGTATGTTACCAAAAGAGCTAACCTGTCGATGCACTTGTACTGTTCTAACAACCGCGCAGTTCTGCAAGCTATAAAATTACGTTATTACCAGAAGGAGATTTACACATACAGTGGCATTGTGCTTATAGCGACGAATCCTTTCGCCCGGGTCGACTCTCTATATGTACCACAGATGGTGCAGGTATATGCTGGGAAGCAACGAGCTTCGCAAGCTCCCCATCTCTTCGCCATCGCGGAAGAAGCCTTTGCGTGAGCAACCTAATAGCTGCTGTAATGATCAATGGTTTCGGATGACTAAATATTTTTTCTCCTTTAGGGACATGTTGAGGGATTCGAGAAATCAAACGATTGTTGTTTCGGGAGAATCTGGTGCCGGAAAGACTGTGAGCGCGAAATATATTATGCGATACTTCGCTACTCGTGAAACGGCGGACAAACCTGGGTTATATGTGGCTGGAAAGGAGGATGCGATCAGTGAGACGGAAGAGCAAATATTGGCGACAAATCCGGTCATGGAAGCTTTTGGAAACGCAAAAACGACCCGAAATGACAACTCGTCGCGTTTCGGAAAATATATTGAGATTATGTTTGATCAAAAGACGAACATTATTGGCGCAAAAATCAGGACATATCTTCTGGAACGGTCTAGGTTGGTTTTCCAACCGTTGAAAGAACGGAATTATCACATTTTCTACCAGCTTGTAGCTGGTGCGACCGAAGCAGAGCGGCAGGAGATGAATATTGTCTCTATTGAGAGCTTTGATTACCTGAATCAAGGAGGAACGCCAATCATTGATGGGGTAGACGACAAAGCCGAATTTGAAGCAACCAAAAAATCCCTTACCACTATTGGCGTCTCAGGGGAAACCCAATCCTCTATCTTCAGAATTCTAGCCGCTCTCCTACATCTCGGTAATGTTAAAATTACCGCTACCCGAACAGACTCCTCCCTCGATCCAGCGGAACCTTCCCTCGTCAAAGCCTGTGACCTGATGGGCATTGATCCATCTCAATTTGCAAAGTGGATCGTCAAAAAGCAGCTTGTAACAAGAGGCGAGAAGATTACATCCAACCTTACACAGCAACAGGCCATCGTCGTCAGAGATTCGGTTGCCAAATTTATATACTCCAGTCTCTTTGACTGGCTAGTCGATACCATCAATCGTAGTCTTGCAACCGATGAGGTTATCAGTCGAGTCGCGTCATTTATCGGTGTTCTCGATATCTACGGTTTTGAGCACTTCGCGAAGAACTCGTTTGAACAGTTTTGCATCAATTATGCCAATGAGAAGCTGCAGCAAGAATTCAACCAACATGTGTTCAAGCTTGAACAGGAGGAATATGTGAGAGAAGAAATAGATTGGACTTTCATTGACTTCTCGGACAACCAACCTTGTATCGACCTCATCGAAGGCAAGCTTGGTATACTTTCGCTCCTTGACGAGGAATCTAGATTACCGATGGGATCTGATGACCAATTTGTCACCAAACTACACCATAATTTCGCGGCGGATAAGCAAAAGTTCTACAAGAAACCTCGATTCGGCAAATCCGCTTTTACCGTGTGCCACTATGCCATTGACGTTACTTACGAATCGGATGGGTTCATAGAAAAGAACAGAGATACTGTTCCGGATGAGCATATGGAAATTCTTCGGAATTCCTCGAATCATTTTATCGGGGACATTTTGGCCGCTGCTGCTGCGGTTCGTGAAAGGGACTCAGCTGCGACATCGTCCCGGGCTGTTGCTGCCCCTGGCAGGAAGATTGGAGTTGCTGTCAACCGGAAGCCCACCCTTGGAGGAATCTTCAAGTCTTCTTTGATTGAGCTCATGCACACCATCAACTCTACCGACGTCCATTATATCAGATGTATTAAACCAAATGAAGCGAAGGAGGCCTGGAAGTTTGAAGGACCCATGGTTCTCAGCCAGCTACGAGCTTGTGGTGTTCTTGAAACAGTACGAATAAGCTGCGCTGGGTACCCAACTCGATGGACCTACGAGGAATTTGCCCTGAGGTATTATATGCTCTGCCATTCCTCACAATGGACTTCGGAAATCCGAGATATGTGCCACGCAATCCTACAGAAGGCTCTCGGTGATGCTACCCAGCAAAAGCAAGATAAATACCAGCTAGGTCTCACCAAGATCTTTTTCCGGGCTGGCATGCTTGCATTCTTGGAGAATCTTCGTACATCAAGGCTTAATGAATGCGCCATCATGATACAGAAGAATCTTAAATGTAAATATTACCGACGGAGGTATCTTGAAGCACGCGAATCAATTCTCGAAATCCAGAGCCTTATTCGAGGCTTCTTGGCCCGGCAAGTTGCTGAAGAAAACCGTCGGATCAAGGCAGCCACCACAATCCAACGGGTTTGGAGAGGGCAGAAAGAGCGCAAGCACTACCTTAAAATCCGGAGTAACTTCGTCTTGTTTGAGTCTATTGCGAAGGGTTACCTGTGCCGACGAAATATCATGGACACTATCAACGGCAACGCCGCCAAAATTATCCAGCGTGCCTTCCGGTCGTGGCGACAACTTCGTGCCTGGAGGCAATACCGCAAGAAAGTTATCATTGTTCAAAACCTATGGAGAGGAAGGCAGGCTCGCAAGGCCTACAAGAAACTCCGTGAAGAAGCAAGAGATCTCAAACAGATTTCTTATAAGCTGGAGAATAAGGTTGTTGAATTGACTCAAACGGCTGGTTCTTTGAAACAGCAGAACAAGACGTTATCTTCCCAGCTCGAAAATTACGAAGGCCAGCTCAAGTCATGGAGAAGCCGACACAACGCGTTGGAAGCTCGTACCAGAGAACTACAAGCAGAAGCGAACCAAGCTGGTATTACGTCTGCGCGCCTAACCCAGATGGAGGAGGAAATGGAGAAATTGCAACAGAACCATACCGAAGCGCTTACAACCATTAAACGATTACAAGAAGAAGAGAAATCTGTCCGTGATTCTCTCATGTCGGCAAACTCTGAGTTGGATAAATTGCGACATTCCAACTCCGAACTGGAACATGAAAAGGACTCATTCCGCCAACAACTTGCGGACTTGCAAGACGAACTCGAATTTGCTAAGAGGTCAGTCCCCGTCAATGGCACAAATGGAGACCAGCAGGCTGCAAACACCCCACAGCCTGGTCTCTCAGGCTTGATAAATCTGGTCTCGTCCAAGAAGCCCAAACCTAAGAGGCGCAGCGCGGGCATGGAGCGAATTGAAACCGACCGCTTTAGCGGCGCCTATAACCCAAGGCCTGTTACCATGGCTGTACCAAGCGGCGCCACAAATCGACCCGGCTTTGGCGATTCGGCTTTTGCGCCTGGAACGTATTCAGTTGAGATTGAGTTGGAAAATCTTCTCTCTGAAGAGGACGAGCTCAACGAGGAGGTCACGGTTGGCCTTATCCGAAACCTCAAGATTCCAGCCCCTAGCACGACAGCGCAGCTCACCGAAAAGGAAGTTCTGTTCCCTTCATACCTCATCAATCTTGTTACATCCGAGATGTGGAATAACGGCTTTGTGAAAGAATCCGAGCGCTTCCTTGCCAATGTTATGCAATCAATACAGCATGAAGTTATGAATCATGAGGGTGACGACCTGATCAATATTGGAGTATTTTGGCTCTCGAACGTTCATGAAATGCTTTCTTTCGTTTTCTTGGCAGAAGATTGGTATGAAGCTCAGAAGACCGATAACTATGAATACGACCGCTTGCTGGAAATTGTGAAGCACGATTTGGAGAGCTTGGAATTCAATATCTACCATACTTGGATGAAATATTTGAAGAAGAAGCTCTACAAGATGGTCGTCCCAGCTATCATTGAGTCCCAATCTCTTCCAGGATTTGTCACCAACGAGACCAATCGCTTCCTTGGAAAGCTGCTTCCATCCAACAGTGCCCCAGCTTACAGCATGGATAACCTCCTCAGTCTTTTGAATAATGTTTTCAAGGCACTCAAGGGATACTATCTTGAGGATATGATTACTACCCAAACATTGACCGAATTGCTTCGACTTGTTGGTGTTACTGCCTTCAACGACTTGCTCATGAGGCGTAATTTCTTGTCTTGGAAACGTGGTCTCCAAATTAACTACAATATTACCAGAATTGAAGAATGGTGCAAGAGCCATGATATGCCAGAGGGAACCCTACAACTCGAGCATCTTATGGTAAGCGGAGTCCAACACAACCCCCCTGAATATCTGTCATTCCAGGTATACTAACGTCAATATAGCAAGCGACGAAGTTATTGCAGCTCAAGAAGGCAACGCTGAATGATATCGAGATCATTCAAGATATTTGCTGGATGTAAGAGCCTTCCTACCTCTTTCCCACTCTCAGGATGATTGATTAACATGACTCTGTCCTAGGCTATCTCCAAACCAGATCCAGAAGCTCCTCAACCAATATCTCGTTGCTGATTATGAGCAGCCTATCAATGGTGAAATCATGAAGGCTGTAGCATCTCGAGTCACTGAGAAGAGCGATGTGCTTCTATTAACTGCAGTGGACATGGACGACAGTGGTCCCTACGAGATTGCTGAACCTCGGGTTATCACGGCCTTGGAAACTTATACGCCATCTTGTAAGACCGATCTCCCCTTCCATCTCAAATATAAGAATATGACTAACGACAAAACAGGGCTCCAAACCCCACGACTGAAGCGTCTTGCCGAGATAGTGTCCGCGCAGGCGATGGCGCAGCAAGAGAAACTTGACATTGACGATGGTGGAGAGCAGGCTATAGAAGCATCGTAAACTCCACTACCGAGAACAGAAAGTCCCGACTATCATAAGAATCACGATACATACCTACATCAGCCATCTTTCTGCATTTAGACCTGTGGTTTCCATCTAATTGCCTTTAAACCGACCCTTTCCCCCCCCACAGTGCTGTATTCAACCTTTTGTATTACTTTGTTTCGATATCAATTTTCTCTAGATCGAGTTTGACGACCCTCTGCAACTGTTTGCAAGAAGCGATGAATTTTATTGCTATATTCCTTCATCTTGGTGCTCCTGTGCCTTTTTTCGTTTTGACGTTTCTGTGTTCCCTTCTGGCCATTCAACTATCTTACTGCCGCTTTGGTTTTGAGAATCTCTCAGGCAGCTATTTGCTGAGAGCTCCCCCCCTCTTTTTTGGGTTAATTATGGTTATTGTATTATATCCTATGATTTTCCTTACTCCTTCTGATCGATTTCTTGTTGTGAGGGTATAGACCTTGCAGAGATGAGATATGTCGTGATGTATTCCATATTATATAGCAGGTGACACTTAGTTGGAGATGTCATGCTGTGTCATGCTGAAGACCATATAAACAAACATCTATCAGTCTACCAACAACTATTTATATTTATCTTCACCTCCACACTCTAGATACACTGCTACCAGCTGAGTTAAATGATAGTTCACTGGTCAAGATGTTGGCTGCAACCCCTGGTCAATATCACGTGCCGATTAGATCCAAGAATGACTCCGTCAGCTAGCTTTTTGGTTGGTTCCAGGAGCTCAACTGTGGGTATTTTGCGTTGAAAAGAAGATCATTTGAAGAATGAACGCATCTGGTGAACTGTTAGTTGTTAGCAGTTAGCATATACCCTTTCTCTTTCTAAAAATGGCTTTTTGTTGATGTGTTTGTTTGTTTCTCACCTGCTCAAATGGACGATGAGCACATCAATGGCGAGGGCCTCCAAGGCCCACACCCGGTGTATTTGCGCCGGGGCGATTCTGTGAGAAGCAGGTAGGCAGTATAGCTTCTCACTTACCTCTCATTATGGCTTCTAACGCTCAATAGGACTAGTTTGGCTTCCGAAGTCGAGATGGCCCATGATGAAGTACGTTATACCAACCCAAAAGCAGGCGGACTTGGGGTACAGTTTTTCTGACATATGATTTATACAGGTCTACTCGGGCCCTATGTCGGAAAGTATTCCCTCTAGCATGGCATCGTTTTCACGTCGTCGATCGCGCCGCGAGTCCAATGTTAGCTTTACATATTTCCAAGAGAACCAGGAAGTTCCTACGTGGGGAGAGGACGAAGAGGCAATCGAGGTCGACGACGACGTCAATATAAATGTCGAAGAAGGTGCAGCGAATGGAGATATCTACGCCGATGACTACGAGGTTGAAAGAGAGCCATCCATTCGCCCTTCAAGCTTCTTTGGCCCTACTCGTTCTCGGAGCTCTGTTGAAGACCCTTTACTCTGGCGCAGGTCTTCTGATGAATATCGCGGCGCCCCGTCTGCTGGGGTGACTGTGAGCCAGAAGATATATATTGCAACGGAAGATTTGACGGCGGTCATTGCGGGGTTTTCAACCAGCGTGACGGGGTTCGCCGCTTATATCATCATCTGTATCCTATCTTTCGGCACGGGCTATTTGTTGTTTAGATGGATGCCGCGTTGGCGAATCAGGTTGATTGGGAAGCCTGAACCGCTGTATAAATGTCAATGGGTTGCAATTGAGGTGAGATATCATAATCAGATATCTTCATTTATGGCTAAACAAACAAAAGCTTATTTGAGTCTTTTTCATAGAATGAATGGGGGCAGTTTGATGTGCAGAATGTTGTAAATCAACCTTACGGACGGCCACTGTCAACCGTATTCGGAGGCTCGTATAAGGAAATCGAAACTCCGCATTTCGAAGAATACGGTGATCCAATGCTGCCTAATCTCCGAATTTTGGACTACCATTATGTTCGCTTTTGCTTTCAGCCTGTGGAGGATAAATTTTCCGTGTGCGGTACATGGATGGACCCAGCATGGACAAATGTGAAATCCCTACGGCGAGGATTGGATGCAGATGAGCGTGAGAGCCGGGAGCAAGCGTTCGGAGCGAACATAATTGACATTCACGAAAAGACGATACCCCAAATTTTGATTGACGAGGTAAGCAAACTGCTATTTTGCCCCTTAACAGCAAAGAAAATGAAAACAGAATGGCATCTAATTTGTGTGAAGGCTTTTCATCCATTTTATATCTTCCAAGTTGCCAGTTTAACCCTCTGGTCGTTGGACCAGTATTATTACTATGCAGCGTGTATTTTCCTTATATCGGTTTTTAGCATCACTGCAACGACGATTGAAACGAGATCGGTAAGGATGAATGCCCTCGGTTTAATGCGATACGTTCTATCTAACTTGTGGGTTCGAAGACAATGCGCCGTTTGAGGGAAATATCGCATTTTGAATGTGACGTTCGGGTGTTGAGAAGCGGCTTCTGTAAGTTTTGGCTTGGGAAATGGAACTGTATATGATGGGAGTTTCCGCTGACGCTTGATACCAGGGAGAACTGTTCCTTCTCGAGAGCTCGTTCCCGGTGACGTATACGAAGTTTCTGATCCGTCACTAACACAGATTCCGTGCGACTGTCTTCTACTAGCTGGAGACTGCATTGTTAATGAGAGCATGCTTACCGGTATGTTGATCGCATTACTTGAACTGGGGTGTATCTAATGTTGACGTGTGATAGGCGAATCTGTGCCTGTCTCGAAATCTCCCATGACGGATAGTGCCCTTACTCAGCTCGATTTGACGACCACTTCAGTTGATTCTAGTGTTGTGAGGCACTTCCTTTTCTGCGGTACCAGGATCATACGCGCTCGACGGCCTCAGGATCCAGAAGATGAAGAAGCCTCTGCGTTGGCTATGGTTCTGCGAACTGGCTTTAACACCACGAAGGGAGCTCTTGTTCGATCCATGCTCTTCCCAAAACCATCGGGCTTTAAGTTCTATAGAGATTCGTTCAGATATATTTCTGTCATGGCAATAATTGCGGGGATTGGGTTTGTGGTGTCATTTATCAACTTTGTTCGAATGGGCGTAAGTGATTCCCCCCGGTGCCTTACTATAGAGATTCTAATTTTTCTGAAGATTGCATGGCATACCATTGTCGTCCGGGCACTCGATCTGATCACAATTGTTGTGCCCCCAGCATTGCCTGCAACCTTGACTATCGGAATTAATTTTGCCATCTCACGACTTAAATCCCAACAAATATTCTGCATCAGTCCGCAGAGGTAGTTATCTACAACTCAGATCTCCAATGGCATACCTGGCTAACACTTCATTAGGGTTAATGTTGCCGGAAAGCTTGACGTTGTTTGCTTCGATAAGACAGGCACCCTCACGGAGGATGGCCTCGATGTGCTTGGTGTTAGGCTCAATGACCGCCGGGATCTCAGGTGAACACTCGCTTCCGACTGAATTAACTGAACGACAACTTACCGTTCTCTGTTACCTGTTAGATTCACCGAACTTCTAGAAGAAGCTTCATCAGTCCTTCCCCTATCGGTGTCTGACCGTGACCCTACTCTGGATTACTATTCTAACACCGCAATCTTGCACACCATGGCTGCTTGCCATTCTCTGAGAAGTGTCAATGGCGAGTTAATCGGCGATCCTCTAGATGTGAAAATGTTCGAGTTCACAGGGTGGTCGTACGAGGAAGGGAGCCATAATACCGCTGAAGTATACGAAGATTATGAGAACATTTCTCCGTCGATCGCACGGCCACCTGTAACACCGTCGTATGACATGCAGATGCCTGAGTTTGAACTTGCTGTTCTTCGCGATTTCGAATTCGTATCTCAGCTTCGTCGCTCGAGTGTTATAGCCCGGCAGGCCGGCGATGAAGGGGCGTCGGTCTTTGTGAAAGGTGCTCCGGAATCTATGAAGAAAATATGCACGCCTCAAAGCTGTGAGAAAAAACCCCTTTGCTTGACTATCGCCTGGTATCTTTGCTGACAGTTCCACCTATAGTGCCGGCCGAGTTTGATGAATTGCTCAATTATTATACCCATCGAGGGTACAGAGTAATTGCATGCGCAACTAAGCATATTGATAAATTGTCGCTGCGAGAAATTATAACCATGCAGCGATCAGATGCAGAGTCAGATTTGGAATTCATTGGCTTCATTATTTTTGAAAATAAGCTGAAGCCAACGACGAAAGGAGTTATTGAGGAGCTCGACCAGGCAGGGATACGTAATGTTATGTGTACTGGCGATAACATTTTGACTGCAGTCAGTGTTGCCCGAGAATGCGGCTTTATCGAGCAGTCTGCTCAGTGCTTTGTCCCTTATTTTGTTGAAGGTAGGGATCCATGTGTTTTCGATATCAGGTAGGACGAAGTTGACCACTTGTTATTAGGGTCCCCATTGGAGCCAAACTCCCGCCTTTGTTGGGAGAGTGCAGATCAGCCCGGTCTCCGGCTCGACGAGCACACACTCCTGGTATGCTACGTTGCACTCCTTTCTATACCGACTTTAACCATGCTAACCAGGCCTTAACGCAGCCATTACCATACGATACTGGGGCCGATGTTTCAGTCCCCTACCATAACTATAAGATGCCGAACTATTCGATCGCGGTGACTGGTGATATATTCAGATGGGTGGTAGACTATGGCTCTCAGGAAGTGCTAGAAAAGGTATGGGTAACGCTCAATACCGGCATATGACTTCATGCCTCTAACTTCAAGTAGATGTTGGTTCTCGGACAAGTCTTTGCCCGTATGTCTCCGGACGAGAAACACGAGCTCGTCGAGAAGTTGCAATCACTCGACTATGGTTGTGGGTTTTGCGGAGATGGAGCGAACGACTGCGGTGCTTTAAAAGCTGCAGATGTAGGCATTTCACTCTCGGAGGCCGAGGCGTCTGTGGCTGCCCCATTTACTAGTCGGGTATTCGACATATCCTGCGTCCCAAAACTTATAAGGTAAAGTGATCTACGCCTGTGACTTTACATATATTTTATCATATTCTAACATCAGAATCAGGGAAGGACGAGCGGCACTAGTAACGAGTTTTTGCTGCTTCAAATATATGAGTCTTTACTCGGCAATTCAGTTCACCTCCGTCAGCTTTTTATACACATCCGCTTCTAATCTAGGAGATTTTCAATTTCTCTACATAGATCTTGCAATCATTTTGCCGATTGCAATATTTAGTGAGTACCTTCGGTGGCCCTGATTCGTGGGCAGTTATTAACCAGCTATTAGTGGGTTGGATTGGGCCCAGCTCAACCCTTTGCCGTAAAAGGCCAACGGCGAACCTTGTCTCGCGCAAGGTGTTGACGCCACTCTTAGGGCAGATTGCCATTTGCATCCTAATTCAATCTATTGCGTATAAAACCGTCCAGAATCGGGAATGGTAAGCTATTAGGACCAGTGCTTTCTATTCTCGTGCTAACATACATCTCCCAGGTTTATACCTCCAAAGGTGAAACCGGAAGATACTAATATCGTGAATTCCGAGAATACCGCCCTTTTCTTGATCTCCTGCTACCAGTACATCTTCTCCGGCTTGGTGCTTAGTGCTGGTAAACCCTTCCGCCAGCCTGTCACATCCAACGGTTAGTCTTCCTTCTAATTTCATGTTGGCTATCTTAAAATAATTACTAATTCTCCATCAGTTCCGTTCATCGTCACGATTATTGTTGTTCTATTAATTTCTTCCTACATGCTCTTCCAACCGGCAGACTGGGTGTTCCGGGCCATGGAGCTCACATATATGTCCACAGACTTTAAACTCTGGTTGGTAATACTTGCCATTGGCGGGTTTGGAGTCTCCTGGATCTGCGAGAAACGATTTTTCCAATCCCTAGCCCGCGTAGTCGGCCAGCTGGATGGGTGGCTTCGCCCTCATCAAAAGAAGACGCGGCGGCGTTACAAAGTCCTCCTTGATGCTGGACGCCGCTGACCGGCCACGCGTTGTATCTATTTCCAGCAGTTATGGGTCGAATCTGGTTCCTGATGAAAGGAAAAGGTTTTTTATGTAAAAAGGTTTATTGTTCGGATATGGGCTGTTTATCTTATGGTAAAGGCGACTGAGGAACTTGGTGTATTATATCGGTTAGGAAAACAAGTGTAAAAAATAATATAACTTTCGGCTATACTGAGGCGATCATGTCTTCAGACTAAATTCAAATACCGAGATCCAAACCCATTTTCAAAAACAAATGACATAACTTCTATAAAAATATATGTACATCATGCAGGGGAAAAAACGCGGCTTTCGGTGACCTCCCCATGCCATTAATTTGATTATTCCTTTCCGAAGCTAAAAAGGCGAAATGCGTATCAAGATCAAGATATACGAAAGCCATTATTCCACAAATCATCTCCTCAACCTTCGCATGTGGTGTCAGTGTTTCATCGGCGTAGTCGGAGGTCTATATCTTCGGGGTTTCGGCGCATGATGTTTGCTTCGCGAACAATTGAAGCTCGAAAAAAAGATCTAATGATCCCATGGGTGTTTCCAGCCAAGGAGGGCAGGGCCGTCTTGCTTAGCTCGGTACATTAACTGGAAATATCACACCGTTAGCTGTCGCTCAAGAAGGCACGGCTCAATTCACAACATCTGGTAAACCGAGATCCCGGAGATAGTATCACAGTGAAAAGACGTACCCAGAACCACATGCTAGCACCAAGGGCAGTAGCAGTATATCTGTAGAGTGGTGGGCCTGGAGGGACCTTAATTGGATGAGGCTTTTGTGGCATGGTGGGCGGCTGGTGATTGATTCAACTACGCAAGGAAAGACATCTGGTTAGGACATGATCGTGATATAATTCGAATTGACACTCACTTAACCTATCCCGTCCGAATTCAACTCCAACAATTGCTCGATGCGACTCGCTGCCGTCGGTTTGTGTTGTTGGCGATCTCAAGGATGTTTCCGTCATTCAAGCACTTCGGTGCCCGGAAGATCTGTAGGGCCGACGCCGGGCTTTTTTGGGAAGCTTTGAAGATGAAAGCAGATCGCAACCTCAACGCTCATTCACGCCTTATTCACTATTCTGCTAGCTGCTTTTCGGGCAGGGTTTTGTTCTTGAATAGCCAATATAATGATTGTGCTACTCTGAGAGTTTACCCTGAATGCTTTGAGTTCTCACAAACAATAGCCTCTTTCGCAATTCAAGGTCAATCCACTCGTCACAGATGAGCTATCGCAAACCCACATTTCCAGTTGAACAGGGCAGCCCGATCTCGAGCTGCCTTTCTTATATTTTATCCTTCCGCCATTGATACATATATGCATAGGCTCTCGTCCTGCGACATTATCGGTCCCCGAGCTATAACTCCACAGCGGCACCGAGACCACTCTACTCCATACGCTGGCCAAATACTTCGATTTCCCCAACCCGTTTTCGGCGAGCTATTACCTCCCAGCACTGCTGGGATATTGCGACCATAAAAAATGGCTTCCTCTAGCCGGTCACCACACACTAGGGCGCCTCTTGAGCGTGACGAGAATGGACGCCAGCGATTTCAGGGCTGTTCTTCTATACGTGAATTCGACTTTCTTGGGAAGCTTGGAGAGGGAACTTTTGGGTATGAACACCATTTTGGGCTGGAACTGCGTGGATTGCCCCATTTACTTATAAAATCCGCTTAGTGAGGTTTCGAAAGGGCGTTGCAGGCGTACGGGATCACTCGTCGCTTTAAAAAAGATATTGATGCACAATGAAAAAGACGGGGTAAGCAAATTATCAGGCCTCCAAGCGAGCTCAATTTTGTGTCGCTAACTTGCTTCAGTTCCCAATCACAGCTCTCAGAGAGATTAAGCTTCTCAAAATACTTTCGCATACCAATATTCTACAGCTTCGAGAAATGGCTGTGGAGCGCAGTAAGGGTCGGTGCCAAAGCTCCTGTTGGTAACTAGTCGCATCTTAACACTGATGAATGGAATAGGAGAGGGAAGAAAGAAACCAGCGATGTATATGGTGACACCATACATGGAACACGATCTATCTGGCCTCCTGGAAAACCCCAGTGTGCAGTTTACGGAACCGCAAATAAAATGCTATATGATGCAGCTCTTGGAAGGCCTTCGTTATCTCCACGAAGTATGGCAAAGCTTGCTGCTCACTCACCCCTATTGCCCGTGCGCTGGCTAACCTTCAATTTAAGAACTGTATATTACACAGGGATATGAAAGGTTAGTACTAGGGAATACTGCTCAGCTTCCGGTTCAACTGGCTAATACTTATGTTGGTTAGCTGCCAATCTTTTGATCAATAATAAGGGCATCCTCCAAATCGCCGATTTTGGACTGGCCCGACCATACGACGATGCACCACCTGTTGCCGGGAAAGGCGGGGGTGAAGCAAAGAGGGAATACACAACTCTAGTTGTAACTAGGTGGTATCGACCCCCTGAGCTTCTACTTCATCTTCGTCGCTACACTACAGCTATTGACTTGTGGGGAGCCGGGTAAGTCACGACTCTGTCAGTTCAGTAAGAAAATCTACCAGGGCATTTCTGACGGTGAATAGTTGCGTTTTTGGTGAAATGTTTAAACGAAAACCTATTCTCGCCGGTAGTAGCGACCTCAACCAAGCACAACTTATTTTTAACCTGGTCGGTACACCGACTGAAGAAAACATGCCCGGCTGGAGTTCGTTGCCTGGATGTGAAGGAGTCAAGTCCTTCGGCTCCAAGCCTGGAATGATTCAAACTGTTTTCAAGGAGTAAGTGGTTCCCAAAGTAGCTGTTATATTGGTGTTGGGGCTAAAAAAATATCGCAAATTAGGCAAGGGCCTGGTGCTATCTCACTCCTAACGGAACTTCTTAAACTTGATTGGCGCAAGAGAATAAATGCCATGGATGCACTCAAACATCCGTACTTTTCTAATCCCCCGCTCCCAGCTCGCCCCGGCGAAATACCTCCGTTCGAAGACTCGCATGAGCTCGATAGGAGGAAATTCCGTGGCCAAAAGGCCGCGCTACCACCAGCTCCCGCAGGTGGTTCCGTTGGAATGGGGCCAAACGGTGAATGGACAACAGGTTCAGGGGTACGAGCGCCAATCGATGCCAAATCAAGCAGAATACCAAGCGCAGCGAGGCCCGGTAATATAAGCGGACCGCCCTCTGCCCGACGACCATACGACAGTCGACCACCAGAACCGTCGCGTGGCCATAAACGGAAAGCTTCTGCTGAACCACAAGGACAGCGACCAGCAGCTTGGAAACGAGAAGCAAACCTCCCGCCAAAACCACCAGCACCAGCCAACCTACCACCGGCACCACCAGCGCCACCAGCATGGCAATCAGGGCAAGACTGGCGTGGTGGTGGGCAGAACTTTGACCAACGACGCGATAGACCACCGCGTAGCGGCCGCGGTGGCGATGGCGGTCGTTACTACGTGCCCAAGTATGGCAACCCCAGTGACAGGCCTAGAGATGGCCCTGCGCCTCCCAGACGCGATAACTGGCGACCAAGCCGTAGCAGAAGTCCAGATATGAGAGAACGACACCGCCCGTCAGATAATGAATCTTACAATTCATACAGGCGCTAATATACTACCCGTCCTTTCCCCATGTGGCTCTTGCATTATCATTGATTTTCACGAACCATTTTTTTTCTTAACTCACCTCGCTATCCCATACTTTTTGAACTATACTTTTTTTTGTATCCCTTTTTTCATCACGAGGCAGCCTTTTCCTCGTCCATTCCCGTCAGGAACGGGACTTGAAGACATTTTCATACGAACAAAAAGGGGAGCGCGGTGTTCAGGCAAATAGATATGGCAGGTAGGTGGGAGAATAACTCACTGGCAGGCTGGAAGCGGATCAGGTCGCATCTTTTTTTACTTCTTTTCTTTTCTTTCCTTGGGATGGTTATCACTTCTTTTTTTTTTCGCCTTCTGAAGAACGGCATAGGGACATGAAGCACGAATTATATCTAGAGCGAAGAATAAAAAGAATTTGAATGTAAACATAGTATTATCGAATGCGTTCAGGCGAACATCCAGTGCCAATTGAATGACTACTACCTATCTATCAGAAAGAAGCAGCAGCCTAAGAGAGTATGTATCACCATGCTGTTAGGTGAGGAAATAGGAAAGCTGCAGGAAGCAAGCTTGGAGTAATGTAAGTAAGTAGTGGAAGTGATTGTGATTGCTATCCATCATATAAGTCATTAAGATGAGACGCCAAAATATATGCAAACTGAAAAATATACAAAAATAGAAAAAACCATATATCCTCTTTCCGTCTTTATTTGTTGAAATAATTATATCATGGGTTGAAAAAAATTGGCGTCATTTCGTCGAAGGGACATAAGGAGTAAGAGGTGTAAGGCGAAGGTAGGGAGGAGGTTGAAGAAAAGCAGCGACAGCGTCGCTAGTGTTTAGTTTATATTTTTAAGACTGTTCCAGTACGACTCAAGATAGGATGGCTTGACGGAGTTTAGAAGAGGATGCGAGTCATTATTCGGGCTGTGGTGTATTTGGTTAGTTACTGCAATTCTCATGGTGAAGGGGGAACAACGTACATGAAAGACCCTCTAGTTGTTCATATAGCTCTTTGATCTTTACGGAGTTGACGTCGCTGACATCGGCCATGAGGTAGGCAACCTGTACAATTTGAATTAGTATATATCCCCCCAGTTAAGCTTGTGGTGCAAAAGACTTACGTCTCCTCTGCTGTCTGTCATCTGTTTATCGACGTTATGGCCACCAAGAATCTCGTTAACTAAAAGGCGAGTACATTAGCTTCTCAACTTCCCTAGTATTGTTTGAGGCCTAGCTTACCCTTTCGCAAGACACCAGGAATATTCTTGTGAATATAGATAACCTGTTAAACACATTTCCAGTCAGCGATATTATGATTTTATCGACATCCCATTTATTGAGGGGACACGGCATTTTATCATCACATACACGAGCGTGGTTTGGTTCGTCCATCGTCAAAGAACGAAGGGCAACTTCTGGCAGATTAACTGCGCCAAGCGTAGTGCCCTCGTTGACATATCGGACAAGCGCTTGACCCACTTCAATGCCAATGGCGCTCTGTGCCTCCTCAGTGCTTCCACCGATATGTGGGGTGAGGAGGATATTCTTCAACGATCTCAAATCTTCGGTCCAACCCTTGAGGGAGCTGTTGAAATAATCACCGTTCCCACCTGGCTCGCTTGGATAGACATCCAAGGCAGCACCGGCAATTTTGCCGGAGCGCATGGCGTGGACAAGAGCTGGAATGTCAACGACACTGCCACGGCTAGCATTGATGAGATAGCCTCCTTCTTTCATCTGTTCTAGTTGTTCCTGGCCAATCAAGTTCTTGGTCTCGGGGAGCTCAGGGACGTGTAGCGAAACGAAGTCGGCGGCACGGAGGAGGGCTTCGAGGGTGGGAACTTGCCGAGCAGTTCCCATGGACATCAAGTTTACGACATCATAATAGATGACGGACATGCCCATGGCCTCTGCCAGGACTGAGAGCTGAGATCCAATATGTCCATATCCAACGATACCTTTATTCAACATGCAGCTGTTAGTCAATGTATGCCATGGAGGGGTATAGGGACTAAGAAAATTATGACTCACCCAGCACTTTTCCACGAACTTCCCAGCATTTGTTGCTGACTTTGTTCCAGGTACCTTGGTGCATTTCATTGGAGCGATCACCCAATTGACGAGCTAACAAAATGATTTCAGCAATAACCAGCTCGGCAACACTGCGCGAGTTGCTGAACGGTGAATTGAACACAGCAATACCGTGTTCTGCAGCATACTGAAGGTCGACCTGGTTTGTTCCAATGCAGAAGCATCCGATGACCAAGAGGTTATGGGCATGTTTTAGCACCCTCTCGTTAAGCTTCGTCTTTGATCGAATTCCAATCACATGTACATCCCTAAGATCCAATTAGCTCAAAAGTTCAGCAGACAAGCAATGGCATAAAACACACCTGATCTTCTCAATCAATTCGTCCTCTGGTAACGAAGATTTCAGATATTCAACCTGATATCCTTGCTCCAGGAGCAGGTTCCGGCCAGTCTGGTTCACGTTCTCCAACAACAGCACCTTGATATCCTTAGTTTCAAAGGGTTTGAGGGGCTTCAAGTTCCCCACTGGACCGGACACGGAGGCTTGTCGGCTAGCTGATGGAGAAACGGAGAGGTTCAATGAGCTGGAGAGCTGATGAGAGAGATCTGTTGCAGGCCCAAGGCTTGAGCCTGCGTGAGAAGGGACTTCGGTAGGCATTGTATTGCTGCTACGGTGATACTGGTACATGACGGAAGAGAAAAGAAAAGAAGAAGAGGAAGAGCGAAGGCGGGGAGGAGGGGAGATAGATATCTATCTCCTAGTCAATATTGTTGGGATTTAATCTATTAATAATATTCAAGAACCCTGAGGGAATTCTGATTCTGCATTGCATGAACTTAATTGAGATTTTTTTTTTCTCCGATGATTCATGATGATGATATGAGGGGCGCTGACTCAGCTAGGGTACAACAGAGATATCTAGATCATAGTTAAGTATACATAGTAGATATCTCAAATATACAGAGTAAATCTATCAATGAGCTTCTCCTGATGAAAGGCATCCTCGAAATACAATAATGACTGAAGCTGAGGCTGGTTTGGTGACATCCGCTCTACCGTGCAGACTTTCTTATCTCCCCTTGACCCGCTGGTATTTAGCGCCGTGGAGCAGTTGCATATCGGTACGAGCCTGAGGATCAAACCCACCCAGTTGGATTTTTACATGTATCGATCTATCTCTACTGCTAAGGATCCTTAGACCTTCATGTTCTCCATCGCCTTTGCTACACCCTCCTTTGCATTACCACCTTTGCCCTTCGATTTGGCCTTTTGCGAAGTCGTGTCTTTGGGAAGCTCTTTGGTGTAAGGGAGGAACTCGGGGGCACCAGGGATATACTTCCGCAGTGGCTCGGGAATGTTCACACCCTAGAGATGAATTATACGAGTCAGAGGATATACAAGTATCTAGTTGTTGGGCAGTCACTTACGTCTTCGGTCTGGTAGTTCTCGAGAACACAGCACAGAGCCCGCTCCGTGGCGCAGAGTGTTGCGTTGAGAGCATGGACATACGACTTCTTGACGTCGGTTGTCTTCTTCGGGCCGTATCTGATATCGAGCTCGCGAGACTGGTAGTCCGTACAGTTGGAGCACGAGACAAGCTCCTTGTACTCGCCCTGGAATGGGAACCAAGCTTCGAGATCGTATTTCTTAGCAGCTGCGTTGTTCAATGCTCCTGATGCGATTGCGATAACCTGGTATGGGAGACCAAGGGACTTGTAGAATTCTTCCGAGGTATCAATCATCTCGTCAAATGCTTTCCACGAATCTTCCGGCTTGGTTATCACGAATTGTTCAATCTAGTAATACGCCGGGTTAGTCCATAGCCTGTACATCAGCATCAAGGATCGGCGATCGAACCAACCTTTTCAAATTGATGAACACGGAATATTCCCCACGCATCTTTGCCGTGTGATCCAGCCTCCTTTCTATAACACGTGCTGTAACCAGCATATCTATCAAGGTAATCAATCAATTAGCATCCGAACCATGCACTCAACCAAACATAAGCTACCACCATGCGCCGTACTTTATAGGAAGATCCTTATCTTGAAGCCATTCACCGTCGTGTAGCGCTGACAATGGTTGTTCAGAGGTCGCAATTAGGTATTTATCAGTGGCGGGATCATCGCTTTCGGTAACTTTATAGAGTTCTTCGTCAAACTGTTCCAGCTGCGCCGTCTTCGCCATGTACGATCGGAGCATGAAATGTGGAGGTTGGTTTGGCGTATATCCCTTATTAAAGAGGAATTCAAGACCATAGTTAACAAGCGCAAGATTCAAGAACAATCCATATCCAGTCAAGCAATAACCTCGGTGTCCGACAATCTTAACACCACGCTCAGGATCGTAGCCGTCGAGTCTAGTAAGGACCTCGTGGTGGGAGAGACAATCCCGCTTCTCAACCTTTACACCCTCAGGAGCCCATGTTCGAATGATCGCATTGTCATCCTATAAATGCCCGTTAAGTTCCCGGTCAGCAATTCTAGATCCTTACGTCGCATAAGTGACATGAGTCACCAGGCCTTCTTCTTCAGCTTTTTTTTTTCGGCAGCGTCATACCTCAGTGTTGCTGATGGGGACGGACTCATGGACGTAGTTCGCAATGGTCTTCAATTTCCGGTCTCTCAAGGCCTCCTTTTCCAGAGCCTGGTCGCCTATCTCTTTTTTCTCTTGCTCCAGCTGTAATTTCTTCGCCAGTAGTTCCGAAGCGTCTTCTTTATTCTAGAGTAAAAGGATGCGACATTAGAGCCAATTTTCGCGAAATGGGTATAGCCAGAGCTAACACACCTTCTTCTTCATTCCAATCTCCTTCTGGACTGCATTAATCTTCGAACCAACCTGTGTCTCGGCATATCGCGCTGGAGGAAGAAGAAAGTCAGTATTAGAACAGCAAATCAGAAAGGACAAGACAAGTATATGTCGCGCATACTTTTCCTGGCATCTTCGTATAAAGCCAGTACTTCATCGACAATTTCTTCCGAAGCGAATCGTCGCCGTTGGCTCTCCTTGACTTTTTTCGGGTCACCACCACGTTCCACGACCAAGTCCGCGATATCAAGCATTTTGCCTTATTTTCCAGGTAAATTGGTCTGTCTCAGTTCAAAGATTCAGTCTATGACGAGGGATCTGAATGCGCTTCGCGGGTTCGGTAGACAAATCGAGCTGGTGACTGTTAAAAAGTCTTGAAGAATAAATTGATTCATCCCCGCAGCTGTGGGCAAACCGAAGCAAACAAGCAAAACTAGAGGGGCGGTGCGTGGGTGCGTTGCGATGGTGCGTGTTCGTAGCAAATAGTGCCAAGGCCAAGTTCGAACTAGATAAATTCCTCATGTTTGAGGATCTTCTTCTCCTTTTCCTCTTCATCATACTGAACTCATCTGCAAAAGCCCTCGCCAGTATTACACCTAGAATGACAGTATGGGATCAAAGAGCCCGGAAAACCACCAACAGGCACCTGATGGTACGACATCTATCTTCCCCTGACAAGATGGTAAACAATTCTAACCGCTGAGCCGCGATCTAGTCTCCCACTCCGACATCAAGCCAGCCAACCCAGTCGGCAAAGTCTCCCAAAATGGCTCGGAATCGTCTGATATCGACCGCGGAATCGTTGGTGACGGCGACGATGACGACGACGATGATACGAATGAAGAGGCCGTAATCAACATCTCTTCTGGTACGTTCTAGATTGTATACGGTGGTATGTACCTATAGGCCACTAACAACCTCACTACTTGTAGAAACGAAAAAGAAACGCAAAAACAACAAGAAGAAGAAGAACAACAACAAAAAGAAGGCTAAAACCGGTGAACTCAAGCAAACGAACCCGCCGCGGGTTTTGGTCTCGAAGCTCTTCCCGTCCGGATATCCTACTGGAGAACTCGTTCCGTACGAAAACAGAAACGAAAACACCTTTCGTATTACGGACGAAGAGTTGCGTTACAACTCACGTCTCTGGGACGGCGATGACTTCTTGCACAATTATCGCGAGGCAGCTGAGATCCATCGCCAGGTCCGCCAGTATGCGCGAAGGGAGCTCATCAAGCCAGGTGCAAGCCTTCAATCTATTGCTGAGGGTATTGAAGATGGAGCTCGTGCACTGTTTGGGCATCAGGGGCTTGAGCCTGGGGACAGCTTGAAAGCGAGCATGGGGTTTCCTACTGGTCTGTGCCTGAATAATGTGGTGGCGCATTGGACACCAAACCCGGGCGGAAAAGAGGTTATTTTGCAGCGGGATGATGTACTCAAGGTGGATTTCGGAGTGCAAGTGAATGGCCGTATTGTCGATTCGGCATTTACAGTTGCCTTTGATCATAAGTACGACAATCTCCTCGCTGCTGTGAAGGATGCAACGAATACGGGAATCAAGGTACGTTTATCTTTTAACAACTCGAGTCTGGGAAGTATTTTTAGGTTTTACGGAGACTAATCTATAGATAGAATGCCGGTATTGACGCCAGGATGAGTGACATTGGAGCCGCGATCCAAGAAGTCATGGAAAGCTATGAAGTTGAGATTAACGGGAAAACTCAACCTGTCAAAACTATCCGGAGCCTCACAGGCCATGATATCGTCCGGTATCATATCCACGGCAACAAACAAGTCCCTATCGTGAAGAACAACAGCCGACAAAAGATGGAAGAGGGAGAGGTATTTGCCATTGAGACGTTTGGGACTACTGGCAAGGGATACCTGTACGATGATGTATGGAGTTCTTTTTTCTTTTACTTGCCCTTATTTTTAGGTGGATCTAACTCTCTGACAGGTTGGGATCTACGGCTACGGAAGAAACGAAAACGTCTCCAGCGCTCATCTACGCCTTGGATCTGCAAAATCCCTCTTGAAAACCATTGATTCCAACTTTGGATCCTTGGTTTTCTGTCGTCGCTATCTAGAGCGTCTTGGATTGAAGGGATACCATCTCGGGGTAAGCACCATCCACAATGATTGGGATGACGTTTTGTGAGCAGGTATTGATTTGAAGATCATAGATGAAAAACCTGATTGATAACGGAATCGTCGAAGCCTACGAGCCACTTGTTGACGTGAAGGGGTCTTATTCAGCTCAGTTCGAGCATGTAAGTACTTTCCCCGCCCTGTGATGTAAGACATGATTAATAGACTAACATATATATCCATGTTAGACGATCCTCCTCCACAGTGGTGGGAAGGAAGTCATCAGTCGCGGTGATGATTACTAGGCTTGACGCATGCAGCCGAAGTTATATTTGCTTACATTCATTCATTCATTCTTTATTCATATATCAAGTCGCTCGTTAAATAATTCTGATATAAATAACTACAATATACATTCATTCATTATGATGGAAATCTACTCCGTACTGAGTCAACTTAATCACAGCCTCAACTATCCGTCGATCAAGCCAACGCATTCATGTATATTCCATGCAAGTAACATGCAATATCAGCAGCAATAACGGGCAGCTGAACAAGAGTCTAGACTCCAGCCGGAGAGACGGATAGGCGGCACTTTCCGGGCCTCTAACATTAATTAAACAGACTCACACACACAACATGCAGGGCTTAACAAAGCTACACGGATAGATACATTAAAGCCAGCGGCAGTTGACCATAGAATAGCAGTGCTGTACATGTATTTTTGTACTCCGTCGGTAGTCAACGGCTATTAAGGCTCTGAGGGGGTGGTACGCGTAACGCGACCAACCGCAGAAAAGCAGGTGAGATCGACATCGCCTCGTTCAATAGTTATTATCATTAAATTAGGGGAAATCAGAATAAGCTGAGAAAAGACAAACAGTGAAAGAGAGATGAGAGAAAACAATTGAACATCGATCCCAAGCCGTTCTAACGCTGGTCTATAAGCAGGTAAAAATCAAGCAGAGAATAAATCAAGCAAAAAAGACATCAAACCCCATTTACTCCCGGAGAAATAAAAAAAGAAACAAAAACAAAGAAAAAGAAGAAAAAAAAGGTTAAAAAGGGGAGAATCCGGCGGAGTGGTAAAAGGTGAGAGATCACAAGAAAAAACAAAAAAAACAAAAAAACAAAAGACCTCCCGGGAAGTAAAAGCCCAGAAACGAATTAAAATCAAGGGAAATAAGAAAATTCGAAAAAGTCCCCAGATGCAACTATCTTTTTTTCTGTTGAAGAAAGTAAAGAAACACGTGTGACTCCGTAGCGCACATGTTTTCTTGTCCTTCCCGAGTGGAGATCCGGTACGAAGCAGTCGTCGAACGCCAAGCGAGCTATAATTGTAGGGCTTCTTCTTTTTTCTTTCTTTTTGTTTTCGAAGGGCCGCCGATCCATGTAAATTCATCGTCGTCGTAATCTCCGAATCATAATTGAGATGGGTAGTGGTGGTGGTGGTGGTGGTGGTGCTTGGTCGTATTACACAGTCACAAATGGAATTTGTCGAATAGGCCGAAGCCCGAGGAAAATAATAAATAACTTCTCACATCACGATGCATTTCCCGGTTCCGGACGGCTGGCTTGGGTTCTGCGCCTTTTCAATCTCACCGATCATGAGCTCAAAGGTGTTTTGGACGTTTGTGTCGTTGCGCGCACTTGCTTCGGTCCAGGCGCAATTGAACTCTTCGCTGAGTTTCTTGCCTTCTTCTTCGGAGACTTGTCGCATGTCGGCTTTGAGGTCGCATTTGTTTCCGACCAGGACTAACGGAACCCACTCGGCGCCCTAAAAAGTAGTTAGAATACATAATAATAATAACAATAATAATATATATTAAAAAGTTAAACGTACCAGATGGTTGAGGATTTTATCTCTGATTACTCTGAGCATGTCAAAGGACTGGCGGGAAGCGACGGAGTATACGATCATGTAGCCGTGGATACCGATGAAGTGTTTCGAGTTGAGAATGCTGTATTCATCCTGACCGGCAGTATCGACGATTTCTGTGGAAAAGTCCTGGTTCTTGTATTTGATGGAGCGGTTGAAGGTGTTTTCAATGGTGGGGTAGTAGTTTTCGACAAAAGTGCCTTCGACGAAGCGGACGGTGAGGGAGGATTTGCCTGCCAAAGTCAGCCCGTCAGCCAGAGAAGGAGATTAATGTGAAAACAAGTAGTAGTAGTGAATAGTGAGAGGCTATCATACCTACGGCCCTGCTTCCAACGACGGCAATCTTTCTTTGCTTTGGTGGCGCCATGGTAATAGGTGAGGATGAATTCAAGTGGTATAAAGCAAAGAAGGAGAAAACAAAAGAATACAGACAAACAGAGAAATAGAAGAAGAAGAAAGAAATAAAGAAACGGCAGAGACTAAATAGCAGAAAGAGAAATAAAAGAAAAAGGATGAGAGGAAGACGAGAGAGAGAGGAAGAAAGGAAGCGGTTTAGTTAGCAGGGATGAGCCGAGAAAAAAGTGGCTGCGGGACTTTTGGCCGGCGAACTTGGCTTTGGACCGGTCGAGAGTTTGTACCAGAGAACAGATATATATATATATATATCTTTATCTCTTATACAGTATGTACAGTATCTGCTAGAAAAAGAAAAGAAAGAAGAATCAAGAAGAGATACGTCCAAGATATAACCGGGGATCAGCATGCAAAACAGGATATATCCAGACCTCAACGATCCACCGTCTGGAACCAAGACCCACGATGATGTTGTTCTTGATATACGGAGGTCGCCTCTATCATCGCTCCATCGCATCGTATTGTACAGCATCATCGCATCGTATATTCTTGTACAGCATCTCTCATCACCATCATCTCTCTCTCGGAGCATCACCGCATGTACGACAAGGCCTAGGCCCGACCCACTTCCCACGTGTTTAGACAGATCTCATCTTCTTCATACATCTCAAGATATATCATAACTCATACTCTATACACTAACGGATCCGATCAACAATCCCTTGCAGTCGACCAGTAAACCCGGCCATAGCATCCTCCTCCCATCGAATATCCCGCAGTTCCTCCTCTACCTTCCGGTGGTACTGCACAAACTCCTCTACCGTCCCCAGTAGCCCTCGAAACTGTGCCTCTGATAGTGTCGTTCGTACATGTCTTCGTGCGTCTTCATCGAGGCATACCGTACATAGGAGAACGCAGAGATACCCCAATGCCACATTGCTGTGGGTCTGGACTACCGAGTCGGCCTGCAACAACACACCTCTATATTAGTATCAACCGATAGAATGTTCATGGCAAGACGAAATAAATACCTCGGATACTATTTCCAGCCCGTCCGTGAAAAGCTGTAGCAATGGGTCCATCAGTGTAGTTGTAGAATCCAAGAGAACCCGCCTCGCTTTAGAACTCCATTCGTTCAAGTTAATCAATGCTCCAAGTGCCAAAATCACTGTATCCAGCACGGATTCCTTCTCTGTCCCCGCCACCTCTTCTTCCCCAACAGACCGGAAGTGATCCAATACCATCCTAGTCAACGGCTGTACAAACTCCGGCGTCGAAAACTCCTCGCACAACGTCGGGTTGTTGTTCGTCACGTTCAAAACTAACCGGATCTCAAGCAACCGTATCTGTTTGCTGCGAGCGTCGGTCCGGTGTTCAAGCCGGGAGAACAGCGGCCCTATTCTCGAAAGTGCCTTGAGCGCCCTTTGCTGGTCTTCTTCTAGAGAGGGCGTGTCGATCGTGTACGACTCAAGAATCGAAAATCCAAGCTCGACTACCAACAGCCTTTCGGAGTTGGCGTCCGCAGCCTCCCCCAGGTCTTCTTCTTCTTCGTCATCTGCTAATGAGTGTTGTAGTAATAAATCTATCAGCCGGCTAAGTACAACGTCGGATATCGGATCCATCGACGTTCCCGTTTCTCGAAGTTTTCGCACCGTCATCTCCAAACAGCGTAGTGACACCAGCTGTGGTGTCATCCTGGGTGGCTGCAACTGTGCAGCTGTCCACATCTTGCTTTGCTTCAGCTTCACACAAAGCTCCTGGAAATCAGCCTTGCCGGCTTTGGTCATCTTAGTCTCGGGAAGTTTAGCCACTCGTATGACATCCTCATCCCTCCGCAGAAGTCGAGGTGCTATTTTCAGAATCTGCGCCCAAAACAGCTGCACCGTTACCGGCGCCACCGGTCCGCTGCAGAGTAGTAGTCCGTATACGGAAACGCTTAGGTACGCTGATATAACGTCAGACTGGTAAGCGCTGCACTTTGCGAACCGCTTCTCAAATGAGTTGTTGAGAAATCGTTGCGCAAATTGTGAGCCAAGTAGCTTTGCGCAAAGTTGCATCAACCCCGAACGTTTCCTTGATGTCGATGCTTCTAGATCTTCAATATCCTCGAAAATCGTTTCTATCACGGCATGGAATCTCGCATTATCTCCCGACTGCCTGAGTTCATGGATACTTCTGATGGCACCTTTGCCACCACCCTTTTCATCATCCAGATCATCCAGAGGTATGTCCATGCTATTAGATACCCCTAAGCCGGAGGTCTCTCGAGAACTTAGAGATGGTTTGCTGAAAGAACTGCTCTCCCCCAAAGATCCTAGGGTGTCAATGGCATCGAGCTCATTAAGAAAAGACCTCTGCTTGGCATAGGTTGACTTCAAGCCACTAATTTGTGATTGTCGAAGGCTATTAGCGGCCGGCTTTGAACGACGCGGGTTGGTTCCTTTCTCATGTCCGCCAACAGTAGGTAGCCGACACTCAGGTGGTGGTGGGAGGCTTTCAGAACCAGAACGAGAGGGTATGGAACCACTAGATTCTCCCTCTTGATCTAGATCTCTTGCACCTAGCACATCTACCAGCCTCTTTCGACTCGGCGTCGTGGAGGAATGTGCCCCTGCTGTGTTACCATGGCTCCCAAACCCGCGGAGGACACTCCTCGAACCAGAGCTCTGCTCGCTGATTGGCTGTTTGTTTTTTGGCCCTGCGGATAAGTGCCTTGTAGCACGCTTGAGTTCCCGAGAGGGCGTACGGGGTACATGTGACCGGACAGGCAATTCCTGCGATGTTCCAAACGATAACTGCTGACCGCTTTTATGATCATCTGAGGAGACCTGGCTGAGCTTGTGTCGCAACGTCGGTGAAGAGTCATCAGAGAGCTTACAGCCCTCTGGTTGAATGCGCGACGAGATTTTACGACTAGGGGGTGTACGGATAACAACCTGCACTTGCGGAGAGGATTCAACCTTATGCTTCCAATCATTATCTTCAGCCACCCTCTTTTGTTTTCGCTCCATACTCCGCGACTCCTTCCGCGGGCTCAATTTCCTGCGCTTTAACCATGGTTCACCCGTGCTTTGAAGCTCATCTTCAGATGACGGAAATTCGTAGACGTCTACTTGCAGATTCGACGCAGACGGTGTTTGCGGCGGTGCCTTGAAGTTGGGTATTTTCGGCAATCGTGGGATCCTGCTTTTGCCTGCACTTTGGGTAACTTGGCTATTCACGCCAGACCGCTTTTCCCTGGAAGCTGTGTTGTTGCTGGTGATGCGCGACGGCGATTCCGCCGTTTGAGCAGGCGTCCGCCACAACGGAGTGCTATTCACACTGCGAGATCGCCTTCCTGCATACGTCTTCAACTTGCGACCAGGCGTGAATTTATCTCCGGCGGTATCGCGCTGCATAGCTATAGTCTGTAGAGGTGCCAGAGGAGGGATCGTTCAGAGTCGTGTTGTGGGCGAACGAGTGGTAGGTCCGACGCGGGATACGGCGCGTTCCGAAATCAACAGGATCTTGCGCCGTTGCTCTTCGTCTAGGGTTGCAAGTTCAATGATGGCCTTCATCTGTCGGGAAGTTAGATCTAAGCCAGAAATTCTTCGTAGATGCGGTTAGAATCACCTAATCATGATTGACGTTGAGAGTCTGTCAATAGCAACTGGTGTAAGCTGCGCAGACTTACAGTGAGCCACAATACAAGACTAATTGAGGATTCGTGAATTGAGGTCAGACTGATCAAAGACGAGATAGGCGACCTCACTCGCGACTAGAGACTCGACTCAAAAGCAAGAGATGAGTTGATGTTTGCTTTGGTGGTGAAGATGAGCCGATGACGAGATGAAGGCGATCGGGAAGGAGGAAAGGTCGGGGCGAGTGGCAGGAGGATCCCTCAGGACGTGGCCGTAAGACGAGCTTGGCTGTTCGGTGCTTTTTGCTCGTGACGTTCTGCCGGTTTTGGCTGGTTGATTTCCCTATCAACCTTATTTACCACCAGGAAGTTCTGCCAGGTACAAAGCCCCCCATCCATCTCGGTGTATAAGTATATATCTACTGGCACAAGTATATCTACAGATGATTCTCGAGAATGAGAGTCTTGTCTGCAGCTCTTCTATCTCGCTTGATCCTGCTCCATCCCTGATCTTCTCCCGCTTCTAACCCCACATCAACAGCCACAATCCGTATGTTTCTCGTTCAGGTGGAGTAAAGGATCTCGAAGCCACAGAGCTTTTAATCCCCTCTTCTTTGGGTGTTTATATATATTGTGCTATACGCTGTACCGTGTCCGCGAGGCTCGTATTATCCACCTCCTATATCCCTTCTACTTAGCTATCTATACCTGAGAGCTTGCATCGTCATGGACTCGAAAAAACCAGAGCCCCTACCCGCTCTTTCTCGTGGCGTCGGCCCTCTATACAAGCCGGATGGAGAGAAACCGACCGCTACAGTATCGCAAGTCGTCCCTTATGACAATGTGCACGTCTTACCACAGACGCCGCAGCTTATAGCCCTATTGACGCAAGTAATACCCCTCCCAACACCTTGCCAAAAGCTATGTTTATATACATCCGTAGCTAACTCTAGCTCTATTCGCTGAAAAAGGATGATTCGTGATGAACGGACAGCTCGCGCCGACTTTGTCTTTTATTCCAACCGTATCATCCGCCTACTGGTTGAAGAAGGGCTCAACCATCTACCCGTTGTCGAACAGCCCGTCACAACCCCCGTCGGACAAACATATCTGGGCGTCAGCTTCCAGGGTAAAATCTGCGGTGTCTCCATCATGCGTGCTGGAGAGGCCATGGAACAAGGCCTTCGTGACTGTTGTAGGTCCGTTCGCATTGGGAAGATTCTGATACAGAGAGACGAGCAGACTTGGCAGCCGAAGTTATTCTATGACAAACTACCAGCTGATATCGCTGAGAGATGGGTTCTACTTCTTGATCCCATGTTTGCGACAGGTGAGATACTGATGGGGTATTTCCTCTGTTTAAGAAGTGATCTCCTAACGGCCGGTCTATATAGGGGGATCCGCTACTATGGCAGTGGATGTTCTGAAATCAAAGGGTGTGCCGGAGGAGCGAATCCTGTTTATAAACTTGATTGCCAGCCCCTCTGGCGTTGCAGACTTTGCTCAAAGATTCCCAAAACTGAGGGTCGTCACAGCTTTTATAGACCAGGGATTGGATGAGAATAGGTATGAGCAATAAATCTGACTTCGAGCAACTGTTTACTAATGATGCTTTAGATATATAATTCCCGGGCTAGGTGATTTTGGCGACAGATATTACACCCTTTAGTCAAGCTACCTATAGAGCTTTGACTTAACCCGGATGAAAGATTATTTGTTATGGTTCATGATACTTGCTATTCTGCAGTTTGAAGTTTGGTGCCTTGGACTATTTTCGGCCCGACTCCCTTTTATATTTGTAGAAATAAGCCCTGTTTGATCCTTGTGACAAGACATTGATGTACTTGACTTTGTGAGAATGGATTTTCATGAAATGTTATTACACTCATGCACAACCGTGACCATGATCAAAACCCCCAGCCAACCATAAACAACCCAGATGCAAAACGCCAGAAGAATAAGCCAGACTTTGAAAAGGCCAGCTAAAATGAAAATAAAATAAATAAAAGAGAGAATGATTCTAATAATCATCCCCCTCTCCTAGCTCCACCTGATCCAACGGCTGTTCCACCTCGGCCGGCCGTCCTCGCGGGCCTCCCAAACTATGGCTCTTCACCGGCTCATCCTTTGCAACAGCATCACACGCATCCACCCAGTCGGAGTATACATCCACGGCCGCAGAGAGGTCTGGAAAAGTCCACCAGTTAGCGCATCGTAGAAAATCCAATATGCCCGCGTTCCTGTGCCCTTACAATTTATCCCAGTTTGAAAGCGCTGACCGCATACTTTGCACGAAAGGTTTCCGAAGCCGAGTTTCTTGTCGAGTTTCACGGTAACGCAGTTTTCATGGTTGCAGAATAGGCAGGAGAATGTGGTTGCGAGGGGTTCGTTCTGTTGTAAAATGTTAGCTCATTCGAAGGAGCGGGCGGTACACTTGGTTCTCTCTGGGCTGGTAGTAGAGCCGAGCTAGACGGAGAAGGAAGAGTACATACCTTCCTGGTCTTTTGGGGCTTGGCTCTTGACGACTTCTTTCGTTTGCCCTGCAGAAGAGTTCATATTAGACAGCTGTGATTTCAAGGGCGTAGAAGGTGGGTATCGGGAGATTGAAAGAATGCGCACCATCTTGGCTATATGCTATAAGACGGAACACGCGTTAAAGGCCCCGGAGTATATAACTCTGTGAATTGAGAATGATTTGATGGTGATATATAGAATGAGAGTTGCTGATGTTGAGATTCGGCTTTGCGCTCGAAGTGCTTTAAGGTGTTATGTAAGCCTCGGAGGCGGCCAACGCCTAAATTTAGGGCAGCTCCGCCAACTAGCGCATCGCCAAGCCCCCGCATTTGGAGGTTCCGTCACTAGAAATACAGGCCCGGACACCTTTCGTCGTGTGAGCTTGTAGATTGTTATACACGGGAGAGAAGCTGGACAACACTGATCCTTTGTGTCACCTTCTCAGATTTCTGCAGCTTTTTGTTTCTTTGTGCTTTTACAGAGTCTCTCTAACAAAAGGTAAATAGACCTGCTGAGGTACAGCTTTATAGCTAGGAGGGAGCTACATTGTTCAACATTCAACGTTTCATTTCACCCGACGATGAGTATCTTTGAAGCTGCAGCAAACACCGAAAATGATGTGTGATATTTGACTAATGATGTAAACTTTGGGAGGAGAGCAGGTTCGGCTAGATTGACCTTCGGGTACGAGCTCGTACTACCAGTTACCAACCTGCGGTCATGGATCCAGTCGACAAAGTCAAAGACGACCTGCTTCAGGTCCTCGATGCAATCAAGAAGCTCGAGACTGATCAGTCCCAACTTAGTGGTCTCTTGAATGATATGCACGGGAGGGTAGAACAGCTATCTTTCAAACGGGATATCGCCAAGATGGCTGAGGGAGATGAAGTGCTCGAACAGGCCTTCCCAGAGAAGTCGAAATCAGCAGTGTCGTCAACGGATTCTTCTAAAAAGTCGCCCTCCCAGCCGTCGCAAAGTGACACTAGCGATGCCACCCCAGCTAAACAAGCCAACCATGGGCAGAAGCGCACTGGAACTTCACGTATCATACTCACAACTTATCCCGGGCAGTCAGGTATAGACCCGGTTCCTATGCAATGGGGGAACCCAGATCCGACGAAAAGAGGTCCGGTGGTGGTAAGCAGGCATCAGGGCACCGTTCGACGGCGTAATGGTTTGTCTTACCTCTTCTTTAAAGCTCCCCCTAGATTGTAGATATACTAAACCGAGACCACATTTATACAGCAATCGGTGCACACGGAGGATCGTACTCCATTTACCACGCCTTGGCGATTGCGAGCAACAATCTAGATATAGAACACAGGCCAGACTTCACCAACACTGAGCCTGCTGCTAAAATCGGCCCTTTCCCGCAATGGGGAGATAAGAAGAAAATCGTATCGATGGATCCATTCGGTCATCTGGCACCATGGCTGTATAGTGATATGATCAAAAACGATGACCTGGACATCCGCCCCACAATCGCCGTCACGAAGGCACATATGAAGCTACCAGAGCTAGCTGAAAGTGTTCGTACCGGTCGCCTGGTGCCAGATGGTAAGATTTGTTTAAATCAGGAAGGAGAGCTGGCAGTTACAAAAATTGCTGTAGAGCCTGTTTGGTACCTACCTGGTGTTGCTGAGCGGTTTGGCATAGGTGAGCTCCGAACTCCATTCTATAACTCCACCAAGATGTAACTTGGACACTTTTTGACATGATTATACAGATGAGGGTAGCCTTCGCCGAAGTTTATTCGAAGCAACTGGTGGATCGTACCCAGAACTCATCACAAGAGGAGATATCAAGCTTTTCCTTCCTCCCATTGGAGGACTAACGGTATATTGTTTTGGCGATCCTGCAAAGATGTCCGACCCGAATGTAAAGCTTGCGTTGCGGGTGCATGACGAGTGCAACGGGAGTGACGTGTTTGGTTCGGACATCTGCACCTGCCGTCCATACCTTATCTTTGGGGTTGAAGAGGCCGTAAAGGAAGCTCAGAACGGTGGCAGTGGTGTCGTTATTTATTTCCGGAAGGAAGGACGCGCACTTGGCGAGGTCACCAAGTATCTTGTTTATAACGCCCGTAAGTTGATTTTATGCCGCACATGCTCGCTGAGGAATGCAAGATGCTAACACACCAATCTAGGCAAGCGAGGCACCGATCGTAAGTAGAAGCCTGCTGCTGTGAACTTGACGCGTCTAACACCAGGTCTAGGTGCGAGCGAGTATTTCAAGAGAACCGAAAATATCGCTGGAGTCAAGGTACGTCGCCCTTGTCCGTAGATAGCATGGATTGAACTAACATTTCCATAGGATATGCGGTTCCAAGCATTGATGCCCGACGTAAGCTCAACATTTGCGACATAGCCGGTCTTTCTTCGATACTAACACTGCCTCAGGTTTTGCACTGGTTGGGTATCACAAAAATCGATAGAATGATGAGCATGTCCAAGTAGGTAGACCTCGTAGGTGTCTTGCCATCCACTAACATTATAAAAGCATGAAACACGACGCCATTGTCGAACAGGGTATCCCGATCCACGAACGTGTACCGATTCCAGATGACATGATTCCGGAAGACAGCAGAGTTGAGATTGATGCGAAGATCCATGCCGGCTACTGTATGCGCCTCCAAGACTATTAAGCCCCGAATCATGCTAACCGTTAACTAGTTACCACCGGCAAGATCATGAATATGGACGAGCTTGCGAATGTCCAGGGTAGGGCTTGGGATGATGTCGATGTAAGTGGACAACAGTAATTTCACAAAAGGCCATCGCTAAGACACTTCACAGCATTGAGACGAACTTCTTTACTCATGATAGAGTGACAGAGAGGTAGCATTTCGGGGGACTATGATAATTTACCATAGCAAGCGTTTAATCTTTTGGCTGTTTATTCCATCTAAGTTGAATATAAACTATTTTTTGTAAAGGCTAGCCCCGTGACTTTGCTCCACTTCGGAGAATCTCTTCATGCGCGATTACATAATGCGGGCTAAACCCGATTAGGGAGACGCACAGAACTCGCTTACCTGAAAGATTTGTGGGATTTCTCGCCTTGATATCGAAACCCTCGCTAAATCGACGTTCTACAGCTCGACCACATCAACGCCAACGGATGCGATAATTTGTCTGTCTTTCCCAGCTGCAAGATAGACCGGAATCGCAAATATGGCTGTTGGAAAGTACGTTGCCAATTTATTCCTCACCTTGTCGCGTTAAAGAACCCCCCACCGCGAAATGCAAATTCCACTAACCACCGCATCGATAGGAACAAGCGTCTGTCGAAGGGAAAGAAGGGTATCAAGAAGAGGACCGTTGACCCTTTCTCCAAGAAGGATGAGTACCTCGTCAAGGTATGCTTTTCAGAACCCGAGTCTTTGGGGAGATACACGCACAATTGCAGATTCTAACTCAGCTATCACTACAGGCTCCTTCTACCTTCCAGATCCGAGAGTATGCATAAACCCATTCCATGCAAACGCCTATTCGATTACCTCGACGAAGGGAAGAAGGAAGAGAATTTTTATACTGATAGCAGTCTTTTTATTAAAGTGTCGGCAAGACCATCGTCAACCGAACCACCGGTCTGAAGAACGCCAACGACTACCTCAAGGGCCGCATCTTCGAGGTTTCGCTCGCCGACCTTCAAAAGGATGAAGCCCACTCCTTCCGCAAGGTCAAGCTCCGCGTCGACGAAGTGCAGGGAAAGAACTGCTTGACCAACTTCCACGGCATGGACTTCACATCCGACAAGCTTCGATCCCTGGTCCGCAAATGGCAAACTCTGATTGAGGCCAACGTCACCGTCAAGACCACCGACGACTACCTCGTCCGCCTGTTCGCCATTGCTTTCACTAAGCGACGACCCAACCAGATCAAGAAGACCACATATGCCACCTCTGCGCAGATCCGTGCCATCCGCAAGAAGATGACTGAGATCATCCAGCGACAGGCTTCCAGCTGCACCCTCACCCAACTCACCAAGCTTGTTCCTGAGGTTATTGGCCGTGAGATTGAGAAGTCCACCCAAGGAATCTACCCTCTCCAAAACGTGCGTTATATTTCGGCCCCTTTACTTTTTTGCCCCTTGATGGGTTGCTTGGGTTTTCGGGTTATATTGAATTTGGCTGACGATATGGAATATAGGTCCACATCCGAAAGGTCAAGCTCCTCAAGTCTCCTAAATTCGACTTGGGTGCTTTGTTGGCTCTCCACGGTGAATCTAGCACTGATGACAAGGGCCAGAAGGTTAGTGATACATCCATTCCGTGCGTTCCTATATCTCTTACTAACGACATTCAACAGGTTGAGCGGGAGTTCAAGGAGCGTGTGTTGGAGAACGTCTAGATAATTTCTTTAACCGAAATGTGATAATGAAATTAAAAACCGTGTTGTATGATCCTTGCTAATGGCAGAACAAATTCGCGGAATCAAAGGCGCTCCTGTTTCCTATTCCTCTTAATTCTTTTTTTCTTACTTTCCATGGTCCTCGGCAAAAAAAAATGAATGCTGTATTTCCAGACGATAAAAAAATTCGATAGTGCTGAAGCCAGTCGTGTTCAAACTCCCTCTTCCTTTCCAACATAACGCCCTCCATAATAATAATACTCCTATGGTATCCATAATTAGCCCCTGGACCAAAATTATATCCAACAGCTAACAACGGCCCTTTTCCAAGGCTTATACCCATATTCACCAGCTTGGGCTCTTCACCAACTGCTATACCTAACGGCCTCTGCCACCATCATTGTAGCATACATCGATGCACCGGCTAACTCTAGAGGCACATTCCCATACTGCCTCAAATTCAACAACTTAACGCACCAATACCTCAATCTCTCCTGAGTTACGCCCTCGTTCATCGGGCGAACCTCAGAATCCCAGCCCCAGCCTGGATTGCACGTCTCATCATCCTTGTTATCCTGAAGAGTGTGTTGAAGAAAACAATCCGCGCAATTGATCAAATACTTCCCTGCGATAAATAGGGCCACCTCTCTAAACGGTGGCATTTCCATTTTTTCAATATCGGTTTCGAGGGCTACTACGACATGCTCGAGACCCCATGACGGATCGATGATACCGGCTGAGATACAGTATGAAGTGAAAACATTGAAGTTAATCCATAGCATGACAGCAGGTTCTCTGGTGGTTTTCATCCTTGCGGCTTTGGCCCTTAAATCTGCGATCGTTGGTCGTTAGCTACCTAGCTATCTTCTGATTTCTTTCAGGGGAAGCTTGGGTACTTACCAGCCTGCGTCTCGCGCCATTCCATATGGAATCCTGATCTAAGCTTTGAGAGGGCTTCTTTGCTATGGGTTCCGTCAGACCATAGCAATATCTCTTTCAGGAGATCGACGATGCTACTGTGAGTGGTTGGGACATCCTTCGCCAGGTCGAACAGGACGCTCCACACTTCTATACCTTTCACCTTGTTGCGGCAGATTAGGCCGGTGAGATTCTCGGCGGTGTCGTCCAGGGCTTGTCGGTTTTTCTGGAAATACTTCCGAATGATTTCAACGATTTCCTGGTTTTTGTCGGGGTCTTGTGCAGCTGTGGAAAACCACTTTCTTCCTTGAATTTGGCCCATGATGTTACGTTTCTTAAAAGATATCCAATGCTAATCTGATGGATAAGAAGCCGGTAATGGGGAGAAAGGATAGGGCGCCTGTCTATTAGAGTATGGCATCTTTTCTCCTTTCCACTCCTTCTGTTGCTTACATGGACTTGATGAGAAGGGGCTTTACAGCTATTTGAGAAGGTGCAAATGGATTTCATGGATTGAGAGCTATCAAGATGGCAAAGCAAACCAGAAAATAAAGCTATTGATGCAATTCACACTCTCGTTCACCCATAGATACGGTTCTCTAACGCATTCAGCTACCGCCATTGGGAGCCGCCAAACACATGCCTCATATTCCCCGACATGGGCGCCAATCTATTACAAGATTCTAACAATCTTGAAAATTATTTCCCGTCATGCCCTGGGACACCATTAGCTTCGTCTGCACCATGGAAGTATACTGAAAACACATACTGTGTGGGTCATCAGCCCACAGAATCTCGAGTCGCCGTGGTTTCTCTTGCTTCTTCTCAGGACAATCCGATCAGGTCCTGGCCTGTCTTTGTCGCGGAAACTTTTCTGTGAAAAGATGGGATATTCCCATAGTTCATCAAAATCAGGGCTACGGCCGTTGCACCGCCCACCAAACGTAACATTATCCGTTGGATAATGGCGATACCGATGGGGCACCTTCGTTCCACCTCGGGTGCCTGATTGCCACATCCCATATCAGTTGTCCATTAATATTTGCGTCTCGATGAGGCGTTAGTATCTTACGGAGGGTTTTGCCAGTCACGATAAGCCGCCATTGATCTTCTGCTGCTGTTCCAATTCTATTTGAGGACATGGTGTTGTTTGCTATATGGTCAATATTAATCAACCTCACGCATCCTGATCTCAGGATTTCAGGGGGGGAACAACTATGGAACCAGGAATAGGTACATACCACATGTTCTGCTCTGGTCTGGAATATCATATATGGTATGCTTTACTCCTCTGATGGTTATTGTACGACCATGCAGTGCGTCAAGCTCTTCAGCGAAGGCGAAGGTTGCCAGAATGGCGAAAAGAAGAGTGAAAAGTTTCATGTTTCTCGAAGGGAATCGTAGGAAACCCAGGTTTGAGGAGCTGAATGCTTGATGCCTCCAGCCCGCGAAGGGGGGAGGCAGTTTCTTTATATTCTTCAGGCATCATTCTCGGGGTAATTGCGGAAAGTTGACTGGAAACGCAGGTTCATGGCTTCGTTCTGGTCTATGCAATGTACCACATCGGATTGGAACACAGCGGCTGTGGAACATGGCTGATTGTGGAATGTTCGTATGCCCCGATTGGCTAGCTGTTGTGATTTGGATATAGACTGTTGTTCTATTAGTAGTTATTCATGGCGAAAAACAGGTTGCCCTCTTACATGATGCGGTGATGTGCAAGCACCGGATCAGCTCTTGTTGCACTGTACGCTGAGGAACAGCATAGGCCATAATCTGTTCACAATGGTCTCCAGGTATCATATTATCAGCTGTTGTAGGCACGATGTTAGCAGTGTTGTGCGCCGTGTTTATGCCTAGCCGGGAGATACTGTTTGACGGTTGATAAAAATATTAAATCAGGAGAATTAATATGCAAAGTCTTTGCCTTGTCGACAGATCTACAGAGCTACTGCACGTCGGCCAATCTGCACCAGGTGTATCACAGTAGGACCCTTGATCTCTTGCCGGTACAGCTACAAAAACCGCCCAGAAATGTCCTTCCCGAAGGGAATCAAGGGGTGTTCTTAAAACTAACATATAACTCTATTTAAAGTCATAGGCTCTTGGGGTACATAACAATACATGCTCTTCGTATTTGTATAACCTTGTCTCATTTTCGTCGTCGATTTCAAGTTGGCAACGGCGCACCACATCACCAATTACCATGGGCTATCGGTTGTGCCTACGCAGGGGGCTTGGTACCTTCATCCATCTGTTCACCTGATGACCCCCCTTTGTTCAATAAAGGTACGTGGGACAGCATAGACTGTTTCTTTTGTGGTAATTCCGTGCCAGAGGGTTGCGGATAATGTGTTGAAACATCCACCTTTTTCAACCCTACATGCTGTGCCCACACCTTCGTCGGTGCCTGTGGGTGACAGTCCTCAGCGTAAATAAAGGTCCCCATCAACCGTCCTGCCGAAGTTTGGAATAGGTACTTTCGCATCTTAGTGGGCGTGGCTCGAGATACAGCCACAAGGAAAAGCGTCACAGCACCGATAATTGCAACGCATGCGAAGACAATGGCCGCTGGGATTCCGTAGATCCAGTTATACCTCACCCTATTATTATAAGGGGTAACCAGTACCATGTTGTTACCGCCTTTCTTAGGAGATGGTTTATAATTGCTGCGTTTGGAATGTTCTGTGTTTCTTGGTTGTATCGTATGCCAACCCCGTGTACCCACGACGGAGTTGGCTGCAACATCAGTCCATATCAGATTCAAGATTTTCGACGCCCCTTCTGCATTGCCTGACAATTCCTGCCACTTCTTCAATAGTGCTATGTTTTTTTCACCCGAATAGTCCATGTCGTCGTTAAAGAGAGAACTCCCGCTATACGCCGAATAAAGTGGTACTTGATAGAGCCCATTTGCGGGGAGCGATCCGAGGTTGGGTGAGACAGTAGGAGCGCCTGGGAGCCAAAGAGAGGCGCCACGAAACATGTCTAGGCTAGGCTTGTCGATATAATCATCAGAGAAGATTCCCCATAGAGGGGCCTGAGTAAAGCGCGGCAGTTTGTATCGCTCTACTCCCCAAAGCGGCATGTCCTGCTCGTTTTTATATTTCTTGTCACGAACGTCACGCACAACAAGGCCTTTGATACCACGGGTCTGGTTGTACTCAAAGTCCACCGTCTTTATCGTAGCTTTCGCTCCTGATGCGCAGCCGTAGAGAGGGATTGTCCAGTTGCTATTAACTTCGGCGATCAACGGGGACCCGTTGTCTTTTCGTTTGGCGGCGCCATACATCAGGCCACAATTAACAGCGTAAGCTGTGATGTTCGTAGTATCCCCAGTACCATGGCCCATGCACCGTCTACCTAAGGATAAATGTGAGTTATTCTAGATTGTATTGTGGCCTGTAGGAGGACCTTACCTTCCTCAAGGGCACTGTCAGATGTTACGTTCCAAGGGTTAGGATAGTACGGTTCGTTGTCCGAACCGATCGGCAACGAAATATTTGAAAAATCGAGATAAGACCCAGCAACATTCATCTCCAGGGTTTTCCAAGACAAGGATGGATTACCGGCAGCTGACAATACAAATTCTTTACCTATATGCGAATCGACATATGCCCACGCATGAGGTGCAGGATTGGTAACATTGAGATAGAGCATTGTCTGGAAATTGTTGATCCAGGCTGCCGCATATGCGTGCTGGGCCGGATCAAATTCATCCTGGGGAATACCAAGTGGTATTTCCGGATAGCCTTGGAGTATATTCGTAAATCCGCCGCGGTCCGTAAGCACAATATTTTTAATCTCGGTAATATATACATCGCTAATTGTGAAATCCAGAGTTAGATTGGTATTAACGCAGCGGGTTTCGGGCTGAACCCAGAGTAAATCTTCGGACCACACATAGCCAAAACGATTCATAGGTGGAACGCTGTGGTTTCGAAAACCGATGCCACCGCGTTTGGTGTCGACAATTAGACCTTCGAGAGGCTCGACAGCATCGTTAAGAACGAGCATCGAGAGCGGTCGATAGACAGGCACAGGTGTTCTAGAGTCATTATTCAGATTATTCAGCGAAAACGACGACTCTCTGTAAGTATAGGATCGCCATTCGATGTCCCAGACGCTAGAGACGGAATCTTGAAAGCGATCAAGCCCACTCTGGAAGGCTTCGGTAAAACTCGCTGGAATTGGTGCAATAGTAGTATCTGTATTGTTGAAAGTGTCGGATGGGCTGGGGCATAACACCGAGCTGCTGTTGTCACATTCGCGGAAGAAGGGCAGGTCACTTCGCGGCGGTGTTCCAGATCCTAAGGCTGATGGATCCCGTGCGTATTCAAATGGGGCGGCAACAGGATTGCTATCAGCCTCTACCGAATTGTGAAGACCCAAAGGTGTAACCACGGCAGCGATAGCAATGATGGCGAGGGCCAACGGTATTAACCGTGCGATAAATCGAACGCTTCTGCGGACACCGGAACTAGCGACCGAATCGGCCCTGAGAATAAGGGGCCAATGGGTAGAATGGATGATGCGGCCAACGACAGACCTGATTTCCAACAACCATCGGGTTTAACTATGAGCGGACAACAATAGATGTGCAGAGAAAGGAATCTAACCAGGTTGCGTTCGTGTTGTCATCTTTCAATAGTGCAATTAAGATGAGGGACAAGGCAGTTGGAACAAATAGTTGCGCTGGAGAAAGCGCTGTTAGCAGGGCCAAAAATATGTAAAAGTTGCCTCAATACAGTGTGTGCGTACTCAAGAAAATGATAGCAGCAATGATACTGGAGACATTCGAAATGGTCAGTTCCACCATTCTGACAAGGTAGGGATAATTCAGTACAAAAGTCTTTCAGGGTAACACACCATATCAGACGGTTCATAAAGGAGGCATTCGAGCTCAATATAGATCCATCACTTCTGTTTAAATGCTCTGCGCGCCGCCCGAACAAACAAGCCTTCGGTCGCCAAGAATGATCGACTGGGGTGAGGCAGCTGAACAAATGCGTCCCTGGGTCATTTCCAATGAGGTGATTGGACCAACTGCCTGGAAAAGAGTTGAAGAGTCAAAGTTGATGCCTGTCAAGGGGCCATGCTTCGTATTCCCAATTGCTTCCCAAATTCCTTGCGGGGCGGTGCAAATATCCAGGCTGATATCTGATTTCTGTTGTTGGTGAGCCTCACACCTTTGTTGTCCATGGGCGTGATTGCAGCTCCTGGCATCCTTTCAGACCGTGAAATCCTGGGCAAACAAGTCACATCGCCTGCCACGAGTGAGTTGCCACCTGGCTAAACATGACAAATTGAAAAAGAAGTGTATCTCCGATCGTCTCGTATCATGCAGGTTATTTACAGATCAAAATCTCAAAACAGTCATCTTCCATCGGAATCAAAACCTTGTAAATTAAACCTCGTATCTCCATCGGTGCAAGATCCTGGTTCAGGGAAGCCGCTTGAGGAAATCCGTAACAACTGGTCATAAAGTAATTAGTCACAGGACCCGGCCAAAATACAGTGAGCAAAATAAATTCCGCCATACCAGTTCTGAACCCCTCAGGATTCTCAGATATCAGCCAGTGGCCAGCATCCACATCCGCCAATTCGTAAGAAGGAAAGAAATGCCGTATTAAAGGTATTGACTGATCCTTAACATATCGGCTTCGGATTCCGCGTATAAATAGAGCAGGCCCATCGAACTTCGCAGAATCCGACTCTGAAAATGGAAAGCTAGCTAAGTTACCCAAGGTCTCACCCAGTGTTTGGAGAGGGATTCTAAACGCCAGCTTATTTTCGTCCTTTTTTCGAACAAGATTGGTCAAGAGGAACTGGCGAATCGGCAAGGACTAAAGATGTAAATGGATATGTTATTTGACCAGTCTCACAGGGCCCGTAGAATAAATCAAAGCGGAATTTTAGAGGGGCTAACGGACTGGCTCGACTCGTTCAAGTATTTTATGTGCCTCCTTTTGGTCCTTCACGTTTGCCTGCTCTATTTCAAGCATCGCCCGTATATATGCAGCGAAGTCATTCCCCAGCGGCGCGCTGATGGGCGCGTTGTCGACGGAAACAAAAGCGGATATTAGATCAGGGGATTTTAAGGCGAGGGTCATTGCAGTTTTAGCGCCCCTATTCAACAAAATCGTTAGAACAAGCAAGCTTAGAAGGCATTCATAATACGGCATCATGACCACATTAGATTGAGAGAGTATATATCGCGTGGTGGTCCCAGAACCTACATTGAATGACCAATTAGGACCGGCTTCTCCAATTGGTGTCGGTCTATAAACTGGACGACATCATCCGCCATAACAGAATAATTGTGCTCAGGTGCATGGGGTGAGTCTCCATGATTCCGTAAATCCTAAACCGGTCGAATCGATATCCGTCATTAGAGGGAGCAAGCTTGGACTTGAAACTGGCGAATGCGCTTCTTACGATGGTGAAGATCGATGTGTTCAAGTCCTTGGCCAAGACCCTTTGTTTCGGAAGTGAAGAGTTAGTTCCCAGGGATATTCCAAGTCAATTGAGATGGAGCAGAGCATGCTTACTTACTGATGCTCCGGTTATTCTGCTTGGAGCCAAAGAGGCCATGCATGAAGATGATCGGCCTGCCCGGAGCACTCGTAACAGGGTAAACTTCATGGACAAGGTCTAGGTTTAATTGGCGAGAGGTTGAAAATTGACGACATCTTCGCAGTGATGTGGACAGCAAGGAACGAGAGTACATTGTGCGTTTTGATAATGTCCTTGCTGGTCGATGTGCATTTTGGCTGAATGTTCTAACAAGCTTCTGGTCGTTTTTGGTCCAACCTTAGTTAATCTAATCTAATCTAAATTACCGCCATCAAGCCGCTAACTACGTTTAACCTTCTTGCAATATAAGTTTTGATTAAGGCTGATAGCGACTTAGGTTTACTTTTATACCCGTCCTTCGATGTTTGGCATATTGATAAACTGCAGGGGTCAAGGAAGAGTTGTGCTTCTACCGAGAAATCAGGGAAGTTCTATATAATGCAAACTCTATGAAAAAGGGGTGGAAATTGAAACCAGGGAATGGGCAATCAATGCCTGGTGCTGCCCTGGCCTGTTGTTTGAGGTTATAACTGTCATACCGGTGATCCTGGGCCCAGGCAATCTTCCGAGTTCATGGTGGCTTTCTTCAGATCACCCCCTCGATTCGGCCGGCGCCTGGCTCTTCTTCCGCTCGCTCTGTCGTTTCAAGAATTCGCCCATAAGCCGGTTAGGTTCTGGCTGTTCGTGCCTATCTCTGGCTTCAAAGGCACGCCCGAAATGATCGACTCCAAGTTCAATCGCAGATTCAATCCCAACTTGTTCCCACCGTCTCATCAATTCTTTCTGATTTCGGACTGACTCGGGTGCACATTGCTGTAAACTATCTAGCCATTCCGCAACAGCGTCATCTAATTTATCCGGTTGCACAACTCTCTCTATGAGGCCCCATCTCTGAGCTTCTTCTGCTGGTAGCGTATCGCCTAAGTAGAGAAGCTGGCGGGTGCGACCCCACCCTATTAGGCTCGGTAGCAGAGCAGCTTCGACAACACTTGGAAGCCCCAGTTTTACCTCTGGCATGCCGAATATGGCATTGGAACTGGCGACTCGTAAATCGCATGATGCAGCAATCTCTAGCCCTGCGCCCAGAGTTATGCCGTTGATCCGGGCGATTACAGGGACAGGACAATCACGAATACTTTGGCAGACATGATGGATCTTTCTAATAAATGCTCTCGCCTCGGTTGGGTTGGAAAGCTTTGACATTTCCGTAATATCAGCACCTCCGATAAATGCTTTTGTGCCATCGCCCGTGAGGACGACAGCTTGCAAATCCTCATGAGCATTTGTGAGACGTTGGATTGCTTCAGGGATCCCGGGGAGCAGGGAGGAGCTTAGAGCGTTGAGCTTTTTGGGTCGTGAAATTTTTATAGTTGCAGCGGTGCTTCCCCCTGACGAGCGTGTCACTGCTGTCTTTATAGTACCTTCGCCATAAGTATGCTCACCATTAGAGACAGCATGAAATTTGCGCTGTAGGCTCAGAGGAAGTAGAGCTGGCCTTCCAATATTAGTGCTTAATATCCGTTAGCATTCATTACCGACACAAGGCGCCCGCTCTTCATGTTCCTGTTAGAGCCATGGGAGAGGATAGTAGCAAATCCTAGAAAGCCATAATCTAGACTTTCCATATTGCATACCTTGATGAATAGCGAGATATCACATACCCCAGTCGGTGAGGCTGAGGATTCCTGAAACAACCTTGGTGCATGGGAACACTTAATATAGTCAACTATCTGCACAATGACCCTGGATCCTTATTGCGTCGATAGGAGGGGGAGCTGTACATCCTCTGCATGCTAAAACCAGTTTTCATCTTAGAGATTGCGGGAGACACCTTTGAACTTGATAGGCGTCAGCAGACATGCACCCTAGCATAACTACCAATAGCGGAGTTGCTTCACGTACCATCCCCATTGGTAACACTGCATGACCAAGGCACTCGCTATGGCGCAGAGAAAGAACCACGTTATTTTAATTTACCAGGACAGTCAAGTGGTTATGCTAGAAACATGGTCTTAGACCTGCTTAGGTCTTCGGCCGGTATGACAGCATATCGGTATGGGAACCTCGGGGGATGTGGGGAAATGCCGAGGTGGACACTCTCACGCTGTATCGAAAACGCTGTCGGGCTGTTTTGCTGTCTTTGATATTGAGCTTTTGAATAGCCTTACTAGCTATTATTTTGGTGTATGAACTAACTATTCTTTGCTATATCCTGAAGACTTTCCTACATCAGCCCTTTGGCACTTCGTTCCATTTCCAAAAATAGGTACACTTCTATCCGTGTTCATTGTATGGTAATATTCATCCCCCTTGCGAGTCAGGTGTGTAGCAATAACTTGATAACCAACTTTTTCGGCGTTACCTATGGCGTTCTACAAGAACTTCTCCGCGCAAATCAGCTGGCTTTCTGTGCATGATATCTCATGCTGACCTGGACCAGATGGAAGTTGCTTTAAATGAGGTTCCATTGGGTTTCCTTGTCACAAGGTTACACTATTGGTAGACGCTAAAAATGACTAGTCCACTCAATCCATCTTGGCCTGGCCCCTTTTTATACGGACTGACTGAGATGGTTCAAAGACATTCTAGTATAAATTCAACCCCTTTTCTCTCTTGTCAGTCTCAATTCTTCCAGTTAAACACATTGAATCTATACTTGTGTATCATATATTGCAAGTATACGCAAATAATTCATTTTGAATATTATATTCTCCTCTTAAGCTAGATATCGTTTCGGCATATTCACGATGCGCATTCCAGCCCTATTGTCGATCTTTTCCTCTCTCGTCGCGGCTATCAGCATCTCGCAGCCAGCGGCAAACACCCAAATCGCGGCTGGCACCCACACCACCGTCCGCTGGAGCCATGTCAACACCGATCCCAAGCACATGAGCCTCTACCTTGTCAACTTCGTTGATTGGCCTCCGTCGTATGTCCCGTTGGCCTTCAATGTAGATGTAGCGAAAAATAATGCCCGAGTCCAAATTCCCTGCCACACTCGCCCCAGCAACGGATACCAGATCAACGCGATCAATGGAACCAACGTTTATGTTATTTACGCACAAAGTGGGAAATTCACCATCAAACCCCCCGTTAACCCGAAAACTTGCAAGGACGACCCGCCACCAAAAAATCCCGACTGCCCCCATCGCACAAAAAGATTCGCCATGGACTCCCCACGCGACTCAAACCCAAACCACCCCAAGTACACAAGCCCCGGTACTGTTCCTAAGACCATCGGTTGGAACGGGGACTACGAAAACCCAGTGACTCTGCCCACTGTCCCAACACCAACCCCAGGGCGACAAATCTGAAGGATATCGTGATTTGAATCACTAGGCGCATATCAAGTCAGATGCAAGAATATGCGGTTTTCGGGATAAATCATTGTTCTAATGCAATCTCTTTCTTCTTTCTATTTTCTTCATCGTAAGCCAGTTTCTTGTCTCGGACTTCGTCGATGAGTGGCTTGTTTTCCAATGCTTGTTTGGCTGCTGCACCGCCAGCCTCGGTCTTGTTTGCGCCTGACCCAGAGCCCAGATGTTTATCCTCGTAACCCCATCCCGTTAGGTAGACTCCAATGAAAAAAGTTACAAGATTTTGTGAACGTGTTGCAGGTTTTTCCTCCTTGTAGTTCAATTTGATACCTTTGCTGGCAATATGCTTTTGGAGTTGTTCTTTATAGGGCACAACCCTTTGAGATGCATCTCCACCCTCGCCAACTGACGGAGCGATTTTTGTGTGGAATTTCTTGTCTGCCTGGAAAGACGCCAACGTGGGAAGCCACAGCTGCGTTAACCATTTGTCGATGGCCTGGAGGCCATGGATGGGATCTGCCAAAATAACCGCAGCCACGTATGCTTCGAAAATGTCACCTTTTACTTTTGTAAAGCGTTTTGGATGTTGAAAAACGTCCCGGCCCGCTTTCAGTTTTTTATCAAACCCGTATAAAGTCGCGAAACCGGCTAAAGTCTCATTTCTAACGAGGTACTCTCTTATCTGTGAGATTCGGCCTGCTGGTAACGTAAGGAAACGCTCCCATATGAGCTTCGTTGAGAGTACCTCGATATACGCATCCCCTAATAGCTCGAGCCTGTCGTAGCTCGTTTCGGATGCATTGCCATGGTGGAATTGATCAACACAACTTTGGTGTATGAATACCGCCTTTTGAAGGCTGTCGTCCTTTATAAGAGGCAATTCGGGTAATGAAGATGTATTATTCAGAGAGCCTTTCAGCGGTTCTTGGTTTCGCAACGTAGATGGGACGGGTGGTAATGGCAAACCGGAATTCCTAGGCGGCTTTTCGCCACTGAAGGCCTTGTCTAATGCCTGGATGGCATCGAAGACGCTAGATGCATTGGTATTTCCGTCAACAGCGCGATTGATAGTCTCCGACTCATTCTTTAGCTTCCCGGCGAGCTTCTTCAGCGATTTGAGCTGGGATCGAACTAGGGATTCGGGGTCTTCGGTGCTCTTGGGCTTCTTTATGACAAGTAAAATAATTAGTAAAAGTATTGCGGTCAAAAAGCCTATAGAAGAATATACCTTTTGCTTTTTAGTCGCATTCGGTGTTTCGAAATCCGCTTCGGACTTTCGTTTCGTAGTCATTTTTGATGCGCCAATGGATTTCCGGAAGTATCTTCTCTCATATAGGTAGATATCCTTACCTACACAGGCCCGTCCGAGTCGCCGTCCCCTGTAGGATAAGACTGATGCAGGTTGCAAGCTTGCAACACGCTCCAGTGTATTAAAAAAGCGATGATCAAGTTCGGCCTTATGATTCTAAAGATTGTTGCGCAGGTGCAACAATAGCCGAACTATGCGACGGCTTGGCAAGTATAGGCGGCAGAAAAAGAACTTCAAGCATTCCGCTCATCATCCATCATCAGTCCAAGGTCTAGGATTCTGCGAGTGACGCCTTGCATTGCAGCTTCTCGGATCACATCAACACACAATGGCGGTTCCTCGGTCGCGGATATTGGACCTAGCAAAGGCAAGCTGCTCTCCTCCCCTTCCAACCTTGATCAACCCTGGGTGACTGCCGTTGCGTTCATCTTGCTAACGATCCAACCGATAGGCCCAATGCCGCATCTTCACCCAAAACTACAACCCAGACAATCTTCGATTGGGAAATAAAGTCCTCCGCCAGCGCCTACGAGGCCCAGCCTTAGCGGCTTACTATCCGAGAAAAACACTTTCGTTTCGCGATCTACAGGATGCCTTCAGACCATTTGGACTAGAGACACCCAACGAGCCTGAACTAGAGCGAAAGGAATATATTAAAATGTTTGTTGGCACCATTCGTTCATTCGCATTATTTGCAATTGATAGGGTATTGGATTTCCTGGCGGATGATACTGATAGTTTTCAACCTAGAACGAAAGCCCGTGGGAAAGGAGCTCCCAAGAAGAAACGCACAGCTGCCGGTATGATATATAACTTGCTTCTCGCTTCCTGTCCTCGTTTTTCGCTTTTACCATGATCAAGCTTGTCGGGAGCCGGGCTTTCTCTACTTTCAACTAACATTTGTCTGTTTTTAGAGGGGAGGAACAAGAAGAAATAGGGCATCTCGATGGGAATGGTTTTCTCATTGTTTTGTACAATATACGGAGCTATGTCTGTGCAGTTATAGACTTCTGCATAATTTTGAAACTGGCGAGCGGTTTCCCTTTAACGGACTGCTTATCAAGGCGTTGGTTGTATGTGTATATAAGAACTTTTACTTTTCAAAAACACCACCTTTATCTAACCCCTGAAGCGACATGAAAGTCTTCGTAGGTTAAGATATGACCTGTTATCTTCGTCATAGCCAAATTTCATCGTAGCTGCTCATGGAGCTTCAGCGCGTTGAGAGATGTCACGTGACTCGAATTATCCGTGCCACTTGCAGAGCGCGACTTGCGACTGCTCGCCCAACCGACAATAAATTATCTTTTTTGCCATCACCGCTGCATAGCTTGATAATTTTGTTGTCTGCTTGCTTTCAATAAGACTGCGTGTCCCTATTTGCTTTCATTTATTCTTTTCCCGCCGTGTAGGATGCCTGCGGCAGTAGCAAAACCAACGAAGAACCAGCTGAGAAGGGCGAAAAAGAAGGCTAAGAAAGCAGAGGTATGTAATATTGAATTATACCTGTCCATGAACCATTTCTAATTAATTGATTAGGAACAAGTGAAGACCAATGGGGATGCTTCAGCTACACCCTCCGTTACTCCCTCAGAACCTGAAGTCCAGAAGCCGGTAGCTAAGCCTGCGGCGAAACAAGATACTAAAGACGCTGACAATGAAAACGATGCCGACTACTCCTCTACCCTATTTGCCCCCGCTGCCGAATCGGAAGATGCTCTATATCAAACATATAAAGATGTGATGGGAAAGTTTGAGCAAGTGGAAGTAGAGGATTCAACGGCGAAACAACCCAACAAGCCAGAAATCTTTCTCGACGATGATGACATACCGGACGAAGAGGAAGATATCGAGGCGAAAATTTCGAAAAAGAAGCGAAAGGAATTAAACAAGCTATCTGTCGCGGAGCTGAAGGCGATGGTTCGAAAACCGGATATTGTCGAGTGGACAGACACGTCTGCTTCAGATCCGCGGCTGCTAGTTCACATAAAATCTTATAGGAACGTTGTTCCTGTTCCAGGTCATTGGTCTTTGAAGAGAGAATACTTGTCATCGAAACGAGGAGTTGAAAAAGCGCCGTTCACGTTGCCCAAGTTCATTCAGGAGACTGGGATCGCAGAAATGAGAGATGCGGTTTTGGAAAAACAGGACCAGCAAACACTGAAACAGAAGCAGAGAGAAAGAGTGCAACCCAAGATGGGAAAGCTGGATATCGACTACCAGAAACTATACGAAGCTTTCTTCCGGTTCCAGACAAAGCCGGAACTAACGCGCTACGGAGAGGTTTACTACGAAGGAAAGGAATATGAAACAAATCTGAGGCATTTACGGCCGGGAGAGCTCAGTGACGAATTGAAAGAGGCTTTGAATATTCCCCCTGGAGCGCCGCCACCTTGGCTTATAAACCAGCAACGCTTTGGTCCTCCACCATCTTATCCTGCGCTCAAAATACCTGGCCTGAATGCGCCGCCGCCCCAGGGTGCCATGTGGGGATACCATCCCGGAGGGTACGGTAAGCCCCCCGTTGACGAGCATAACCGGCCTCTATACGGTGGCGATATCTTTGGTGTACTACAGACGCAACAGAACGTGCAGCAGGGTGAGCCGGTTGAAAAAGAGCTATGGGGAGAACTCCAGCCCCCAGAAGAAGAGGAAGAAGAGTCTGAGGAAGAGGAGAGCGAAGAGGAAGAGGAAGAAGGGGATGAAGAGGATGTTGGTGCCGGATTACAGACACCGAGTGGTTTGGAGACACCAAGCGGAATGGTTTCGTCTGTTCCCTCAGAGTTTGGAGCCGTAGAGAACATTGCCGGCGAGTTTGATGTCCGGAAACACACCCGGGGCACCGAAACGGAAGAGTCAACACAACCGAGAACCGCCTATCAAGTAATACCAGAGCGTGACACGCAGGTCAAGGGCTTCTTTGGTGGTGACCGGGTTTATGATCTCAAAGGAGCCGAGGCCAACCTACCAGTTCTCGGTGCTGAAGATCAAAGCCGAAAGAGAAAGAAGCCGGGGGATGTCGAGGTATCTGTTGACCTTGATGCTCTACAAGGCGAGAAGGTATGGACACTTCTTTTTCGTTTTACCAAATTTTACATATGCTAACTCTCCTTCTGTGCAGGGTCTGGACAAAGAAAACCTCAAGAACTTGTACGACGCGCAAAAGAAGGAAGAGAACCCAAGCTGGTTCTCACAGGAAGATTTGAGCGACATGATTGCGAGCGAGAGTCGGAAACGGTTGAAAAAGGACGAAGAAAGGCGCAATCGACGATAGAGCCTCCACGAATTTAATGTACATTATAATTTTCAAAAGGACTCTTTTTATCTATGTACCTGGTGAATAGGTGTCTGGAGCAAAGGAAAATGGATCTTAATATTTCCAAAGCGGTTCTTCTGGGTATGATATAAAAAAATAAAATCGTATGAAATCGCGGCTCTGCTTGCTTGTCACATGACTGCCTCTCGCCTCTTGCGCTGTTCCAGATGCGGCTTAGCGTGTTCAGAATGACGATCGGTCGCGAAGGCTAAAAAAAATGAATTTCAACATCGCATCAAACACGCAGCATTCCCACCCTCGAAGTCCCAGGCATCGCTCAACTCTGCTGTAAAACAGACTGAAGGAGCATACATTCTGCTTATCGTGTGCTATAAGGCCGCTTCTGGAGGCCTCCTTTTTTTTACCAGCTTCATTTGAGCTAGACGCGTTTATCCCAGAAGGTGAAGCAGATAATGAAAAATGGACCGAGATAGAAGGTTCGCAATTGATCCCGGAGTTCATCATCGCACAGTCTTGATTCTGCCTTGGTATTCGCGCGTTACCACTGTACAAAGCTCGAGTGGGATTTTCGAAGAGCTAACCCCGTTATCCTTAGATTTGACGATGCTCGACGCGGAGGGGAAAGCTATCGACCCTCCTCAGACCGTCCCTTTCGGCGCTCTCCTCGCTCTGACAATCGGCCTTTTCGTTCCCCACCGCGCAATCGCTCGCCATTAAGACCTGCCGCTGATACATGGGCACCACCAAATAGAGCTCGGCCTCGAAGTAGGTCTCCCAATAACTTTAGGCCACGATCGAGGTCTCCGCCGTTTAGGGGGCGTGATAGAGGGAGTACCTATGTTGGGAGGCCTAGGTCACCACCTAGACGCTTTTCTCCCCCTCGTGATGTTGGACGAGGCACTCCGAGGTTTGGTAGGAGGTCACGATCTCCTCCTCCAGCACTCCATCGACGTTCGCCCCCGTACGAAAGAGAACGAAGTCCTGGCTTAAAACGGGCCCGTGATCCTTCACCTTCGACAAACTATGCACCTCGGGGGCCCAAGAGGGAACGTAATATCTCTCCAATCAGGAATAGGCCTGAATATCCACGCTCGCCTTCCATAAACGAACCAATACCCAGCCATATCAATCCTCGAACCTATAGAAACTCGAGGAGCCCAGATAGACGCGACATAAGAGGGGATTCGTATAATGGTAGGGGCTGGCGACGTTCGCCATCCCTTCCGGTCCGCTCGGGGCCAAACTCTGTGCATGGGTCAGCGTCAACATCTCGGCGATCATCTCCTCCAGGCCATGGGAGATTCGGTCGCAATTACCCGCAGGCGACCAATTTTCCGCCAACATACCCATCCCCCCGACCACAGCATGATACAGGTGCTCCTGCTCGCAGGTCTCCGTCGATAACCAACACTCCAACTTCTCGCTGGTCTGAAGCCGAAAGGAAGCCACCGAGCCGTCCACGATCCCCCCCAAGGGGACCTGCTTTCACTCAACCATCTCCTCAGTGGCGCCAGCCCTCTCCGAAACCCGGTGCTGATTTAGAAAGAGCTCGCAGTCCGCCAAAACCATTACATGCGCCACGTGACGACCATGTTGCTCCAACCGCTCCCTCCACTCAGACACAGAATTCCTACAGTAGGCCTACGGCAATATCCCCTCCTGCTGGCCCATCCGCGTCCTCAAAACCTCCGCCACCTTCCTCCCGTGGCGGAGCTGCAGCTATCCTTTCAGCTCCGACACGCCCAAAGGGTGTTGTAACTCCATTCTGCAGGGATTCACCTCCTACAGGGCCACGCGATTCGAGATCTAGTCACCCACACGGCCCGATACGACGAGGCGGATCTCACCTTCCTCCGTCTTCTCACCATGGACAGCCTCCCTCTGGCCCTCGAGGCACTGGACCTAATGGACCAGGGCATCATGAATCTGCACCCCGGCCATCCTTCCGGCACGGAAATGCCACATCTACCACCTTCCCACGTACTCAGCGATTCACAAATCACCTTGCCGGTCTCCCTAGCGTGATCCCTGGTGGTAAACTGCTCCCCTCCAGCGTTGACCCTACAACCGAAAGGCGGCTGGCTCAGCTTGAGGCGGATAAAGAGAAGCTACTAGATCAGATCACAGAAAAACAGCGATGCAAGCGCGCCTCGCTTCGAGAATGGGATAAGTTGGCTAGAGAGAGCGCAACTGGGGCTTTAAGAAGTGAGCTTGCTGAGGGCCACCTCCAACGGATGACAGAAACAGAAGGCATTGGTGGAGGACTTGCATTTTGATACCACCCCTGCTCTTGTATACCCTGTTTGAATAGCTTATTTGTTTAATGTAACGGAACATCCGCAGGGCGCTGAGGGAGCAAATTGACTATTTTAATTGTTTTTTGTTTTGAACGGCGAATTTCATGATATTAATTCTTGAGTGGTTGTACCAGACATGATTTTATAGCACCAAAAACTAGGATGTAGTGTCAGGCATATCGAAAGCTCGATATAATTTTAATTTTAAAAGCACAAGAGGCTCCCATGATTCGATGCCAGTCTTCACTACTTCCTTTCCATGCCTGTCAGATAACAATCTATCTAGTTCGATTTATCTGCATGTCCCACCTTTTTTATAAAGCTGGAATGCCGGCTTCGCCTTATGCTGGTTTCCCTATCCCTGGACTCCTTAGCTAGCCCTCTTCGAAGAAGTACATACGCAGCGCATATTAAAGCAACACCAGCGACAACACCAATCGAAGCCAACAATGCGGAACCGGTCGAAGTAGAATTCGACGCCTGGCTTTTGTGAGCCCCGCCAGACTCAACGGAACCCGGTAGTGCATTGAGGGTTGATGGGGCTGCCGATATTATCCACTGCGATGTTAAAGTTGGGGACGGGGGATATCTCCCTATTGAAGACTCCGTTGGGAACTCTGTCAGAGAATCCGAGTTCAAGATAGTAGGGTGGATGGGATAAATTTGAAACGCCTGTGAGGGTGGAGGATGGTGTGTGGGGGGTATGTCTGTGAGTATGCCATGAGGATTAGTAGCGTTAGTAGGATACAGAGGCGACGACCCGCCGAGAGAATCAGTGCTTCGGCTGGAATTGGTGTATGTAGAGTGTTCAACGGATGTATTTCTGTTCGGCGTAGCCTGGAGAGCTGGGGCGGTTAAGAGAGGTCTTGTAAGCCGGGATACATCCTGTAGCGATATAGCAGTACTATTCCAGCTGCCTTTAGTATATGCCGGTCGAGGCCGGCCATCTAGACTCCAGATCGTTAAGTCTACTGTTGAAAAACTAGTGGTAGAATTTCCCAACCTTGGCTGTGTGGCAGCTGTGTCCCTGATGAGGTAGCACCACTAGAAGAATTCAACAGAATCATAGAGCCCTAGAATCAAGCTCGTTCTAGGGTCTGGCTTGGTATAATTATACTAATCCGGACAAATGGAGATTAATAGTATTGTATAGAAAACATAAGCTGATCTGAGTATAGTCTTGATACTCGGCAGTGCAGCACGTCAAAAAACGCTGCTTGAGGAAACAAAAACTGACTGTCCAGGGAATGATATTCTAGACATTTAATCTAGAAAGAAAGAAGAGATACAAAAGGCTAGAAATGGGTGATGGTATTCTCATCACCAGGCTCAAAGCCTAGGGCTGTGCCTCTAAAGGTATCACGTTTATCACCTAGAAAATTCACTGAACGTGGGAAATCTCTATGAGAGAGCTTTCTTCTGCCGAGTAGAAGTCAGAGGTCAACATTAACTGCTGTAGATGCACTTTCACCTTTCACATCTCGTCTTGATATCCATCGTTCTATTCATCGTTGGTGATGTTGAGATATAGCCACGTGATCAAACCCGTATTACATAATCCATCTGGGCGCATCGAATCAAGAAGGTCGAACATCAACGCCTTTTTGTGGCCTTCGTGTCAACAACTGACGAACAGCTCATATCCAACACTATCGCTCTCCTTTTCCCTTCGTCGCCCTCAATTGAAGATACCAAAGACGCGACAATCTACCTGCCTCATCAAATGCGCCATTTTGCTTTGCATGGCGGATCGTGCTTCTCCGTGAACTGAGTTGGAACCTCTTACTTGAGACGGTTAATCGTCCCCTAATTGCGCCTCACGCAATATTTTTATTCTTCAGACGATAAAATTATTATACGGTTATTTTACGACACTAAACGATCAAGATGAATCTTTTCCGGCTGCTGGGTGAGCTTCCTCCCGGCTCGTTTGGGCTCTACAATACCTACAGGTACTCTACTAACGCCAATCTTACCAACTAGCGGATTTTTCCCACCTTATTTCCATTTTTATTCTCCTACAGAAGATGAAGTCGTCAAGTGTATGCGCCTCCCCCCATTGATTTCTTCCGGACCCAGATGTTAACGAAAGCCCGGTCTGCAGAGTTGTTCGGGTATATCTTTTAAGTCACAAGCACTGTACCTATTCGTCTATGTCAGCCGTTACTTAGGTATATTGGACCCATTCCATGCCCACGCGGAACCTCATCTAGGCCTTAGTCACCTCCTCGATTTAGAACTAATGTGGTGCTATTAGACATATTCTGGACGTTTACCAATTCCGCATACAACACAATTTTTAAGATCCTCTTCATTTCCTCCCAAGCATATACGATCTACCTGATGCTTAACGATTTTAAACCCACCCATGATCCCAACATCGATACTTTCAAAGTTCAATATCTCCTCGGTGCCAGCGCCGTTCTCGCGGTTATATTCCCTTACCAGTACAGCCCGTCAGAGGTATGATACCAAACCTAAGATCCAGTTGCCATCATTCCACAGTTTTCCCCATGGATCCGATATTGATATAGAGAAACTTAGATACTCTGGGCATTCTCAATTTGGCTTGAGTCTGTCGCCATCCTTCCCCAGCTATTCATGCTTCAACGAACCGGCGAGGCCGAGACCATCACGACGCACTACCTATTTGCACTGGGCATATATCGAACTCTATACATTCCAAACTGGATCTATCGGTACTACACAGAGGGTTATTTTGACCCAATTGCTGTTATAGCCGGTATCGTCCAAACTATCTTGTATTCCGATTTCTTCTGGATCTATTACAGCAAGTCAGTATTTCTTCAAACTTTTGTATCTTTTAATGATTGTTTATTATTTTTTTGCTCACGTGCATTCCACAGGGTCCTCAAGGGAAAGAAATTCACCCTTCCAGTATAAACCATAAATGAACGGCATATGGTGATGGAAATCCGAGCATTCATTGCTCAAACCGCTTCTCATCTGCCAGAATTGGATGGAATTTGGCGCTTGCTGTATTATGGAATCTGGTGGTAGATTTTGGTGTGGACGCATGAGGCTATATTTAAATTCGTTTTCCACCTTGGACCAGAAATGTTTCAACCCCTTTTTTTCTTTCCAACCGTTGTTCCCTTTTTCTTTTCGGAATAAAACTAGTCGAGGCGGAGGTTCAGTGTTAGTTATGTGTTTGGCATCGTACCGTTCGTCTTACAGTTCTTCATTGATTCTTATGGGATGTGTATTATTAACATTTCTAAGCCTTTTTTTTTTGTGCATTTGGTTTCAAACCGCCAGTAGACCACAGAAGGACCATAGTAATAATAAACCCCAAATATATTCCAATATCCATTATAATAACACTATCCTCCCCTATCCTATCGTATATTAAGCTCCATTCCCTTTAATTTTTGTGCGTCGTGTATCCTTTTTGACCTTTTTTTGGGTTCTCGTAAGTCCGTGTTTTTTATGCGCCCCTTTAAAAAAGCCCTATAAGAGCAAATAAATATATATCCCTCGATAACAGAAGAAAATGGCATCAAATAAACTCAAGGAAAAATAAAGGTTGAAAGTTAAACATGTAAAAACATAAATCAAGTGCTCGTATCTTATCTTCCCACTGTATACCCTATATATTAAAAGTGATATGAGACACACCAACCAGGTAGAGAAGATCTTCACGTGGATGGCTAGTTCTAAGCTGCCATTCCTATAGTGGTCTCTTAAAAATGCGAATCGGGGATATTATTAGTGTCTTCGTATGTAGAGTGGTATTCCAAATGCGTAGACGGAACCGACAATGTAGTCCCGATCCCATTTCCATTGGGAGCACTATGACCACTACCGCCAGTATCCATGGTCCTTGGAAGGGTTACCCAGCCACTTGAAGTCGATGGCAAGGGATGCTCCTGCGTGTGATGGTACGGGTCGGGCATACTTTGAGGGTGCTGGGGGCTTGGGTGTAAACTATGGTGATTGATCTGGTTGAGGCTTGGGTTCGAGGGCCAACTAAGTCCAGATGTGAGGTGGGATGAAAGTAGTGAAGGCGGGGGTAGGACTTCTGATCGTGAAGGTAGTGAGACTCCTGGTCGACTTATGACAGATTCGCGTCGTGAATCCGGGGGTGAAAGCAGGTATGGCGTTTGGTTGAATGAGTCTGGCTTCGGAGACGTTCTGCACGAGCTCGGAGGCGTTAATCGCGGTCCGCCCCTTCGTCTTTGGCAGGTTGGACATATTTTGACGAAGCGTGAGATTAACTCCTTCGGCACCCTGAAAATCCGTTAGTGAAACACGAGAAATTTTTTTTAACGGACATTGGTGGTATTTTCATGGGTGTAATGTCTAGGTGCTTTATTAGTTCGTCGGATAAAATAACTCACCATGAGTATACCCTCCGGACCTGTGCAGAGGTCTTATCTCTCCCCCCATGTTGGCATTGTTGATGTGCTAACGTCAAGATTTTGAAGAGCTTCTCTCGGATAGCAACTGGCTTCTTTTCATGGGTTATCATGTCCCGAGCCTGAATAGAATAAAACACAGCAAATTAGTCCCAAAATAACCATAAGGATACCGATGGGAATGAGACTAACCCCAGGCGATCTACCAACGGATTGTAAAGCGAACATTTTCTTAGCCCAAAATCTGTGAGAAATGTTAGATCTCAGGGTTTGCGAACGGGCCCGAGGATAACCAGATGCTATACCTAAACTGGGCAGATTCGATTGCCGTATCTTTCGGATCCGTCAGGACGGTCCTGATGTTTCGAGCCCTTCTTGCATGTATTAATGCTTTATCCTGTTTCTTCACAGATAGGCCTTCGACATAACTATCAAATGTGTTAGAATTTTAGAGTCTTATAGGTAAGAAGCGGACAAATTGATATACCTCTTCATCAAGTGATCAAACTCTTTTACATCAGGAAATCCCTCCAAAGGTGGAATTATAGGCTCTGAAACCAATGTGCCCTCGTTGCAGGATTCTTGAGATTCAATATCCATCTCCCAGAACTGGTCGTGCAAGGGGAAGAAGCGGTGGGCATTCGGAAATCGGGGCTGGGACAAATACTGCGGGTGACATTGATAGCTAGGAGGAGAAGCTAATAGAGAAGGCGACTGGTGCGATGAGTGTGCGAATACTGGTTGGGCCGAAGAATGGGTTGAGTTTATTTGCGGGGTATCAGCCGGATGAGGATTGTATGAAGCGAGAATTTGGTGATTTGAATATGGCGCGTTATATGACGATTGCGAAAGACCATACTGGTGGTCCCTGTTGTATGGGTACTGATTGTCTTCGTCATGATGGTAATGGTTAGGCATGACAGTTCCTGGTCCAATTAAACTATGGGAAGGTCGCCGACTGTGCTGGTAGCTCCTTTTGTAATCATTCATTGTTCTGTTATTTGGGCTACTCATCAGCTTTAGAGTCGTTGGAGCCAAGGTTAAGAAAGAACCGGATGCAGGGACCCGGGTTTTAGCACGCGCTTGTGGAGAAGAGGGTACGGATATTTCCAAGAAAGCCGTGGAATTTTGAATCAAAAGCTGGGAAGGGAAGATGGAGATATATATCCGTTTTCATGGAGGAGATTAAAACATACTAGGAATACGATTCAAGAAGAGGATACGCAAGATTCCAAAAGAAATATGCCCTCGGCAGAAGTGCTACAATATATAGCGGGGGAATACCAATGGTCGGAGCGGGTAGATGATAGAGCAGTATAAAGGGTGCCGTAGGCGAAGCTCAAATACAAACAGAATGGTATCGAATGCGGATATCACAGGAAGCACAAAGCCAAAGGGTAAAACAGAAACGTCAAGCGGATGGATTGAATGGGCACGGCAGTTTAGTTATACTCTCGATAACCAAGAACCCATCATGGGGCCTTCAACACAACATGACGAAGGTGAGCAGAGTCGAACCTAACAAGCATTAAGCAACAAAAAAATATATTAATAGACAGCGGGAAAGGCGAAAATCCAATGGGGCGAATTGGACGTATGGGAGTTTCGGAAAACGCCTTTTTGGCGCCGTGACCTGGATTCGAGTGAATGCATTGAGGAGTCAAAGTATCAATTAGGAAACTTTTATATTTGCTTTTTGGCGGACAGGTACCTTGGCCCTTGCAAGGTACCACTGGTGAGTGTGGAAAACATTTTTTTGTTTTTTGAGGGAAGTAAGCTGGGAATGTTGTGCAGAAGGGATGCATGGGTTAGGAGAGGGAAAGCGTATGTATGATGGGAGTCCACATCCATTATCGATTTTTTTTGAGTCTGCAACAGAGAGGTGAAGGGTGGCTGGGAGGACATGTAGAAGAAAAAGAAAAGAGAGAGAGAAAAAGCAAATTAAGACTCAAAAAACATTCTTTTTTTTGGAAGGCATTATTGAATCGCAGATTTGAGGATTCGTCAAGGGTGGTTGATCGGCCAAGGACCACATGGATCAAGGGCATAACAAAATTGTCCCTATTTGTATTTTCAATCCTCGTCCTCAGATCGAAAAGGCCACAGGGTAGGTCCAAAGGTGAAGGCTCAATCCCTAGAAAGTAAGGCGTGTTCCGTTTCCCACAAAGGTCTAGACGTCCTTCTATTACTCCGTATCTGCCATTAGGCGTTTCCGATCAGGAAGCGGTGAAGATAAGTTCATCGACTCTTTTCTTTTCTTCTCTTCTGCTCGTTTTAATGCTTTTTTTTTTCTTTTTCTCGCTCCTCGTATTAGCAACAGATGGAAATGATAGGTCTGATGAGCCTGAGAACCAGAAGGCATTCACAAAGGCTGGAAAATTCTGGGGCAGCACAGAGGCGACAAGTTCTGCTATACTATGTAAGTTGTCTGGTTTGGGTGCTAACACTTAAGGCTAATCCGGTCTGGCGGGGAGAGCCACGTTGAAGGGGCTTCATGAATGTCTGTGGTGCTCCTTTGTCTGCTGCCAACCTCTGGTTTCTTCTGCAGATACAACGAGGTGCTCAGACCTGGGTGCTGAAGTACTGCATTGCATTGTAAGTGTTGGATCCAATGAGATGAAACCGAGTCAGCTTGTGGCGTCGGAAACAGCGATCTGACAATTGTGGGTTCCCGCTGCAGAAATTCTAAAATAATCCCGAACACCATGATCAGGGGTTGTCTTGACCGACAGGTTGACAAGTTGATGCGTCCCTCTTTGGCATAGACGCTCAGCGAGCTTTCATTCGCCGGAGTCGATCACCGCTCTCTGCCTGAAGCCTTGGATGAAGTAGATGGTGTAGCGTCATGTCATGTTGTGGTGTTGTTGTGTTGTGTCGTGTAAGTTGTGGTGAGGTTTAGGTAGCGAAGCGTCTGGAAAGGGAAACCTGTCCCTCACGTGATTTGACTTTCTCACCGCACGACGCCCGAAGTTTTCAACTATGCCATGGATATATGTTCTGGATGGACTAGAATACTGGTCAAACACACATAGGTAGAAGGGTGGATGTCATGACTACCCTGAGGGAGGCAAATAGCATTTGCCATGTATATTTTCGACAAGGATCTAGCTGCCCTGGAGTAGTCTCGATGCCTGCAAGGCCACAAGAGGGTGAAAGGGGCGGTTTTTTGTTATTGAAGCAATTCCAACGGTATACACGGGAATACCTGTTCAAACACCACTTCTCCTTTTGTGACTCTTATCATTTACCGTGGACAGAAGATAGGTACATACATATCTGAAGCCAGCAGCACCTACTATGTACAAACAGCATCCGTGGCCAAATATGGAGCTGTTCACGTACAGCAACACAACTTCGCATCAGATGGCTGCTATAGTGGGGGTCATCTTTAGCCGTTTCAGCAGAATTGTCTGGCACCCGTTATATACATTCGCCTATCTAAGCTAGCGCTGTGGCGGGGAGAATAGTGAGAAGTGGCTCAACTCGCGGTTTGTATTCGCCTGTGAGCCATGGACCAGTCCTCTTGCCAGGTTTGTTCAAGCGAATTTCCACTTTTGGTATATATTATCCCAGGAGCAGCTCTTTTGAGTCGAGGCCTTCCGAACCGGAGAGTCTTCTTCTATGGGTGGGGAATTGATAGTTGATATGTACTATCGGTGTGGAAATACGAGGCAAGTCCATGGCGGGCGACGGACGGGAAAGCCCACACTTGGTTGCGATACGAAGCTTCCATCAGACATCTATCCGACAGAGTGGATTCATTCTCAATTCGTTGGCTGGCTGATAGCTGAAGATACTTTGTGACTTGTGGACAATGCAATTCCCATCCCTGAAGCGTGAATCTGCATTGAAAAATGCACCCACCCCTTGGTGTGCGGATCTCGAGATATTGAGCTGCGTTGGTGATTTCCATGGCGGAGCACCACCCACCCTTTCCTGCACGGTTGGATGATGCTCGTCATGGAGCAGGACATTCTTCTTAATGCCTGCCCCGTCGCTATATGTGTCCTGCATGGGTCGAGCATGTAGGGGAAACCACCGCCCTAATCGAGATAATGGAGTGATTTGACGCAGGGATATATGTATGTTTCATCTATCTTTGCTACTTTGTAACGGCTAGAATGTCGCTAAAGTACCCTTCCGCAAAAATTCCCCGGATTCCGCACCACGGCTAAATGAGCGACTGGACGGGAGGATCTGGGGTATGTATGGCTTTGTTAACCGATACTTTCATTATCCGATCCAGTTTGGGATCGAAATTCGACTGACAACTCGAAATGCCAATGCGAAACATCAACTCAATCTGTTTGAAAACCGTTAGTTACCACTAGCTGATAGGTATCGGTCAGCCCGTCAATTTTCTTTAGCCGCCACAAAAGCTCTTCTCCCAGGGCCTGTTCTTCTTCTTCTTCTTCTTCTTCTTCTTCTTCTTCTTCTTCTTCTTCTTCTTCTTCTTCTTCTTCTTCTTCTTCGATTTTCTTCTTTTTATGCCTATTTTCTTTTTCCCTTTCTTGTTGGTCGCGTTTCGCTCCCTTTTTGATCACTGATAGCTCCTTGTGCAACGTTACCCATGGATATCTCTTGCAGAACCTACCAAATCCCGTGCCGAAAATATACGATAGCGGAATGACACCCGCACGTATGGCGCATAAGGATTTATCACACGATCCCATTGGTCTCGAGCTCTGAGATTTCTTTTCTCGCCAATGTATTTTTTTTCTCTAACGTGAACCGTTAATATTTGGCTAGTGGCGCACGGTTCTGGAGACTTCAGAAATGAGCCATGTCAGTTGCCATGACTCTCTCAACGCTCAATCAAGTTTCTCATCAGTGTTGGGGGGATCTGTACCCTGGAGGGACCATATTTCTGACCGTCATCCTTACATGACCCTCTTTGGTGGGTTAAAGTTATAACCATCTTGCAGTAGCCACAGATTTTCTTTTTCATCCCCTCTCATACTTTATCGATCGTGCCTCTGAAAAAGTGTTTCAATTAACGAAGGTGTTGATGTGTGGAGATTTAGCGTGATTATTACTTTTTTTTCGTACCCTCTTGCTTTCTTTTTCCCAATGTCAAACCCCGATCTTGATACGGAGTTTGCAGTTACATCACCACAAATGGGGGATAAGCTGTCGTCATCCTCAGAAAAAATATATACTAGGGCCAAAGGAGTTGAGCCGGCAAACAGCAGATCACTGATCTGGTGGAGCAATCGCCGGGTACTATTAGTTCGATCTCCACCACATACCGAAAACCTTCCAAACCTCCCTGGCTTCCATCGCCACCAAAAGTGGAGGTTTGTTTGTTTGAGGCTGGCTCAGATGGAGTCGAACAGAATAGCTAATTGGCCACAGTGTATGTATCTCCGGGGTTGGCGCAATCCATCATTTTAAAGATTGGACGCATGTCATTCTCTGAACCTCGTGCATTCTTGCAGCCGCGCAGGCAAAATCTCGATAACTGAAAGCTAAAGCAGCAAAAGCAAAAATGCCAACGCAAGAGATCCTTACGAATGGGGAAGTGTTAAGAAGTTCAAGGGGCTTCAACTCCGGTTCGTGTGGGCTGGTACGGGGGGAGGAGGGGAAGAAGGGTTGCACATCAGCAACGCCCGGTGCTGGGGAGATGCATCCAATCACCAAGGGGGGGCCATGTCGATTGGAGCCATGACGGGGAGCGAAACAAGGGACGGGGACTACGGGACAACTTACCTGCAGTAGCGTTCAACCACATCTTTGGTTCCTGCGCATATGGCGATGGGGGGGCCCATACACTATTTGATACGTTCCATTACTCTGCGGTTTCTTCAATCTCCAAGAAGAGAAAAGGGTAACTGGAGAGAACAGACTATAATTGGCGCACGGCAGTCTTCGTAATCTTCAATGCAAAGAGGTGATCTCCTCTAGTAGCATGCAGAGGATACGGAATATGTACGGAGGCATCAATGCTGCAGAGCGAGGATGCATGATGCAACATGCAAGTCCAAGTCAGAGATGCAGATCCCTCACCGGGGTTAGTGAAACTTGCCAAAAGTTCTCTCTGATCAAAGCTCAGAAGGCGATTGAGCTGTATCGATTCCTAGCATGCGAAGTGATGGATATGAGCAGAGGAATAGAGCTCTGTCGCTCATCCTGCAATTCGAAGAGTTAACGATAGCTGGCACACACAGAGAAGCTTTATGCCGCCGGTATTCATATCTGCGTGATATTGTCCTGAATACAGTTCCCGCTTGTCGATGGACCACTGGGGTACTGAAGAATACAAAATAATTAATTATCGCATTGAAGATTTCGTGGCCCCGCCAAGATACATGCCACATACACGACCTCTTGGATCTCATCCCAGCAATCACCTCGATGCTCTCCTCCAGCATTCTACCGAAAGCATTTTATTCTCTGTTTGATCTATCTATGTCAGAACGGTTTAATACATATGCCTCTCATCCTAACTCAATTTTCCCGCCAAAGAGCCGAAGATGGCGAAGGCCTTCAAACACAGAGAGGGATCTCTTCTTGACGTGCATATTCCAGACCTTTGGCGTGCAGATTGCCTTGCAAGCATATTTGCCCCATGAGTGGACAGTTTGGATGGCCTCCGGCTTGTCCTGCCAGGCGGCAAACCATTGGCAGCCGAATAAAAAAAGAAAAGAAGGTGGACTTTACATTGTCTTATTCGATTCGACGTGGTCTCTAATCGGCTGCTCCGACTTTATGGTGACAAACTCGAGGGTATGGAGCGATGGCTGTCAGACAGACAACAGCAAATCTTCCTATTTCTTTCGTATTGTCTTCCTTCCGAGTCCTTCTGGCGTCAATGTCGAACGGCACACTTTTGCTCCTACTCCTGGTTCCAGTAGCACTGTTGAGACACTCGCTGAGAACCTCCGTTCCATTTATTGGTGCTAAATGGTTGGATTCGTATTGCCGTGTACACAACAGTGGCTGCGATTTTGTCATACGTAGCCTGCCCTCGGTCAAGATACTCCGTACACGGTGGTGGCACGCTTTGAGGGGCTCCCGGAATGCGTGCCTATGATTCTCTAAGCTTTGCTGTGCGCTGCTACGACACAAGGCGAAGTCGAAGCTATATTGTTTTGCGCCCACACCAACACCTGTAGTAATATGGCTTTAATGTTCCATTTTCACACCCCCTCCTTGAATTCTAGCTCCCATGCCATTCCTATCTGGCAATCAAGCCGATGCCACAGATCTCCAGTAGGTAATTTCTGACGCTCGCTACTTCTAAGGACGTCAGAGCCTAGAGCGCTCTGGAGTCAACACCTTTGCCGTGAGGTCCACCCCGAGTAGAAGTCAAGAATATGGTCACACCCTTGTCCACAAGGCTGTGATATTGAACGCTTGCGAGATGTCGCGGGCCATTAGGATCGACGAGTTTGCCCGCCCGCCTACTTAGCCGGCTATTCACGCCCCCTTTTTTATCGGAGACGATAATGACGCTCGCTGGAGATGAGACAGGGGTTTCGAACTATTTTCTTGGGTTTGTTAAGGAAATGGAACTTATGTTCGATCCCATGCTCGTCTAAACTACGCCATTGCCACTATCATTATGTTTCGTGGCTCACGGGAGTACCCAGCCGGTTAAACTGAATCGCTTTCCACACGTCAATTTTCAGCTCTGGAGGTGGAGAAGCTTCGAATGTGGGGGACTTCAGTATTGAGATGATCCTTTGCCTCTGAGCTCTTATACCTTGACTCGTACAGGTATCAAGAACTTGTGGCGAAGAGTGGGCTGGCTGAGGTGAGGAGGTCGAAGAAGAAGAAAGGACAAGAAAGGGAAGTAAATTGATGCGACTCCTTTCTCGATTGATAAATCACCTCCGCTCTAGAATTTCCGCTATTCCCTGTGACCTTAACCCGTACAACATCGAGGAGAGAGGCTATTGGTCTAGTGTTGACGTCTGACAGAGTGTGCGCCACTCGGTAAGTAGCATTAACCCAACCTATTGGAAACTCACCACCAACCCTCGCTCCTCACATTCGGCATTAGAGCGGCTTCGACAAACATTGAGAGCTTTGAACAAATCCGGAATCATGGACATGGAATCCAACAGTCACACAGAAGGATCTCTATCCATGGGGGTTGTGTATCAAGTTTTGGTCCACATCGCATCCCCAAGCTTCCAAGAGGTCTTCTTTTCTTGAATAGACTCCGGGGATGGAGAAGAAACTCGCCTGCGACGGAGCGGATATCGCAACCCTTGGTTCAGCCTTTGCCATTTCCTCAAGCGATCAGCACAAGGTCATGAGAGGCGAAGCACATAATCACACCTACCATCACCGCCCCCAAAAGGGCAGAAACGAGCGGGAGGAGAGGGAAACATTCGGCTTTTTGCCCAAATTAGCTTGAATTCCTCAGGCAGAAGACAAAGACAGTGTGATGTAATTACCCTGCCGATCTCCCGTTCACTTCTCGCCCAAAAGCACAGAGTATATCGTCGGAGTCTTATCCGGCGCAGAAGATGATCGCTTTTTCGTCACCTTTTTCCACCGTCTGCGACCCATAAGCATGAAAAGTATATCATCCCAAGATCGTCGGGTGGAGACGATGGAGGGGATGTGCAAAGGAAATCTCATCCGATCAATAAGAAGTCGCGCCCCGTTCCAATCGAGAGCCGAGCAATATGCACGGTGGGACAAGTTTTGTGTCAAGCTATTGGAAAGCGGCCCAATGACATCTTTCCGTATGTCAGGGCCGCTGGAAATGCATTTCATGATTCCCGAGCATCTCCAGCCTGTGCTTCCTTTTTTCTTCTTCGAAAAATTTATTGTTTTCTTTTTTTTTTATGTTTCTGCTTCTCTCCATTCACTCTTTTCGTTCTGCAAGTGACAGAGTTTTCAGAACTGCTGGGGAAGAAGGGAGATCATCGATAAACTTTCGCTTCTTTTGAGGATTTTTCTGGACTCTTGATTGAAGCTGTGATTTGTTTGTCCAGTCCTCTGCTCAGTGTTGCGTGAGAGATCAGCTGCAGCAAGCATCAGGTGAGAAGTTTTGCGCTAATGGGAGTTGGTGCTAGCATATACGAGGTGAACAACTTTTGTCAACAAGGCTGTCGCGGATAGCACGGAAACCACAGAGCCAGGGAAAGAAACATTTAAATGGTTCAGATCTTCAAATATGAGTAAAATGAAAATGGTATATGCCCGTGCAGAGCAGATGTAAGCAGCAAGAAGGAGAAAAAAAAAGGCAGCAGTATCATTGATTAAAATATAAAAAGTATTAAAGAAGCTCCCTTCCCTCAAAAATGATATCATTCCCTTTCATGCCGGAGGAAGCATCGTTATCAGAGAAGAATAAAGGCATCAAATAGCAGAAAACAAATAATAAAGCCAAAAAGCGAGTAGAGTACACGAATAAATACATACAGTATCCCTTGGAGTGGTTTTGTCATAAGTCGTGATGTATGATGAAGACAGATAAAGTCGTATCCGGTAAGAAATTCGTGATCAAAATTCGTAAGTGTCGTTAAGCGCGCGCGTCAAAATGAATTAGATAAATTCAACCGTCCAGTGTTCCATCCTGAGAAGCGAGTACTGTTTAACGGAACTGCCGTCTTTCGATGGACAGATGGAGCGAGAGGGTTGAAGGGTGAAAAGAAAAAGACCGTGAAAAAAAAAACACTTTATAAACGCCATGTTCACTGGAAACCAGTCTGCGAGCGTGCACATCAGCCATTGGCATGCTATACGCCGTCGAGTTGTACCTTGGGCCGGAGAAGGTGTCGTATCGCCCATCGCCATTCATCCCCGAGTTTATTTCGATCTTCGCTCACCCATTTGCTGACTTTGCGTCTCCATTTCTCTTCTTCGTTGCGTTGCCTTTTGATAAACTCTGGGCCAACGTCGAATTCTTCTGTAATCGGCCACTCGTCAGATGATTCGCCGCTCTTATCGTCAGTATTTGGGGTATACGCGTCTATTTCATTGGCAGACGATTTCGTGACTGGAGTGATGGTGGTCTTCCGTGGCCGATCCACAAGGTCGTCGAGTCCGGCAAACACATCTTCTTCATCGCTTGTGGTCTTATTTTTGGAAAATGGCGATGCTAGCTTAAGCCAACACATACGCTGAGGATCGAAGACCATCTGTCCCACAATTTGTGTCCCGGATGTACCACCGACATTGGAGATGAGGGCGGGCGACGGTTTTAAAGGTGTGGCTGCCGATGGGCCATCGAAGCCAATAGTAGCGTTCTCGTTCCCTTCCCATTTGTATAGGGTGGGATTATAGCGCATCCCTTTGACAGCTGCAAGAATAAGGTTAGTATGTAAGATATTTTAGAGGATAAAGCTAAGTGCTGCTTAATCCTAAGAGCGCGAGAAGGTGGGGGGACCTTACATTTTGCTTCTTGAACACCTGCTCCCATTGGTTTTATTAAGTGTGGACGACCGATAGAACCCTTATGGCCGTGCCGACTTCGAGTGAACGGAGGGCTGCCGAGGTTTCGATTGGCGGACTGAGGCCTGTTATTCGTACCAAAAGAATGTAATGTATTGCCCTCGCGCTGGCTCATGGACGTAATCCGCTGTTCCCTAGCATTCCTGGAAGCATTGGTGTCTCGGGCAAACCGAGGGGTAAAGTCTTGTGACGGAGGGCTGAAAGTGGCTCCAGAGGTCACCGGAGTTTCGGTTCTTGGAGGAACAACGATATGGGATTGACTCAATTTATTCCGGAGTGAGCGCGGCGCACCCCGTTTAACGGGCTGTTTAACGAATTCACTTTCAGCTACTGCTGAGGTTGGTAAGTCATCGAAAACGTCAAGCTCAGTGCCATCTCCAAAATTATTTCGACGGTTTGGTCTGGTAATTGATTTCTTTCTCGTAGTCGAATATCTTCGGGTTGAAGAGTCATTAGGCACACGGCCGGGTGTATCTGAGCGGCTCCATTTCGGAGTCTTAGAAGCGGATCGCGGGTTTAAAAAGATGTCGCCAGAACTATCAGAATCTGTTCGGCGATATGATCGCCCTGTCTTGATGCCAACGTGATGAGACTTGCTCTGAGAGACACCGGCTGGAAGAAATGGAGTTTGGTGGAGTCGATGGCTATCAAGGCGCGGCTCCCCGGTCAAACGCTCGACTGGTGTTTTTGGGCGTGATGTAAATGACGACCGGTAGGTACTTTCTTGGCGGGGTGGTGATCGTTGCATGAATGGCGTTACCGCATTCCCTTGCAGCGATGGAACAGTGGAGTTTGACCGTTTAGCCTTCAAGAATTGGGTATTGGTTGTCGTGGACTCATTCCTAAGCGCTTCTCGTGAGCTCCTACCTCCTGTGTGGCTCCGGCTTGGTGGTGAAAGACTGGAAGCTATTGATGGCATATGATGGGCGCTGGGGAGGGGGATATTCGATAGAGATGAATGAGTGCCATGACCGCCAAGGCGAGAGTGAGGTCGTCGGGGTTTTAGAACCGGCCCTCCACTTTCAGAAACAGGCTCAAGCTGTGTTGAGTGTGTCCTTTCGTGTGTAGATAGTCTTGGTATTCGAGTACCTGGTGGTGTATTTCGGCTAGTGAATGTTATGCTAGTTGACCTACGTCGGGCTGGACTTGCGGGTTGTTCAAATTTACGCTTGATATTCCGATTCAGCGTCAATTTTCCCGAATCGAATGCTTCCCCGTTCCCTATTTCTATACCAGTGAAAAAGTCATCATTGGCAGGTTCGGCGTGTTTCGGAACATCTGGCTTGGGGGGCGGCTTTTCCTTGTTTTCTGGGGTGGATTGTTGGCGGTTTTGGAGCGACTTCTTGAAGTCGACTGGCCCATCAGGTAAGATCAGACCATCAATGCCGTCATCCTCACTCTCTGCAGTTAAGCAGCTCGACAGGCTAGGGCTGAATGCGGAGATAGAAGAGCTCCGATTTGAGCGAGAGTCTCGTTTGGTTCCACCAAAGCGCACTCCGATACTGCCTTCCGCCCATTCTGCGTCGAATTCTTCGCCAAACAAATCAGGTGTATTTGAGACATCTCTTCGGGTTGAGAGTCGAAGCGGCTCGTCGCCTTGTGGTATGACCAGATCAGCCTCGAGATTTTCGTCTTGCGCACGGGGCTTGGGGGCGGGGGAAGCTGGGGGTTTCGGTAGTCGAGAGTTTGCAATTTTAATCGTGGGAATGTCACTGAAAGAATTATCATCTTCCGTATCGCGAAATTTCATCAAGTCGTTAAGAATTAAGGAGTGAGAATCCTCGTTTTTCGCTGGGTCGGGTAATGGTAGAGCGTTAAGGTTAAATAATGATTCAGGGGATGTAGTGTGTGAGTTTAGTTTGAGCTGCAGCTCTCCATCGAATGCTGCGAGATCAAGATCTTCCCACCAGTCGTCGATTATAGTCGACTTGGGTTTTCGAGATCCGAGTCGCTTTATTGTACCGCCTAAAAGTGCTGATTTAGGAACATCGGGGGGGATAATAACCCCAGCTCGTTTTGCAGATGCAATCGCATCTTCTGTAGAGGAGTCATCGTTATCCTGGAGTAAAAGCTGCCAACTTTCATCGTCTCCAATAGTGGAGTCACGATCGGAACGGCAAGAACGTCGCGAAGAAATAGAATCACGGTGACCGGACGGACGGACAGAGGACCCTGTAACTGAGGTGTTTCCAGAGACGGTACGAAATTGAAGGTCATCGCCACATTGAAAATCTTCGTCGTCGTCCCAGGACTCTATGATCTCTTCCCTTGGCAGATTCTTCTTCAACGACAAGGCTTCCATGTTAAACCTAATGGAGACCGAAAAGTCGGGAGATTGGCCGGGCGCGTCATGAAGAATTCGAGAAGAACGTATTGGGTTATTTGAACGGACACTCGGAGGCAGCGTTGATTAATAGCGAGATGGACAGAGGATGTGTTGGAAAAGTTGGTCTTGTTGTGGTTGGAAGGGGGTTGGTAAATGAGAGACAAACAATAACCGGGTTGACTTGAACACAACGAACGACAGAAACAGGCAAAACAAAGAAAATCCTCAAAGAACACAGCTTCCCCGTCGTCGTGATCGTTGCGGTCGTTGGTCGTCGTCGTGCCTTTCGAAGGAGGTTGGAGTAAGCAAGGCCTAACCAAGAACACGGCGGCGGCTAACCTTGATCTGGACACATAAGCGAGAGCGTAGGCGCGTTTGTTGGCCGCGAAACGCGAAAGTATCTCCTCTTCGGGACTAGCGCCAATATTAAGAGACGTTTATTTATTATCACAACGACCCACGGCGGCCGCGCTCAAAGCTCTCCCCGGGTGTCTCTTTAAGTGTAACGTTGAAAGCATACACGAGCTGGAAGGGACAGAATAATACTCAGAGTTTCTCCCAAGGGCTCTTTGTTTCAACCCAAGCAAGCCCGAGACGACAGTCGGTGGGGCGCGTTTTTGGTGATGCAACCCGTGTGCTGCACCAACCATCTAGCTTTAGGCAGCAAGCTCGCGGTTTCTAGGTAGCCACCTTACTATATAAACCAGCAACTGCGCAACAATCCGAAACAACAAGAAGCCCTATTTCAAACCATTGGTTTTTGGATGTTCGATTTACAAAGCTACCGGCTTCTGATTTAGAACGAGGCTACGTTGGAGCAATTAACTTTCAATCTATCTCAGGATGGTTAATGAAACCATTCTCCGCATTCCACGAAGTGATAGCGCTGGAGACTTTGTTCTCGTCAAAGTGTCAAGAACGGGGTCTTCGGATCTCAACTTAAAACTAGCTGGGACAGAGGGTGAAAACCCATACGTAGCCTCCCGTGAGTCAAGCCATATTTTGAGCTATATATGCTCTTGACATCTTGGGCGACCCTTTGTTTACGTGGTTCATGTTTGACAATTATGTCTAGTGAAGGCTTCCCAGATCGACAAATTACGCGCGAAGAATTACCGTGGCAGTGAAGATGAGTGGTCGGGCATCTTATCCTACGTGTTCAACCAAGACGTAGACGCAGCCACGTCACAAGACTGGGTGTCTGGACTCGAGGTGATCGCAGCGATAAAATCAGAGCGCGAAGATGATGAGAGCGATAAAGAGCTTGTAATTACGCTGCGCAAAAGAATCGATTCCATTACTGTATGTACACACACCAGCTCTCCTACATCGTTCAGACTCCAGGTATTCTTTGATACCCGAACTCACTCTAATGGCTTTCCTTCTTCCTTTTTCCATTTAGCAAAGGTTGGGCACCGTGACCCTGAGCCAGGATGATGACTATGATATTCAACTCTTCGATTGGACTGCCTCCGCCGTCTCTCGATCGGATAATCTTAACGAGGAAATCACCAGCCTGAAAGCCAAATACCGCGAGGCTGAATCGACGATCAAACAGCTGAATTCCCAATTGGAAGAGCTAATAACAGCCAAGAATGAACACGACAACCAGTTGATTGGAAAGTTCGTCCAGCTGCTCAACGAAAAGAAGCTCAAGATTCGCAACCAACAGCGATTGCTTGCATCTGCCAAAGTAGACCCAGCAAAAGGTTAGTTGACCTGGCCGGCGTGGTTCTTCTTCACCTATGCCATGTGACATACTTGCTTACCTTTGTTACACTGATAGCCGCCGACCTCGATGCTGCAATCGATGAAAACCGACCGAGAAGGCCCGACCCTAGTCGACGCTCCAAGCGAAAAGCCGAAGAGGAAGCGTCGGAAAGCGATGACGGATTCGAACCAATGGAAATTGACAAAAAAGATGAAGAGGAGGCCGATGACCAGGATGCTGCAATGGAGTCAGACAGACAATCTACTCCACAGCCTCTGGAAGATGAAACGGCGTCTGAAATCGATGAAGAGGATGAAAAGGCACCAAACAAAGGCTCCGCAGCTAACAAGTCAGCTCCAGAAAAGAAAGGGACAGCCGGAGCCTCCTCAAGCCAACGTGCTACACGCCAATCATCTGCAAAGCCACCGCCTCCTGCAAGCCCCCCGCCTCGACGTGAGCTACCGTTTTTAAGACGGTCTGCTGCTCCGAAGCCACAGCTGGTTGACGATTCCAAGAGCAATGTCAAAGACGAGGACTCTGAAACTGGAGATGACGAATTATGAACGAGCCAACTATAGTAAGAGACACGAGGTTAACATCAAGGCCTTTTACGCAGAGACATGAAGTGACGACATTATCTTGGATGAAGTGATAGTTTCTCAATAATATTTCCATTGACAGAATTATGAAATAATTGGAATACACTGTAATATATAAATAGGAAGAATTTTCGGATTATTCAGAATGTGTCAAGACAGGAAATGATGAAGTAACGAATAGCTTCCCAGGCTTTTTACCCGACATCTTTTGTCTCCATATCTACATATATAAAGATCTTGGATAAGCACGCATCTGTGAGGGTGGGTGAGTAATGCTACAAACGGCGAAAGGAAAATAGATTGGAACGGTGAATGAACAAAAGGAAGTTTAAAGAAAACGCCATGAACCAGAGAAGATACATAATAAGTTTGGTTTCACATGAGGAGGAACAGGAAAGGTGCAAAATTTGGAATATAGGAATTAACCGTAAGTTACTTGTGGAGTGCTTTCACCAGGGGCCATGAAGTTGGTGTCTGGGTTTCCGGTGGCTTTGGCAGCTGAGCATCTTGCCATTGTTGGCGAGCTACATAGTCATATGTTAGTAGGTGCTCAGATAATTAGGGTCTGTTAATAAGGGTATAATGGGGCCTGATTTACCTTCTGGAGATGACATCTGTGAAGAAGAAGTCCTTGATTGGGTTCTGAAGTGGCTGGCCTGAAGACTTGCTGCCTCTGTTCTGGTCGGCGAGCTGTACTTTGCTTAGCGCAGCAAGCGATGTGGGCTCGGCAAAGTCGTATCTTCGAAGGGCAGGGCTGATTTCCTCCATTCTGTCTCTCAGCATCTCGACATCGTCGTATGGAAGTGGAGCGCCGAGGAATTCACTGGCTGCTCGAATGATCTTCCAGTCTTCTCTGGCAGCACCGGCAAGCGAGGTTGCGGCACGGGTCATTTGAACTCTGCCTTCGGTATTGACATATGTGCCAGACTTTTCGGTGTAGGCGGCAGCAGGAAGGACAACATCTGCAAGCTGAGCTCCTCGGTCACCGTGATGCCCTTGGTACACGACGAAAGCATCCTTGGGAATATCGCTCTCATTAACCTCGTCAGCACCGAGTAGCCATACTATCTTTGGCTGGGTATTGGCAACTTCGGGAGATGGGGTAGTGAAGCCAACATCGTATGCGCCAGCACGAGATGCAGAGCGCTGCAGGACGTTGTAGCCTTGCCATTCTGGGGTGTTGAAGTTGGCGGCATTCCGGTCAACAAATCCACCAATCATCTCAAAGATAGCTTTGGAATCGGCGTGCTCAGTGACGGCGCTACCTACGATAATCATGGGCCGCTTCGCGGAGGCGAGCCTCTTTCCAAACGGTCCGGCAAGGGCGCCCTTCAGAGCAGTGGCATCGGTTCCGAGATGCTCGAAGCCGAAAGTGCTGTCAAACGACTCACCAACAAGGCCAACCTCCAATTCCGAGCGGATGTATTGTTTGCGTATTCTAGCGTTCAGAACTGCGGCTTCATGGCGGGGGTTTGTACCGACAAGGAGAATGGCGTCAGCCTCTTCGATGCCTGAAATCTTAGAGTTGAAGAGGTAGTTAGATCTGACGTCAATTCCGTGGGCAATTGGCTGACTTCCACCGGCTTGGTCGAGAGCTAGGTTATCAGATCCGAGTTTATTCACCAGGTCCTTCATGGCAACAAGTGATTCGGCCTCAATCAGTTGACCCGCAATGGCCTTGAATTCGTTTGCCTTTGGCTGTAATTTGGTGTAAGCGTTGCCAATCTCGGTAAGTGCTTGCTCCCATGTAGTAGCGGCGAATTTGTCGTCACGTCTGATCAATGGGGTGGTTAATCTCTGGGTCTTGAGGCCGTCGCAGGCGAATCTGGTCTTGTCATCGATCCATTCTTCGTTGACATCATCGTTAAGTCTTGGTAATATCCGCATTACCTCCATACCCCGAGAATCGATTCTGATGTTCGAGCCAAGGCCGTTCAAAACATCGATAGATTCGGTGTGCTTAAGCTCCCATGGTCGAGCGCGGAAGGCATAAGGCTTAGACGTCAATGCTCCTACAGGGCATAGATCAATCACGTTTCCGGACAATTCAGTGTCTAGGTTCTTTTCAAGGTAGGTCCCGATTTGCATGTCGTTTCCACGACCAGAGGTTCCCAGTTCAGGAGCACCGGCCACATCGTTGGCAAAACGGACACAGCGTGTGCAGTGGATACATCTGTTCATGGAAGTTTTGACCAATGGGCCAATGTTCTTGTCTTCCACAGCACGCTTTCCGCCAACCTCGTGGAATCTCCCTTTATCAGAACCGTATCTCATTGACTGATCCTGCAGGTCACATTCTCCACCCTGGTCGCAAATGGGGCAGTCGAGAGGATGATTCGCCAGCAAAAATTCCATAACACCTTCTCTAGCCTTATGGACCAATGGTGAGTTAGTTTTGACGACCATGCCGGGTTGGACTGGCCATGCACAAGAGGCGACTGGTTTCGGCGCTCGCTCCACTTCGACGAGGCACATTCGACCTATTCATCCGGATACTAATTAGCAAGTAGTCCTAGAAACATTAAAGGTCGCTGAACCTACAATTTCCTGCAATCAACAATTTTCTGCATGTCCCAATTTAGTAATGCACAACGTCGTGAGGAGGGGTCCAGGCTATTTCAACTTACTCATGGTAACAATATCTATAAGGTGAATTAGCAATGCAAGATCTCAATGTTAACAGGCTATACAACAAACATACCGAGGGATTGTGGCACCAGCCTTCTCACAGGCCTGGATTAAAGCTGACCCAGCTATTGTACAGAGTTAGCAAGCCGCTGTCGACGTGATTAAGGCGACATCACACCGTCATACCTTCTATTGACACCTTCTTGCCATCTGTAATAACAGTCAGTACACCCATCTATCCAATATTTCATAATCAGAGCTATTAACGGACCAATTGTGAGCTCAACCTCCGCTTGCCGGGGGGTTGTGGTGACAAATGTCCTGGCGCAATTGAGCCGCGCCGCCCTCCTCGAGCGTGCCGCCGCACGAAACAATTGCGGCCGCATCATTGCAGAGCAAGATAAAGGAGAAGAGGAAGGGAAGATATGAAGAGAAAAGGGGGGCGGGTGGGTGGATTGCAGATGGGCAAGATCTGGTGTTTTAGACGACGATGGTCTCTCTTCTTCCCGAGTTATTTGTTGGTGGTTCGTGACCCTTCAAATCCTTAGCAGCGGATTGGCTCGGACGGCTATCGGAGTAACAATTTGCCGACTAGCCATATTTATCATATTTTTTTTTTGCTTCACTTTTTCTTCCTTTTTCTTCTTTTCTTCTTCATCTCATTTTATGGACATGGTTTATTGTAGGTAGTAGGGATTCTCTCTTTTGAGGTCCATCTGCCCTTCTTCCTCTACAGCATGATCCAAGATCAGAACTTGCGCCGTAGCTGGAGCGTCCTAGGGCTCTTTCGAGGGTCTCATGACGGAACTTGTTCCTTACCGACGGTTGCGACATTGCAGCTTTTTATTGCTTATAATCTGTCTCCCTGCGCCTAATAATGGCTTGGTGAACACACTCGAAGTGGTAGAATGTACACGACCATTCGATTTCCTAGTTTTAAGCCTTGTAAGGCGTCTTTGAGATTTCTATCTACTGATGGATCTTTTCCGAGGATATCTCATTGTAAGGTATATAACATCTATCCATCATTCCTGTTTCGGAAACTCGCCGTCTTTATGACGCCGCTCATGATACAAAAAACCCTTCCTAAACGCCGAGATCACAAGTAAATAAATATCTTTAAGGCGGAGACTTTACGTCGCTTGGCTGCCACGTAGATTCCTGCTTTGTTCCTGGGAGGAGCCAGCTTTGCGCCGTACCGCCTCTCTTCGGGACACGACTGAGGTCATCGTCCTCTTTTCTGCTGTTGTCGACAGGTGGTGTTGGGGTGCTATCTCCCTTCTCAGCTGATGCTGGGAATGCATATCCGTTTGAGTTCCATGGCCGGGTGGTTTGTCCATTCGAGTGTAGTGGGAGGACATTTTCGCGACCTTGGAAATGAAGGGCATTGGCTCGGCGATCTGCAAAGTCATCCTGTTTGTTTCGGTCATATAGATAAAGCCCGATGAACGTGAGTGCAATTCCAATGGCCTGAACTCGAGTGGTGGAACTGCCAAACCATACGATGGCCACCATAATCACGAAGACTCGCTTAACCAAGGACGCAACCGAATAGGAGACAGGCGATATTCGCGATAGCAAAACAAAAGCTAAGATGTTCTGTGCGAAGTGGAACAGCCCGTTGAAGAAGAATTCCATCATGAGTGGACCATGGTCAAGGGCATTGTGTTTACTGGAGAGGTTTATGGCGCCAGTGTGAAACAGCTCCGAGATAAGCGGCCAGCCTTCAGAGAGAAACCAAATCGGCGCATTCAAAATGAACGCCATTCCCGAACAGTAGCAGAGAAGGTTAAGCTTGTCCAATTTCTGGTTCGCAGGCGAATACCCTTCACTTTCCACTTTAGCCGCATCGTTAAAGATCTTTTTCGAAAATATATTTTGCGTGACGAAAACCAGAGCCGCGACAAAGGCGCAGATAATACCAAAGAAGTTGGTGGAAAATTCAGCGGAGCATGCAAGCATTACTCCAAATGTTAGGGGAACCAAGGAGAGATACGTTGCTCTAGCATATCGAATCCGAAACACGAAGCGATACGCAAGCACAGTAAACAGTGGCGACAGCCCTTTGATCGTATGGACGAGGGAGACAGGTATTTGTGAAGTTGCCATTGAACTGAGTATATGGCCGGCCAATTGAAATCCTGCGAGTGGCAGTGCCGTTGTGATGACTTGCCGTGAGGGAGGTCGGATTCCATTCTTGAGTGCGGGGATAGCTCTTTTCAGGGAGGGGAATACAGTAGCCAAGTATGCGAGGATCAGGCACCACGTAGATACAAAAGCGAACTGAACTATGCTGAGAGTGATAGGTTTCGGGAGGGCGTTCAAAATAGATTTCGAGGAGGTATTCGTAAGAGCCGACGTCATATACCACAAGATACAAAGAGCCTATAAGATACCATTGTCTCTTGATTAGCCTAGGAAGAGGGATATTTTCAAAGCAGTAAGGAAGCATACCGTAAGCCTGTATGATATCGGAGCTTTCAAAGACTCAGCCAGCTCATGCGCATTCTCGCTCACACTGGTTCCCCGAGTACGAAAAGCTCCGATTGCCTCACTGATGCTCTTTCGCGGCCGTCGCTTGTTGCCATTTGGAAGACCCTGAGAACTCGATCTATTCTGCCGTGGCTGCCAGAAAGAATTCTGCGAGTATCTGAGGGAAGACGTTGGTGGAAGGCGGACGGCTGCCTCGTCTCTCGATTCCTCTTCGTAGGATTCGTCATCGATGGTCGGGAACTTCTCCGTCGCATTGTTGCTGGAGGGGTCTGACGGATTCATCTGGGACTGCCAATTCGAAGACAGCACTGACGGTTTCTGCCCCGTATCTATGACTGTCGTTACACTCATATCTCTCAAACGCACCGGACAAGTTGGCTATCCAACAAGTCGAGCAGCAGAACGAACTCGCAGCTGCCAAAAAATAAAAAATAGGTGATTGGCAAAGCGAACAAGGGAACGGGAACAAGGGCCTTGGCGTGCCGTGCGTCAAGCTAGTTTGATTGGACCAAACGACACGTGTACCTTGCGCTTTCAATGAAATCAGGGTGAAAAATGGGACTTGGTGGAGATATCGAGGGCAAAAGCAAAGGCGTGCGCGCCTGTCTGTTGTCGCGTTTCGAGGGGCGAGGGTTGGGATGAGTTTCTCATGAACTGGGAAGAGAGACGAAGGAGGAGAAGGCTCTACAGATGACTTGATGGGTTGTCATCCTGCACAGTAAGGTTACATAAAAGCAAAGCAGGAAGATCTCCAGGAGTTGATCTACATTCACGTTTCGAAACCCGGAGGGTTTGATGGTATTTGTATCTTTATTAGGTATTGTTGGTCGTACGGACAGCCCCTATATACATCGTAGAATAATTTCAAACTCAATGCTGATGCTGACCTGACCGATGATAGTCTCATGTTACTATATGTTAATTTTAACCAGCGTCCACGCTGATGGGCAACAATCACTTATGCTGGTGTATCTCTCTCTTATTCATTTGGCGGGATTGGCGTTAAATTCAGGTTTCCTGGTTCTTTGGATATATGCTGGTGTTTCCCGGGGGTCTAGACGAAGTCTAATCGACCTTTGCATAGGTTTCGACTCTCATTTGCCTTCTGCAAGTATCTCCCTTACAACAAGCGCGGTAGCCTCTACTATCAACCTATGCTCGTGGGATTGTATCCGCTCCCTTAACTGTTGTAGGTCATCCCCCTCACGACACTCGACCTCCTGGGTCATGATGACCTGCCCCAAATCAACTTCTCTAATGACGTAGTGGACCATGATGCCAGTCTTGTTGTTTTCGAGCTTGCCGGCCTTGAAGTCGTCAAAGGCACGCTCGATAGCGTGGCTGCCACTATATTTGCCTACATAATAAGCCGTTAAATAGGTTTTTAAGGAAGTACCTTCACATCATTGTTGGGACCGACCTGGCAACGCTGGGTGTAGATTGATAATCCTTATGCCTTCTGCACTGAGCGGATCCAAGAAATGGGTTCCAAAAACCTGCATCCAGCCGGCCAGCACAATCAAGTGCGGTCGGGTTTCGCCGTCGAGGATCTTTTGCGCCAATGCCGCATCATATTTATCCCTAGCTTCCTGGAGCTTTTCCGGGTCCTTTTCCGATTTGTCCTGGAAGCCATTTGAAATCAAATTGAAGTATTCGCAAGGTATCCCACTCTTCTCTGCTCGTTGGACAGCATACGCCTTTTGTCGGTTCACGATAAGGCGGATAATGCGGGAGTTGGGTATCTGGCCGCTGGCAACGGCGTCACTGACGGCTTGAAAATTCGAGCCATTGCCACTGGCCATCACTAGAATCCTGCATGCTTCAGCCATGGCTTTTGTGGCTCTGGAATTTGCAGGACTTGTTGAACGAGGGGCTGCCAGAGAAATTTTCCCGCGGGGTTTCTTTTCTTCGGGCGTCGGAATAACAGTAAATCCACTACAGTTTCGTGGAGATAATCTTCAAGCAGCGAATCGCTGCCTAAAGAAATTCCAATTCGACGTTAAATAGTGATTGAATAGTTATCGAGGTAGATTGTAATCCATGTGAGGCATAATGCAGGCCAGTTTGAAGTTCCTCCCGTGGTTGGTGAAGTGACAGAACTCCATTGATCGTCGCTCCTCATTGCTTGTAGATTGCTTGTATCAGCAACATCATCCTAATCCTAAGCTACGAGGTCTCTAGTGATGGTACCATGATCATTTGCCGAATTTGTCGGTAGTTAACTATGGAATCTTTTTGTGAGCCTCGAGAAGGCGCCTCAAATCCTCGCTCGTAATTCCTTGCAGTGGGGCGCAGTGACTCAAGAGGCTGCCATTCCAACATCTTCATAAATTCGTTCCCTCTCTCACGCGGGGAACTATATGTACGCATGGCATTTGCTTTTCCCTGATCTTATGTACAAGTTGTCATCCTCGCCGACTACCAATGCGTGCACCAGATGCGATCCCGGGGCTCACAGCACCCCTAGACCATTATTTCAGGGCACCCAATACCTACGCTACCGCGCTATCAACTCCAGTTGATTATGCTGGACAGTCCGGGATAGTGTAATAGAGTCTTTTAATTACTGCCTTGCTACTTATATGTGCTAATCAATATGCGCAGCAACCTTCGCCCAATCCCGCTCCGGGAGCTGGCTATCCTACAGCTAATGAACCATATCACAGATAAGCCAACATGGAATAAAAAGGTATCTATTAGCCTATGGGAGAGCCCTCATTGGACTCTTGCTCTACATACTTGCACCTGATAAGGGGATTCTAATTTTACAATGCGTTCCGTCGGCTTAGATACTGAAGGAGCGCATCGTGGCGAGGTGGAAAGAAGAAATCCTAGCTAAATACCACGACACAGTCACTGAGTCCATGGTGGACTGGGTGTTTGAAGAACTCCGTGTCAAGGCCGGTATATTTGAAGACACCGGGGCCATCAGGGTGTTCGACATTGGTGTTGTCAAGTCTGATAGCGCTGTTGAGGAAGATATTAGAGAGGAATTAGAAGCCGCCGTTGCACCGCTAGAGAATGTTCCAGAGGCTGAAAAGGACTACCATCCAAATACAAACGAGCAGGTACTCAATCTGGTACATCCGTCGCTATTCCCACTAGTGTATGGCCAGACCAGGGCAAAGGCGGATCTGGAGTTATCGAGGGAAGATTGTTTACAACATTTTCCGACGGGGGAGCCGATTCCAATCCCGCCGGATATAGACAGTACCTCCAAAATTAAAGCCAGATTTGAATCGACTAGTGTATCAAAGATTTATAGTCGGAAATTCCAATGGCTACCATGCGAGGTCAATGTGATGGGCTGGCACGACAAACAATGTGCCATCTCGAGCTATATCAACAACCTGCATCCGAAAAGACACGAAAATCTCTACGCGATCATTGAAAAGGTTATCGCCCGTGCAATTCCGCTATGGAGTATGGCCCTTACTCCGCTGGAAGCCAATGAACTCCAATTTGATCGCATGGGGAGCTACCGTATCGATACTGAATGGGTAACGAAGAAGGAGGCGTGGCACATCAAACCCCGCCTCGAACCTGTATATGATTTGAAGCTCCCTGAGATGAGAACGATCCCTGAACCGGAGACTTTCTATAGGTTTTTCGATGCGGGGCAGTATTCCAGGCTGGACATGAGTATGGATTATAAAGGCCGCCTTCAAATCATCGTCAAACTAGCGAATATTTATCTGACGCCTCAGAAACCGGAATATGCGGGTGGGACGTGGCATGTCGAAGGGCAGATGGTATTCATCCCTCTTCCTCCAAATATCCTTAACCCTTAACTTAGCCCCTCAATTCTTAACCTTTCTTTTACTATTTAGAACGAGCACATCTGCGCCACAGCTCTCTACTATTACTCAAACCATAACATAACCGACAGCCATCTCGCCTTCCGGCAAAAATTTACCGAAACCTGGCCTGGCCGCCACGATGAGGTCGAGGACTGGCTTGGTACTGTCTTTGGCGTTAAAGACCAGGGTCCCGCAGCGCAGGAAATCGGCTCTGTCCTTTGCAGCCAGGGCAGGCTGCTGACCTTTCCGAATTTCTTGCAGCACAGAGTTGAGCCGTTTGCGCTGGAAGACCGCGAAAAGCCCGGGTGGAGAAAGATTCTTGCGCTATTTCTCGTTGATCCGGCCGTGGAGGTGGTATCAACAAAACATGTGCCACCGCAGCAGCGGGAGTGGTGGCAGGGGGAGGAGAGTCTATTAGATGGAGATTTTGTGCAATTGAGGGAGGATGGAACAGAACAGCTAGCCGAAGAAGCTGAAGAGGGTGCTCAAGGTACGGCAGATGGGTTAATGGATATGGACCAGGCGAAGGAGCTCCGGCAGGAATTAATGAAAGAGAGGAAGATGTTTGTGGAGACCCAGGAAGCCCATTTTGTGGGCAATCGCTTCAGTTTGTGCGAGCATTAGGCAGCTGCTCTCTACGAAGCTCAGGCATCAACCATCTCAGAAGAGTTACTTGGACATTGGTTGGATGAATATAGCGCCCACTGGTTAGGAGTCTCAAGAATTTTTCTAGCTATGGCTAGAAGATAAAATTTAGAGACGCCAACCTTCATCACCACATGTTCTTTGGGACAGATCATTGACAGAGTGGTGGTGCCCAGTCCCTGTAATTAACACATCTCAGGAACAAATTTCACATGGAAACATGGGAGATGTGAAGAGACCCAGCTGCTACTATTTCCTACTATCCCCATGATGCTATGCGAAGGAGAATAAATAAGGAGTAACTTTGAAGGGACGCGCCGCAGCCATTTTGCTATCACGTGAAACAGGGGCGGACTAAAAGAAGCTGGACGTCGAACACCTAATCATAACAAGACACAAAGAACAGTTATCGCCTTAACGAGTCTCGATGCTACAAGTTTCACTAGATGCGGTGGCCCAGATGAAGCGCTCAGTCAACGTCTTCCAGGTAGACGCTTGAATGCAGGCAGCGACACGTGACGGTTTGCTCTCCCCTCCTCATCTATTATATATGAAGTGGAAGATACGGTGCCTTTTTTTTGTTCAGTGTAGAGGATCAGTGCAATTCAGCATCTCTACTCATTTTGAGAAGCCTCATTAATACTGCGCTACCATTGCTGAAGATGGAGCCAACAACACCCCCATCCCCAGAAGCACTGAATGGGCGGCTTGACACCTCCCTAGCCTTTTCAAACGTTTGGCACGTCTTAGGCCCTTTCCAAATCGGCACTAGAGGTTAGTGACTGTCAATAGGTTCTTTTTGTTGCAGGCTAAATGGGTGCGAGCACTCACTACTCGCCCTTTGCTGATTGAAGTTCTATTGTCTATCCAGAGGGAGCCTGGGGCGCTGACCCACTTGAGGCATTGGGAGGGTTCAGGAGTATAGAGTACAGCCCTGCTGCTAAATTCAAAAGCTCGCTGGGGAAAAATGGAACTGTTCCATGGTCTTTGCACTCCGGCAGCCAGGTGAACTCATCTGATACCCTTGCAAATGTGACCTTGGATTTGTCATTCCATGCGGTGGATTGGTCGTTCCTCCGGTCAATATATGGATGGGCTGCCCTTCAGTATCAGGCCTGGGCAAGAGGCACGTTGACAATCTTCGGAGAGTCACCAGTTACAATTGATCTCCACACAGACGGGATAATGGAGTTCTGGGTCGGCGACAAGTCGTACTTTGGGGGCGATTTCTATTCCTACCGCCGGACTCCGACCAACCTTCATCTAGGGCCCGGACAACATGTCATAAACATCCGCCTAATTCGCGATGTTCGTGCGCATGGGGGTGTTGGAATGCCGAATGTTAAAGCTACCCTCGAGGCTCAACCTGTTTTTGACCGATTGAACGTGCAGCCAGCCAGTGTTCTGATATCAGATACAGTGGAAAATCAGCTGATCAGCCCCTATGCATCCATGACTGTTCAAAATGCAACGGAACGGCCGATCAAGGTCTTATCTATCACATGCAGTTCTGATAATGTAAGTGCAAAAGATGCTCTACATATCTAAGAAAAAACGCTTAATAACCACAATACTAGCAGCCGGTACCGTATTTGCGCCTGCGTCTGCTCCATGGGCCGGTAACATTAGCTCCACGACAGTCCCGTGCGATATCGTTCAGATTCGAGAGGCATGCAGCCGTTTCATCGCAGTTATCGTTTACGCTCACTTATTTGGTTGGTGATGATATTAAAATACATAGGACCCCGCAGGTTACCGTTACGGTGCCACAGAAAGCTATTATGGAGCTTCAAAAATTTACTTTTCTACATCCAAGCGGTGTCGTCTCGTATACAATGCTTCGCCCACCGCCTGCTAGTACATGCAACACCGACCAGAAGAAAACCCTTCCCATTCTTATTGGCCTTCACGGGGCTGGCGATGAGGCTGATGGAGAACTTGTGCGCCACATGCTAGATCGTGCTGGAGATGTATGTGCTTGGACAATTCTCCCCGCCGGGGTTACAGCATGGAGTGGTGATGATTGGCGTAAGCTTTTTGGCTCATGATATTTGATCTACTCGTGTTTACACTCTCTTGCTTACTTGTTAAACAGATACGTGGGGATTTGCTGACGTGCTGTCTGCGGTAAATGCCATACCTGGCTGGCTGGATGCTGTATCGTGGGGCGGTCCAGGTGTATCATCGAATGACTGGATAATGCTTGGACATTCAAATGGAGGTGAGATAATTCTATCACGTTGTTCGAGCTCCTTTAACACATTTCCAAAACATAGGCCAGGGAGTTTGGTATGCCCTCTCCCACTTTCCTGACAAGGTCATCGCTGCTGCACCGGTCTCTGGGTACACATCCATCGAAAGTATGAAAAATTCCCTTTCTAGAAGAATTTTTGGACAAAAATGCTAATTTTCGTTTAATGATTGAAGATTACGTGCCGTTTTCAATGTGGCGGAACACCGATGCTTTACTCACGGCGGTTCTGGAAACAGCCCGCCGGAGCTTTAAACATGAGCTACTGGTTGACAACTTCGCTGGAATCCCTATTCTTCAGCAGCATGGCTCTGATGACGACAATGTTCCCGCATATCACTCGAGGCTTATGCATGGATTAATTTCACAGCATGGGTGGTCATCGCAGTATAACGAACTTTATGGAAAGGGGCATTGGTTTAATGGTGCCCTAACGACTGATCCCCTAATTGAGTTTTACCACCACAATTCTAGCCAGTCCAACAACTGTGACACTCTTCCTGAAGTTTTCTCAATAACGGTACCACCGTCCGGTGATATGGATTCCAGAGCAGGTATTATCGTCGACCAACTACAATCTCCAGATCGGTTTGGCCGCCTCAAAATTACCCAAGATGCCTATGCGCGTACCTGGACTATTAAAACTCAAAATATCCGTCGTTTCCATTTTGATTTGTCTGCCATACGGGCTACTACTCATCCCTCGTTAATTTCAATGGATAACCCGAATCGGCTCTTCGCGGTTCGGGAAGACGCAACATGGTACATTCGAAATGAAGAAAATGGTGAATGGATAGTGTCTCATGATGTGACCTGGCGAAACATTTCAAACAGACGGGGCCGTCAGCTTGGCTCAAATGCGATCCTCCGAACAACGGGACCATTTATCGTAACAACAGCCCCACAAGTTTCCCAAGATGCCACAGATGTCGGTTTACAAATATGTCAGAATCTTTTCCAGTATTTTGCCGCAGACTGCTCTTTATACCAAATGCCAGCGTCAGACGAATCCGGAAATATAATATCCGTGGTTCTGGGGGAGAGCCTTGATGGTTCTGCGCTTGACACATACCCGCTGAAGATTGAAGAAGGATATATTGTCATTGATACCCAACGTACTAGGCAAAGATATGTATTTGAAGCGGGCCTAGGGGCTATATTCCTACGACCACTGGAGGCTGAACGCCTTGAGCTAGTAGTTTGGGGTTTTGATAAAGCCGGTCTACAGCAGGCAGCCAGGCTTATACCGATGCTAACTGGTGTTGGACAGCCTGATTTTGTGGTTGTTAGCGGCAGCTGCGCTTGGGATGGCCAAGGGGGAGTTTATGCAGCTGGATTCTTTGACCATTCCTGGCAGGTCTCATCAGGCTCTTATATATCATAACGAAACATCATAGCATATGAGCTGCAGGCTCTTTGCCGGCGTCATTGCATGATATCATGATGTACTTAACGGCATCTTCTGTCTCTTCTTTCTCAGTATGAAGTTTTTCCCGCACGGATTCTATACCCATCCATGAAAGCCTGACATTTTTATACCCGTAGAGAAATACCCGCATAGAATGTAGGGAAACTCCGTGAAAAGTGTTGACTGCGACGACAAAGCAGTGGGTACCACCTGCCCTCTTTGCTACTCACTCCTTCCTCCCTCATCACCACCCTCTTTTGCTCTTTTCTTCAACTTCAACTTCTTTCTTTTCTGTCTTTCTTTCTTTTCTTCTCTTCTTCTCAGCTTCATTGAGCTTCTTCTTCTTCTCTTCCCTCTCCTTCTATCTGCTCGAAGCTGTAGCTCGCTCCTTTCGTTTATCTCCTGCTTTCGCGTCTTGTACTTGCTCTTTGGTTTCTTTTGACCTTTTCTCGTTTCTCCCCTTGCACTTCTCCATCTTTCTCCTCTTGACAGCTTGCTTCGTCGCTTTTTGTATCGATTCTTAGGAATTTGACGCGTCCAGGCTTCTATCTACACGTGGATTTGTGCTTGTTATTCTCCCAATAACCCCTTAGCTGTGGTCGAATCATCTTCTTCAGATCCTTTTTTCATACTAAGAACGCGTCCCCGGCCTGAGTACGCTGCTCTATTGGATTGTTTACAATCGAAATCTTCTTCGATAGTCTTGTTTTAGTCGTCTAACAGCTGTATTCTGTTACCTATCTTCTCCAGACAAAGAGCGAGAAACATGCCTCTCCCACCGTCTGACCCCAAGAACTCGTCCCGAAAACCTTCAGCTCAGCTTCAGGGTACCCTTGAAAGCTCCTCCATTGGTAATGCGCCTGGCCATGGGCGTAAAGCTTCGGTAAGGCTCCCAAATCTAGCGCCCTCTGTCTTGCTTTTATGGGTGTTAGGATTTTCACCAATAGCAGTATCTTGAAGCTTCTAACGATATAATAGGGTGTAAAACTTCCGAGCAACCCTGAGAATGCTCTACACCCTCTTGTTTCCTCGAAGCTGGGAAATATCCAGAGCATGCCAAATGCTGATGATGTGACTAGCAAAGTTTGTTGACTTGAACATTCGCTGATGGGTATATGGAACTGACAGGCTTGATAGCAGAAGTCGGAACACAGTGTACCCCTTCCCACTTCTCAGGCATCTGTGATGGATCAAATTCTTGCGAAGCTGTCCCCAAAGGACCACCCATCGAATACCTCTGCCGCTTCAAGCGGTGATATGAGGGCCAAGGCTTTTGACCAGCAGAACAAGAGCAAGCAGCACTTCGGGGATAAGCAATTGGCACAGAAAGATCAGTGTACCGCATCTGGAGAAAAACCTTTGGGACACATGGCGTCAGGTGGTACGGCTGGTTTGGAATCCCCAAATGAAGCAGACATAGAAGGTAAACTTGAGCAAGAAGAGATGCTTCGCCTTCAACAAGAGTTGAAGATGGCCAATTCACGCATTGCTATGCAGGAGCAGGAACTTGCCCAGACTCGTGTGATCAAACACACCATTGACCAAGCCATGGGGCCACCTTCAGAGGTTGATTTTGGCGGTCGTGAAATTACGGAACAGACCATTAGCAGCTTGCAGAGTGCATTCAATGCTTCCACTCGTCCATTTAATCCGCGCCAGGATACTTGGGTGACTCAGGACGATGCTAACTCTGACATCTCAGATGCACTTTCTGCCGGCGGGTATAACAGGGCTCGTGGCCTCTGGAACAATTCCTGCCAGTCAACTATTGGAGTAGGTCTCCTTGGTGCAAATGATCGAGGCTTTCCTGTGGGCGAAGCTGCAGCTAATCCCGAGATTGGCCGCGGCTGGGCAAATCGACCCGGTCATCCAAGTTTTAGCCCTCCAGGAGCCTATGTACAAAATCAACGCATGTTCTCAGGCCAAACCAGTCCCCCCTATGGGTTCAACAACAACAACCAGTATACTGCCGAGCATGGCACCTATGTCCAGGGGCAAGGTAACCGTCGACCAGTTGCTCAACTCAACCGTGGAGGTTCCTGCTTTCCTCCCCAGAACTCCCCATGGGGAACTTTTGCGTCTGTCGTCCCTGGAACTGCCACACCCAGACAAGGTAATCAGCAGCAAATGGGACCTTACCAGCAGCAAGCCAACATGTTCTCAGGGGCTAATAATTACCAACCCCGCCCTATCGGTACCCCTTTATCTCCAACTGCAGCTGAGTTTACAACTGTAAACTCTGCCACGGGCCCATGGCCTCAGCCGGTTAGTGCTTCCCTAGAAAGGATATCCATATTAGCGATGCAACTAACAAATCTATTATCAGCCTGCGCCTACTTCTAACGCGAGCCAGACTTACGTCTCTCCCCTTGAGCCGCTAAACTACCGCCGCCTTTTGGATAAAAGCGTATCGTGCGACTGGAAGTATATCGTTGACAAGATTGTTTGCAACAATGACCAGCAAGCCTCGATTTTCCTTCAACAAAAACTAAAGGTTGGTACTGCGGAGCAAAAGTACGAAATTGTCGAGGCTATAGTTAATCAAGCTTACCCTTTGATGGTTAACCGATTCGGAAATTTCCTTGTTCAACGATGCTTTGAACATGGAACTACGGAGCAAGTAATCTCTATTGCTAATTCTGTTCGCGGTAATACCTTGAGCCTAAGCATGGACCCCTTTGGCTGCCACGTTATTCAAAAGGCCTTTGACTGTGTTCCAGAAGAACACAAAGCTGTGATGGTGCACGAATTACTTCGCCGCATTCCGGAAACCGTGATCCACAGATATGCATGCCATGTTTGGCAAAAGCTATTTGAACTTCGTTGGAGCGGTGAGCCGCCTCAAATCATGGCAAAAGTCAACGAGGCTCTCCGGGGCATGTGGCATGAAGTGGCCCTGGGTGAAACTGGGAGTCTTGTTGTACAGAACATATTTGAAAATTGTGTTGAAGACGAAAAGGTAAGAGTTCCCTTGAGTTTATATTAAAGATTGGGGCCATCGCTGACTTCATTGATAGCGACAAGCTATTGAAGAGGTTCTTGCAAAGATCGACCTCCTTGCCCACGGCCAGTTTGGAAACTGGTGCATCCAGCATATCTGTGAGCATGGTGCTCCCCATGACAAAAGCCGAGCCATCGAGCATATCCTTCTCTGGGCTACCGACTACAGCATGGATCAATTTGCTTCGAAGGTCGTGGAAAAATGCCTAAAAATTGGTGGCTCTGAATTCCTTGAGCGATATCTTTCTCGGGTTTGTACCGGTCGCCCAGACCGTCCACGAATGCCTTTGATTGATAGTAAGTTGAAAGAAGCAGTGTCATGTTTTTTGTCCTCCATGATTCAAATCTCTTATACTAACTCATTGGAAGTTGCCGGAGACCAATACGGGAATTATTTGATCCAGTGGATTTTACTCAACGCCAGCACTCACCACCGTGAATTGGTCGCAACTCATATTCGGTAAGATGGTTTATTTTTTCCTATCCACCCTACAATCTCGTGAAGCTTGACTTGCTGAGAATTATAGCAAACATATGGTTTCGCTGCGAGGCTCTAAATTTGGATCCCGCGTTGCTATGCTTTGCTGCAACCCAAGCCACGTTACCCGTCCTGGTCCTGGTGCAGGTATTCAGGTGAATCGTTTCAACAATCCTAATCCTAATGAGGAGCGGTTCTCTTCCGGTATGCCGGGTGGTAGATTCAATCGAGGTGGTGGCTCTCAATGGAGCTCAAACTACCCCCCTTTCCGCTAATCATTATTATTACACTGTCAGTTCCCGGCCTAGCTGCCCAAACAAACCCTTGGTGAAATTTGTCGAGTCGGTGACAACGGTGCGCCATTCATATGAAGATTCTATTTACAATCATTTTCGCCTTTCTAGGATTCTCAGTGGTGAGTGTGGATGTATAACTTGGTTCAGAGAGCTTTTAAAATCCATCCCATCTGCTCCTTGGTTTGTTGGGTGTGTCCCTCGACCAACAGACCCATCTGATCGCTTTTTTCAACTTTATCTTCTTGCTTTTCTTGTTCTTTCTTACGCCTTTGCTCTTCCCTGTCCGGAATTATCTCCATTTCATTCACTTAAATTGCCATATCTGCTGAAGATCAAACTTATCCTGAAATACTTAATAGGCATGGGCGGCTCCCTGGTGCTTTGGTTTACCTCGAAGAAGGCTTCACTTCCCCTGTTTTCTTTATTACTGTTATGCTACATCGCTACATCTTTTTATCTTCGTGCCATTTCATCCTTTCTTTTGGGTCGTTGAATTATTTTTCACTCTTTCAAACAACAACCTGCCTCTGGATCAGTGAAGGTGGCACGGCACAATGGCGCAAAAAAGAAAAGGCGAATGGTATCGATTCAGCGCTCTATATTTTATTTTAGCCAGACCATGTATGTTTAGCCTCTGAGCATCAAAATTAAGCACAAAGAAAATTTACAACGGCCACAAGCAAAAGGCTCCAGTCTCAGAGAGCAAATGGTTAGTGTTGCCCTAGATCTATATAGGAGTAAAACTATAATATAGCTTGTTCACTTTGACGCCATATCAGGGTATCATAATCTTGGAAACTGGGGCAGATCACAACGACGGACTTATGTCGAGGGAAGCATGTGGCTAGGGAGACTTATATAGCACGCTCTTCATGTTGCGAATCAACGGCGCTTTCAAGCTCCTGCGGCGTTTTATCATCACACCCACTCCCCTCCAAGCTCTCCTCCTTCTCCCAAGGCTTTCGCCTTTTCTTAGCAGTGCTAGCAGTCTCCTGGCCTGTCAGCACCGTATCTGGAATTTGCTGAATGCCAGGAATCGGCTGTCCCGTGGTTATCAGCTCCACAATATGCGCGAAGGAAGATGGGTAAGCCGGTTGTTCTGGCTCTGGCTCGGAAGAACCAGAAGCTTTAGGTATATTATTGGCGGACTCCGATGCGGTTGAGGATGTATTCACAGCATCTGGATTGGGTACTGGCTTCTCAGTCTCAGTCTCGGTCTGCGTCTCAGTATTGGCTTCTGATTGGGTTTGTTCGGTGGTTTCCAGGGTTGTAGAGGGTGGTGGTGGTGGTTGTGATTGTAGCCAGGCATTATATAGATTGAAATCGATCGGTGGTTGGATCGCAAATTTTCTAGAGAGGTTAAGAAGGTTAGTTTCGGAGTTATTGATTGGATGCCGGGTCTGGAGACAAACCTGGAGAAATAGAAGCATTTCGCTTTCGTTACTAGATTATCGGTTCGGTTTACTTGATCGCCTGATGCTGGAGTGCCGGATTGGCCTAGTAGGACGGCTAGGCCCAGTTTGAATTCGGGATCGGAGGTGAATGAGTAGGCGTGTAGTTTTTGATATATTTCTAGGGAGTGGTTGGTGGAGGGTGAAGGGGAAGAGGAGGAGACAGAGGAGGTTGCTGGTGCTGCCATTTTGCGGGGTGAGGAGGTGGTGTTTTGGATCGATATGGCGAGGGGAGCTTTCTCCGAGTAATTTTGAAGCGGGAATTGAGTACTGGCTTGAGTCTCTGGGTAGACCAGCTCTGATGAGAGTATCAATGGTGTTTTTGCTATGGTTGAGTGACGTTGAAGCCAAAAACTTTGTAGATGTTCATGAGCCGAGGTTCTTTTTTCTAGTGCTGATCCACGGCGAAAGATGGGGAAGCTGTTCAACACCGATCTACTTATAGTTGACAATCATTAATATTATAATCACTTTTGCAAATTGCATTTCTATATATGCCGAACAGGTATCTTTGTGATATACAGCGCCGAAACAACCTAAAGGTTCGTTCTCCAAAGCTCCCAAACGCCAATGGCAGAGGATGCTCATACCATCTATCCATCTCGCGATGAATTCTCCTATATCAATATTAGATAAATCATGATAGTCGTTAATTATTTTTCGCCTATAACTTTTGTCCCTGAAGAAATTGACTCCTTCAGAATCATCCCGTATCCATGGCATCGGTATCTTTATGTCCGTTGGCGTCGCCATTCACTTTGATTTTCGCCTTGAGTCCTGTGGGTTGGTTTGTTTGGGGCTTTCCACTTTGACAGCCTGGACAGTTATGGACGACTTCATGCGCGAAGACATCGCAGTCGATGCAAAAGTGGTGGTGGCATACGGTGCATTCGTATCTGCTACTGACGCTAATCCCCTTGACTGTGCCGTCTCTGTTCTCCCAGGTTTCCTGAGGCGGTATGGCAGGAAATGAGTGCCCACATGCAAAGCAACTGGTGCTCATTGAGGCCTTTTTCCACGGGACTTCCACCCAATTCATGAGTGGGAACAGGTGGTGATATGAACGCGCCAAGTGGGTGGATAGAATGAGAGTTAAACCGCAAGCGGGACACTCTGCTGGTAAGGAGCATACTTTGCTCCCGCAGCGTGAGCAAAGATATCCTCCACGACCGGGCTTCGAGTGGCATGCGCAGAGTGAAGGTAGAGTCTCCTCTGTCCGGGAGGGAAATCCCATCATCAGCAGCGAATTCGCAGAGTATTTTTGTGAATATGCTACCGGGGGTGTTGTGACCTCCATCATGAGCTCCCGGAAATGCTGCTCGTTAAGTACGACTCCGTAGGTATTGTCATTTCCATCATTGGTCTTTTCACACATTTCACGGCAAATAGCCACGTCGGCTGCAAGGCCAACTACACCCACTCGAATTTTGTCGGTCACAAGGGAGGCGATTGTTTTGTGGATGTCTCCCGGGTCGGACGACAGAAGAGCACCGAAGATAATTAGGACTTCTCTGGTTCCGTGACTTGGAGTATGACTATCAATAGCAGGATGAGGTGATTAGCTGCGTTTCCGTAGGTAGTTAGCTAGCTTTGGTAGGAAACTAACAAAAGAGCACCCCGTGCCATCTCGAGAGCATTTTGAAGACTTGGAAGGCCCTTTGGATCCTGCGTTCTCAAAGCCTGGAGTGCGAGGATGTGTTCTGTTGGGTTCCCACTCATGCTACTGATTCTCACAGCCAACCCATCCTTCATTCCTAGTATTCCCAGCTGCGAGATAGGATTCTGTTCGAAGAACTCCATGACGAATTCTTGGGCGTAACGGAGGGTAAGCAGGTATCGGGTAGGTCGAAGGTCCTTTTCCGCCATGGCAAAGGATAGGTCTAGCACCAGCATTATATGTCGGATGATCCCGCGCTGTAGAGGAGTGGTATCTCGAAGCAGCCTGCAAACCTCAAATATTAACACGCCTGGACTGAAGATACAAGGAGTGTTGGACGCTGGGTTATTTCACCTTTTCCTTTTGCCTGCCTCTAGTAGCCCTTCTATAGTCGAATTGATGGTACCATCAGCTCCTTCAACTAACGTTTCCCACGTCCGCGATACCTCCCATTCTGCTCCTTTCTTTCGTTTACTCTGACCGGGGCGGTTTCGGCGACCAGGTGGCCGGACATCGAGCTCGTCATCTTCATCTTCTTCGTCGATAATTTCCTCGTCATCTTCGGAGGCCCCGATTATATATTCCTCGTCCGAATCTGCCATGGGAAGAGGACGGTGATGGAGCTCGCTGGAGAAGACGCGCTAGAGATGCAAAAGAAGATTCGAGGCGCGCGAAAAGCGTTTTTCCTTCTTCCAGGATCGTGACGCTTTAGCAAGTCTAGGCGAACCAAGGATCATTGATATCGGTCTCCAACCCATTAACTCTTCCAGTCTGGATCACCTTCGTTTGACTTCACCGTCGCTTGGCTTTTTTCTTCCTGTTTTTTTTTTCTGGTTGAGTCCACTATTACCTATAACTCAAGGCTTGTTTATACATTAAATTGGAGTTATTTGTTTAATTAAAGAAAAGCTTGCTCACCCATTGAGCTTCTTCCTCCCAGCCGTACAAACACCAAATCAAAAGGGCGCAGGGAAACAATTAAGGATTAACAATTCGGTTCATTGAGGTAACTCCTTCATGAATCCAGATCCAAGCCAATGCTAAGACTGGACAAAGGCGCGTTGCGTTGTGGTGGAATCGCGAGCAAAGCATGGCGGACAGCGGCTAGTCATGGAGGTGCGAAACGTCATGGATTATTGCCTGCGATAGGCGTGGTTGTACCCCTCATCACTCCCGCCCGCCGCCGCCTGGTATCTTCCGCCTCGCGTGCCCCTCGATTCTCTTCTGTTTCTTCTTCTTCTTCCTCTTCTTCTCTCTTCAGACGACCTGCTCTTCTGAAGAATCAAGAACGTAGCTGTTCGTTTGACTTTCGCACCATGGATCCAAAGGACAGAGAGATTTTGCCCGATGTGTATGTTTTTGTTTGGCTTCTTCCTATGGTGTTGTTGTTTGTTTTGCTTTGCTAACTTGGTGACTGCGCAGGGCTAAGCCAGTTCACTACAATCTGTCCCTCTATGATTTGAACCTCGGAGGCAATTGGGGATACAAGGGCATTGTCAAGATTGACACCAAGATCACTCGTCCAACCACCGAGATCGAGCTCAATGTCAAGGCCATTGATATCCAGTCCGCTGAATTATCCAACAAGGATGGCAGCGGATCAACTAAGTCTGCCAGCATCTCGTATAACAGAGAGTCGGAACGGGCTATTCTCAAGTTCTCCGAAGAACTCCAGCCTGCGGATACTGTCCTGAACATTTCCTTCACCGGTACCATCAATGACCACATGGCTGGTTTCTCTCGAGCAAAATATAAGCCTGCCGCGACTCCCGGACCTGATACACCGAAAGACGGAGACAAATGCTACATGTTCAGCACCCAATTCGAGGCGTGTGATGCCAGACAGGCTTTCCCTTGCTTTGATGAGCCAAACCATAAAGCTTCCTTCGATTTCGAGATCGAAATTCCTAAGGGTTTGGTCGCCCTGAGCAATATGCCGGTCAAAGCCACTCGTGATGGAAGCAACTCTTCTTTACAAGTTGTATCTTTTGAAAAGACGCCTATTATGAGCACATATGTTAGACCTCGCCCTTCAACTATGTCTACACCTTCCTATATGCTAACATTGTTTCTAAACTCTAGCTGCTCGCTTGGGCTCTCGGCGACTTCGAATACGTAGAGGCCAAGACAAACCGCAAGTATAACGGTGCTAGCATCCCAGTGCGAGTTTATACCACTCGAGGTCTCAAGGAACAGGCTCGATTCGCCTTGGAATGTGCCCACCAGACCCTGGACTACTTCTCCGATGTCTTCGAAATCGATTATCCTTTGCCCAAGTCGGATCTTCTCGCTGTGCATGAATTTGTAAGCCACCCCCTTTGGTTATCTAAGTTGTCTGTGTACAATGAATCCTGATCCCGAATCTTTCAGGCTATGGGAGCGATGGAAAACTGGGGTCTAGTGACATACAGAACAACAGCGGTTCTTTTCGAGGAAGGTAAATCAGATGAGAAATACAGGAACCGTGTTGCATATGTAGTTGCTCATGGTAAGCAAGCCTTTATAGCGCCATCATGTTTTTGGACAAAACTAACTGGACATCTACAGAGCTTGCCCATCAATGGTTCGGCAATCTTGTAACAATGGATTGGTGGAACGAACTCTGGTTGAATGAAGGTTTTGCGACATGGGTTGGATGGTTGGCGGTGGATCATTTCCATCCAGGTTAGTACTGCACGAACTTCCTTCTTGCCTGCGTGGGGGAACATTTATAGCTGACTTGTCGGGTTTAGAATGGAACGTCTGGTCACAGTTTGTTGTACGACACCGCAGAGGTACTCCTTATATTTGTGATTTTCCATTGATTGACAGTTCATTAGGCTGAAGGACTTCAACCAGCCTTCCAACTCGATTCCTTGCGTGCGTCGCACCCTATCGAAGTGCCCGTCAGAAATGCGCTTGAAGTCGACCAAATCTTCGACCACATCAGCTATTTGAAGGGAAGCTCTGTCATTCGAATGCTTAGCAGCCACCTCGGCAGGGAGACATTCCTTAAGGGAGTTGCCAGCTACTTGAAAGCTCATGCTTATGGTCGGTGTCCATCTCTCTAAGATCAAATATCCACGTACTGACAGAAACGAACAGGAAATGCCACCACCAATGATTTATGGGCGGCTCTTAGCAAGGCCTCCGGCAAGGATGTGAATTCTTTCATGGTATGTTCATCAAAGTATTGTTTCCATTTCCCCGAATAAGTCTAATGCCTCATGATAGGATCCTTGGATTCGGAAAATTGGATATCCAGTTGTCACAGTCGCTGAAGAGCCCAAGCAAATCAGCGTCTCCCAAAAGCGGTTTTTGGCATCTGGAGATGTTAAGGCAGCGGAGGACGAGACGCTCTGGTGGATTCCGCTTGGTATCCAGTCCGGAGCCCAATCAACCAAGAAAGACGACCGTAACCTCACAGCCAAATCTGATGTCATTCGAGATATCGACAACGAGTTTTACAAGATCAATAAGGACCAATACGGATTCTACCAAACAAACTACCCTTCGGAACGCCTGGCTAAGCTTGGAGAGGCTAGGCACCTACTCAGCACCGAAGATAAGATCGGCTTGATTGGAGATGCATCTTCTATCGCCGTTTCGGGCGAAGGAAACACTCCTGCCTTATTGGGCCTCGTCGAGAAATTCCAGGATGAGACTGATTACCTGTAAGTTGACTTCAACACGGCCCTCTACGTCTAGCGGTAACTAACGAGGTCTCAGAGTCTGGACCCAAATCCTCAGCACGCTAGGCAGCCTTAGATCGGTGTTTGGAGCAAATGACGAAGTTGCCGCAGGGCTCAAAAACTTCGTTCGAAAGCTCGTAACCCCTGCTGCAGAAAAGATAGGTTGGGAGTTCAAATCAGAGGACGACTATTTGACAAAGCAACTGCGTCAACTCCTCATCGCCGCTGCGGGCCGTTCAGGACATGAAGGGTAAGTTAACGCTTAGATAACTTCTCCATAAGATGTTTGTGTTTCTAACTCTAGTGTCTAGAATTATTGCTGAGGCCAAGCGACGATTTGAGCTTTGGGCATCAGGTGACAAGTCCGCTGTTCACTCCAACCTTCGTTCAGCGATCTTCTCGATCAACATTGCTGAAGGTGGCAAGAAGGAATACGATATTTTGATGGACGAGTATCTTAAGACTGAATCTGTCGACGGCAAGGAAATTTGCTTCGCTTCTTTGGGCCGATCTTCCAACCCGGATCTCATCAAGGACTACCTACAGTTTATGCTTTCTGACAAGGTCGCATCCCAGGATATTCACACTGGTGCCGCGACATTGGCCGCCAACTCCAAGGCAAGGGCACAGATGTGGGACTTCCTCAAGGCCAACTGGGGTCTTGTCGAGCAGAGACTCGGGTCAAATAAGGTTATCCTGCAGCGTTTCGTGAAGCTTAGCTTGACAAAATTCGCCGACCACGCAGTTGAACAGGATATTGAACGGTTCTTCGCGGATAAGGACAAGGGTGGCATTGACCGGTCGCTACTGATTGCTTCAGATAGCATCCGGACCAACGCCAACTACAAGGCTAGAGACGAGCAGCTTGTACTGGAATGGCTCAAGGCCCACGGATACGCCTAGGAGTTTTCTCTTACTCTTCGTATCTATTAGATTACTGTATAGTGGTTGCTGACCAGCTTTAAACCAACCAAATAAATATAAACAATTCCTTATTCCAGTTGTTCAGTGCGTAAATCATGCATCCAGATCGTAGCAGGCAGCTTCACATGGTTGGATGTCAGCTGCAGCAACTAGGTTGGCGCTAGACTATTATGGGTCCTAGTACAAAAAGGGCTGGTCACTTTAAACTGCTGACCTGGAACTGCAAAGCGTGTTCCCATAATAACATCAGTTAGTTTCAACCTCTTCTCTTCTCTTCCTCGCCAACACGCACACTCAACACTCTTCTATCGCTTCGCTCTGCTTGTTATCAGAGAGTTCTAGAGTGCTTAACTTGAACGCTTCTCTTCCGCCTTCAGAGACTCGTCTCTTTTTCTTCCCCATACGACCGATCGCCACTAGTCCACCACCCACCCTTCCATCATCATGACTCCTGAGTAGTAAGTCCTTTTCAGTCCTACGTCAGCGGTTGCTGCTCGCCACCCTTGTTAAATCTCCGATACATCTTTCCTCTCGCAAGAGTATGAGCAAGAACTAATGATGGAATCTGTTAATAGAGCTCTTTCTACCCGCCTCATTCCGTGCCTAATGAATTATCTGTGCTACCTAAAACGGCGTCGCTCTCATCATCGCATACAAAGCTAGTTTATACTAACCAAATTGTAACAGATACGATTATCTCTTCAAGCTCCTCCTCATCGGTGACTCCGGTGTTGGAAAGTCTTGCTTGCTCCTCAGATTCGCGGATGATACCTACACAGAAAGCTACATCTCCACCATCGGTGTTGATTTTGTGAGGCTCCCAACCCCACCACCAGCTGCGTCTGGGGCTCGTTGATATCATCATGATCTTTGATAGTTGATATTCATTTACTGACATGTTGATTCTTTTATTAGAAAATCCGAACAATCGAGCTTGATGGAAAAACTGTGAAGCTTCAGATCGTACGTAACCCGCTCGTATATGTCTCACCCGAATATACAGCTAACCTTGGGTTTCCTTTTTGCTGCGATTTAGTGGGATACTGCTGGTCAGGAACGTTTCAGAACCATCACATCTTCTTACTACCGGGGAGCTCACGGCATCTGTGTTGTTTACGATGTGACGGATATGGACTCCTTCAACAACGTCAAGCAATGGCTACAAGAGATCGACCGCTATGCCACAGAAGGTGTTAACAAGCTTTTGGTCGGCAACAAGAGTGATATGGAAGATAAAAAGGCTGTTGAGTACACCGTTGCAAAGGTAAGTGGAATGCTGTCTTGTTTATTATGCATCTCCAAGCGTATACTAACATGGCATAACCCGTACAGGAATTCGCCGACAGCCTTGGCATCCCATTCTTGGAAACATCTGCAAAGAACGCGTCCAACGTCGAGCAGGCTTTCTTGACCATGGCGAGACAAATCAAAGAGCGTATGGGTACCACCACCGTCAACAACAAGCCCACCGTACAAGTTGGTCAAGGCCAGGGAGTGCAGCCCAGCAACGGCGGCTCATGCTGTTAAATTTTTATCGAGTTAATGGGGTATGGATGTGTGCTTGCTTCCCTTTGGCGTGAATTTGGCATCATGATAAATGTTATTCAGACGGGGGGTTATATTTATGCTTAAAATGGGTTGTCAAACTTGGCCTTATTTCCTTCATCTTCTTAACGATCTGTTTCCGACCCATCCCAAACAAACTCCCCTGCGCCTTATGAATCTTATATTCCACTTGCTGACGTCTCTTGTTGTTTCTATCTACTTTCCCTCCCCTGCTGCTCATTTCTCGAGATCTCGGCTCTATTGCCTTTTTCTCCTGTCTCTGCGGTTTTGTCTTTTTTCTTTTACACCCCAATGCACCAACCAGCCGTCTAAAGAATCCCCTTCCTTTTTTTATTCTTTTTTCCCTCCCTTTTTCCTCTTTATTTAGAAGACCCTTTTGTTCCTTACCCTCCGTGTGATCATAACTGATTTCTTTACTTTTTCTGTATTAACTGGTTTCTCTTAACCTATTCTTCATTTGGCTCAGCTTAATATATCTATTGTCTTTTTTCTATTCGTTTTCCGGCAGGTCTTTCTAAATTGTAACTCTGAGTTTTGCTATATGTCCCGCATTCTGGTCAATCGCTTCTATGAAGGTCCTATTAATTTTATGCCATGACGTCAGTGCTTTTATGTAGGCAATCTGGACCCAACGGTTAATGTGAAGGAATTGAATGACTATATATAATATGCTTCCAACATTGTTCCTGGTTCAAGCTACTTTTTCAAAACTACTGTCTTCCCCGTTGATTTGATTCGCGTGGGGACATAGAATCAGGTGGATATTTCTTCTAGGCCTGAGGTACTTCTCGACAATGCTTTACCTGAAGAGAGACTGGTCAAACGTGGGGTTTTCGATTTCTACGCTTTGCTGAATGGCTCGCATAACCGCTTAAGTAGATAGGATGGAGATCGGAGCTACCATGGCGATTAACCCAAGGCAGCAGCGAAGGGGACATTTGATCTTTTTGATGTATTTGATAGCACTCGGGCTCACATGCTTTGCTCTGGGCCTTTGGAGACAGAACTGGTCTTTATACCTGTGATCCATTCTTTCATCTCGCGTTCGGACTGTTCCAAAGTAGGCGTAGGCATGTAGGCGTACAGTCTGCGTATACACGAAAAAGTCGTAAAGATAGCTCCTACTGCTCGGCTCATAGGCCTCGTTGAATTTACCACAGTGAAAATAAGATTGAATTCTAATCAGACATCATCTACCGTGCAATAGAACAGCATGAGATTATTTGCTTGAAACACCCAAGATTAAAAAGGTGCCGAATATTGACAGTGGAAAGTGCCGAGGTACTGAGCGGCAAACGTCATATGGGCGTTCCGTCGCTCTGCAGATTTACGCCGACGGATTCTCGTGAACCGCGCAAACGAAGTTATTCAGGAGAAAATCTTATAAGGGAAAAAACTCCCAGTTATTCCTTTCTCGGCTTCTTTTTTTATTTTATTTTGTTAATATTTTCTTATTATTTGGTCTTGATATCGTTGGGTTTCATACCTTTGTTCACTCCTTTACATATCCCGAATAGAGTTAACTCACAAACTGACCCGGTTCGGTTCTAAAAAGTCTCTTTGTTATAAATATAGTCTTCCTTTCTTTTGGATAATCTCTCTGCGACAAACGCGCCCCGAGGAACAGCTAGGTCAATTGTAGCACTCGAAGCACCCGCAAAGATGTCTCAACAGAACAACACAACCGCGCCTAAGCCCAAGGTTACGACCGTGGCTGCCCAGCAGAGTGATAACATTGCCCACGCATTGGCTGGTGCTGGTGGCGGTATCCTGTCTATGGTCCTAACGTATGTTCTCCCTTCTTTACTTGCCAGTTCAGTGGAACGTGCTCTCGCTAATTGATAGTCTCTGATGCATAGCTATCCCCTAATCACTCTTTCTACCCGAGCCCAAGTCGAGTCAAAGCGCGCGCAAACTTCAAACATCGATGCTATCCGCCACATCATCAAACGCGAGGGTATTCGCGGGTTATACGCCGGGTTAGAATCCGCCGTCTTCGGTATCAGCGTCACCAACTTCGTCTACTACTACTGGTACGAATGGACCCGTTCCGCATTCGAGAAAGCCGCTCTTAAAGCCGGTCGGCCTTCGAAGAAGCTTACCGCCGCCGAGTCAATGATCGCAGGTGCCATCGCCGGTAGTGCCACGGTGCTCATCACCAACCCAATCTGGGTCATCAATACCCGCATGACGGCGCGCAAGGAGGACGAAGAGGGAGACGAGAAGACGAGCGCCAAGAAGCCCAAAACTACACTTGGAACGTTGATGGAGTTGCTTCAACAGGAGGGTCCCAAGGCTTTGTTCTCGGGTGTGCTCCCGGCTTTGATCCTCGTTATCAATCCGATCTTACAATATACCATCTTCGAGCAGTTGAAGAATGCGGTGGAGAGGAGGAAGAAGAAGGTTACTGCTACTGATGTGTTCCTTCTGGGGGCTATTGGCAAGCTTCTTGCTACTAGTATTACCTACCCTTATATCACTGTCAAGAGCAGGATGCATGTTGCCAGCAAGGATGGGCCTAAGCAGAGTATTAATGGAAGTTTGAAGAAGATCATTGACCAAGAGGGATGGAGTGGGTTGTATAAGGGTATAGTTTGGCCCCTTCCTGACCTTAATATTATTATATTGTGCGCTATACTAACTGTGCTGTAGGAATTGGCCCCAAGATCAGCCAGAGTGTTCTTACGGCTGCGTTTTTGTTCGGGTTCAAGGATGTCCTTTACGACATCATGGTTGCAGCCCGCAGAAAGGGTATCAAGAAGTAAGGAATTCACAGGACTTCTTGGGTAACCTAAACCCTGGATACCTTTACAGTTGATCTCGTAGTATATTCTTTGACAAAGCACCTACGCCGCGACAGCAATCCCAACCACAATCACTCCATTTTAGGAAACCCCGTGAGTGATGATGATCAGGTCAGGCTAAATTGAATTTAACTGTTCAATCTCTGCAATATTGTACATATATATAAGAAAGAAAGAATCTATTCCTTTTGTTATTTTTTAGATGTTCTCCTTTTATCTAGACTTCCAACCAGCTTCCCCACCCTTCTCCAGGTTAGTCATCAGGAATGGCCAGACGCGTGATGACCAGCGCGAGAAGGAGATAATTCTATCATGCATGACAGACCCTTTCTTACCGCTGCTGGCATGGCATGGGGGTGTCAAGCACGGTGAGACCTGGAACAGGATCTGATTATATATAATTTCACTACTCTCTTCACCTTCCACTCACTGGAGCCCTCGATACAACCGATCTTGCCCGCTATTGATCGAATCTATACCGCTTTTCAGAATCGCTTCTTTCGCGTGCCGCCGACCGAAGCCTCGCTAAGGTTGGGAGGGAGATTTGTTTTAAATGAGATGAATAAAGGTTTTATGAGATCAAGGACAGAAGAATGGCTGCTGAAGAAAGAACTGTAAGGGTGGGTTAAATACGCGACAAAAGTTCTCACTCTCAGAAGTTGTGCCAGAATATTAACCGGGTCGTTATATCTCATAGAAGCCAATGATGGCTAGAAGAGGAGGAGGAGGAGGAATTCAAAATGGGATGCCCAGGTTAGGACTGAATAAGAACAATAATATAAATAATAGAAAAGATCAGGCGAAGGGTGTCGCCCACGGGTCTCTCTCGTCTCGTCCGAGGACACCTGTTACAGGGCAGGCTCTTGGTTCTTCTGCGGCAAAATCCGATGATGGGCTAGACGCTGAGGTTCTGGAGCAGCAGGCGCAGCAGTTGTTGAACCAGTTTCTTCGCTCGCCCGGCCAGTCACCGAAAGCTGCGGAAACGCTCGTCCAACAAGAACCGAAACCAGAGAACCCGCTGAAGCGTAGCTTTGATGCTGTGTCAACCAGTGAAGGTGGAAGTGGTCCGTCTCAGGGAACGCAGATTCGTCCTTCTGCCCATACTGTGGATACAACAAGATCTGATCGTCCGGATCATCAAGCAGAGGGAATGGTCATAGGCCGTACGGGCCCAGCGACAAAGGCACCAGAGAGGCAAGAAGAGGTGGGAGAGAATAAACGAAACTCAGCAATAAATGGGAATGGAAATGGCAGAAAAGAGAGCAGTCAGATCGAGACAACAAACGGGCACAACACAAAGAAATCACCAACACCGATAAATCGTCCAGTCATCCCTCACAGAACAGCACCAGCTAAGCCAGAGTCCGATGTCTCTCGGATGATGATGCATCCTGCAACACAAAATCTAGTCAATAACAAACCAGTCACGTCAACACAGACTTCTCGTCCCAAACCACCTAGCAACCCTATGCCACAACATCTTCATAACAAACAAAATCCAGCAATACAGGCTTTGCGACATAAGCCGTCCAGTTCCACCCCACAACAGCCTCTTCCCCCATCGAGGCCACTGCTGGCGTCTAACGGCGCAGTCCATCAAACCAATCGAAACATCTCGCATTCGAAACCAAACAAACAAACCACGCAGAGTGACAATAATATGCCCAGATATACGCATGATAGATCTTTCTCCTTCGAAGTGTCGAATGAGCTTTCGTCGGCAAGGCGTTCTTCTCGACGAACGAGGAATGCTCCAATTAATTATTACGCGAAACCCCCTGGCTTTAACTCAGCTTTGTCGGATGATGAATTCCAAATTCAAGTCGAGACCGAATCACCGAAATCTACTCCGACTAATTGTGATAGTTTTTCCAAATCAGTCGATGAATATGTGAATTTCTCCCCCAAGAAAACACAGTGTCGACTCATCTACCAATCGGAATTGCTGCGAATCATCCAGCAGCCAATCACTGATGGCTCGAAGTCTTTGTTGCCCTCCATCATTGACGATGCAAATGAGGAGCAGCGTATACCCTACCATAATTTAAACAAGAGAAAAGAGTCGGGAAAGCTGTGCGCGAAGCTTGATTTTTCAGGCGACAATTCGAGTGGTGTCATTATTCATGTTGATTTCGATCAGGATGAAATGCGCACCATATATTCCCTGATGACAGACAGTGATTCGCCGAACGAAGAGTCGCTAATCCAAGATCAACTTGCTAAGGCTACGAAGCTCTCTGCAAAATTATGGAGGCAGGATATACCATCTTACATCCGTAGGATTCGAAGGCTCAAGAGCTTCATGAAATCAGAGAGGCTAGAGCTGGATACGATGTCTGAATGGGATCAGAAACTGGATAGAGGACGACTCAGAAAAATTTCAAGGCGCGTAGGCGATGTATGGCATCTACCGCTTGAGAAGGGATGTGACGAAAAACAGCAGTATCGAAACTTGGTTGAGAAAATCGACCCGGAGAGTCTTTGTCGAGTCACAAGACATTTAGATCTTCTCGATTGCCTCCGATTTCGTAGCAATTCAGCCATTTTGAACTTCATAAATGATGCCAAATATGGAGTTCTGTCGACCGTGCCGTCCCAGCTTCGTGCTTTCCCGTCAGGTACCCCCCAGGCGGAACAAGAGTCATTCTTGTATTATGATTGCGACAGTTCATCGGCGCTGTTGAGGTCGCGTGAATTAGGGTACACAGTGCACAGAGGGAGAAATAAGATCACCCGAACACTGGATGACCTAACTACCCAGAAATGGGAACTGTCAAAATCTTGGAAAAGTGCGTCTGGGGATATCGTGGCCCTTTCTTGGTCGCCGGATGGCACGCGATTCGCTTTGGGGGCGACGGCACACTGCGCGGATAACAATCTGCAGTATAATCGAAACAACAATCTACTGACTGGGGATCTTACGCAAGGCAAGATCCGAGAATTACCGGATCACAGGATCTCTCGACCACTGCCTCGTTCGGGCCCGAATGCAAGTCAAGATAGGTTCAATATTGTGGACCCTTACTTATACACCAGTGTCAGTGCGATGCAATGGTCCCGTTGTGGAAGTCGTTTATATACGGCCAGCTTCGACCAAACAGTGAAAATTTGGGATGCCTCCACGCACAAGGGGACGCGGTGTATTAATACCCTATCCCATCCCGGTAAAGTCCATGCCATGTCAGTTTCAGACTTTGACCCTAGCCTCATGGCAACTGGTTGTGAGGCCGACTCTCCGATGCGGCTCTGGAAGATTGACGGCGACCACTCTCAGCACACTCCTCTTGAGGGTATATCTCGAAGTGGCAGTAAAATGTTCCCCATTGTGGTTTCATGGGGCTCAACCCCGGCAAGTAAAGACCTGCTTATAACTGGTTTGTCCGAAGTCGATCGCGAGGATGAGAATACTCCACCGAGGGGTGGGCTTTTATCCCTGTGGAAAATTGGCGAAGGGAAGCCGATATCCCTGACTCTTAGTCCGAACTCGCAGGCTATGTTTGACGCTACGTGGCATCCTAGTATGCCTGTCTTTGCTGTTGGGTGCTCCGTGCCCTTAGCGGCGAAGAGCCAGGGGTTCGGTAAAAACATACAGTCACTGGTCAGAATATACGATCCGCTGCATGGGAAATGCGCAGTGCAAATGTACCAGTGCCCTGCTCTGGATATCAATGAGGTTACGTTTTGCCCGACCAACCAAAATTATATCGCTGCAGGCTGCACCGACGGAACCACCTATGTGTGGGATTATCGAAACCCTGACACAATATTACACAAACTCAGGCATGGCCAGCCTATTAGCGATCTCGACCCCGACCTTCCACGCGAGCAGGCAGATGTTGGAGTGCGTATGGCTTTGTGGGGTAGTAGTCCCGGTCAGTTTTTTACAGGCGCATCCGATGGGGCCGTAAAGTCGTGGGACATACGGCGATCCCCCGCTGATGTGTTCAACCAAGATGTGTACCGGTTTGGTGAAGAAATTATGTCCGGAACCCTTTCTCCTGATAAGACAAATATGCTTATCGGCGATGCCTGTGGTGGGGTGCATATACTGTCTACTGCCCCAATGTCGGGGTTGAATGGCGATGATATCAGCTTGGACTATGAAGGCGCCTCGCCAACGGACAATCCCTCCGAACAAGCGGGAGCGCAAGACGACGAGGATAATGAATCTATAGATGGAACAGCCCTAGCCAATGAACTAGTCTCCTCAGGCCAAATTACCAGGCATCCAGAGTTCGGAGTGGGCCAAGGCCCTAATTACAATGGTCCGTTCGCAAGCTGGGCGAGGCCGAAGGGGACTTTACCAGAACAATTAGCTGCAACCCCCCTCAGTTTAGAGGTCCAGGCGACCCAGTTGGTGGGACCCCCCGTGCATCGAAGAGGCTGGCTCAGTGCCGACGCTCGCAAACATGTGCGAGAACAGATACAACTTGCAAGGATGCGGAATGAAAGACGCACTGCTAGTAAAAGACGGCTGCTACCAAGATCGCTCGACAATGTCATAGAGATTCTCAGTGACTCGGAGTCGTCCGCATCAACTGCCAGAAAGAAAGCCAAACGGGAGCAGTGGAGCATGCCACCCCGGCAGCTTTTCATTGACTTAACTGCAGACTCTGACGGTTCATCCAGCGATGATGGAGACTCCCATTCATCCAGCTCCGGAGAAGATCGCGAAAACAAGGAAGATGATGGGTTTGAGGAAGACTACTGGTGGCCCAAAGCCTTGGAAAAGAAGAAAAAACCCTCGGGGGATTGAACTACTTGATCTTCAGGATGCTCGAGACGGAGTATAATAATGAGAAACAATAATGGCTCTTTTGGCTTGGTGTTCCGCTTTGGCCGGGCTGGGCTGGGGCCTTGTTGGTATTAGTGAAACGCGGTCGACCAACCTTTTGATGAATGATGAAGATATACCTATTTAAACGAACAAAATTTAAGGTCATCGCTTGTTTAGAACACATAGGAATGGGTATATCCGGAGAGATTTACTTGTCCATGCATCAAAGAAACGAGCGGCATTTCATAATTTGTTTATATGAGGAATTGCATACATAAAAAGGGCATCAAAAATGGGAAATATTCTAATTGCACCCCTTGGGATAATAATAATATAATTACATGTAGCTTCTCAGGGTCGTGTTGAACCCCTTTGACTTACTTGAAAAAAGAAATGTTTGGCTGTGCCACGCGATGTGGCGTTACATAAGAAAGTGCCCCAACCACGTGGGGATTACTCAAGAAGGAAATTCAAGAACGTCAACTTCAACTTCCTGGCATCAACATGCATCTTGAAGAACGAGTCTGGTTGAGGGATTTCAACATGCAACCTCACAGCTTCGAAAATCCCGGGTCAAGCTGTCATGCTGCCATCCACGCGGTCTTTCCCTGGCCTTCTTGCAACATTGCATGAAACTCTCCGCATAAATCACCACAGTCGTCAGGAAACAGTAATAATATAGACTGAGGTGCTTATCCTCTGTGAGACAGCCTCAGCAAAACGGAGGACAACTACCCGGCAAACATTACCCTGCATACTTGTTTTGTGGGTGAAGAAGGGCGTGCATCTGACACTCCCTCCCCTGTCTGATTACGATGCATGCCGAATTCCTTGGCGATATCAGAACTTTTAAACGTCGTTCTATCGACCTGGGTGGCTTACACGAGCTCCGGAAGCTTAAATGTTTGGTCTGATGGTCGAGGATCTCCCTCCCGCTGAGCATCGCGGGAGTGATCATAATGGTCATCCATCAGCAATATCCACCTCGCTAGCGCAATTGCAGTTAGGTGAAACCAAACAGGTTGACGACCTAGCAATGATGACAGTGTGTATTCCATTGATGGCGAAGATGGATGGCGAATTTTCACGCTGCATGTTTCATGGAGCTGTTTTCGAGGGAGTAGAAAACATCGTCGGTTTCCTCCCTTTCTGGAGAGTTGATTCCGAGCAAGCTTCACAACTTCACGTTCATTTCTAGAGTATCTTACGACAGACAACGACAAAGACGACAACAAGACAGACAAGACGGTAATCTAAACAACCTCGGTGTATCTTCATATCAATCTACCCTCTCCATATCTCCCTCAAGCAACAACAACGACGACGGCAACAACAATGGCACAAGAAAACGTCGCATCGCAGAAGAGAACCTACCGCCAGGACCCGGTTGCCGTAATCGGGTTCGCCAACAGATTACCAGGCCACAGTGACAACCCAAGCAAACTCTGGGAACTCCTTGAAAGGGGAGGCGTCGCTGGTAACGAGCCCCCCAAGTCACGATGGAGTCTCAAAGGTCATTTCGATGGCTCTAGGAAGCCTCACACAGTTCGAACTCCTGGGGCGATGTTCGTGGAGAATGTCGATGCTGCCGATTTCGACCCCGGATTCTTCAATATTTCGACGGCTGACGCCATCTCCATCGATCCCCAGCAGAGACAGCTTTTGGAAGTTGTTTATGAGGGGATTGAGAATGCCGGTCTTTCTTTGGAGAAGCTCAATGGAGCTGAATATGGATGTTTTGTTGGCTCGTATGCCGTCGACTATCAAGACATCCAGATGAGGGATCCTGAAGACCGTGTGGACGGCATGACTATTGGTGTTGGTCGTGCTATCCTTAGTAACAGGATCAGTCACTTCCTCAACATCAAAGGAGCAAGGTACTTGATTCATCTACTCACCATCTTACTCTGCTATCGGATGTAACATGTGTCTAATGCGTTTTATAGTATGACAATCGACACTGCTTGCTCCGGCAGTTTGGTTGCTGTCGATGTCGCCTGCCGTTATCTGCAAACCGGACAGATTGAAGGTGCCATTGTAGCTGCATCCAATCTCTACCTTTGCCCTGAACAAAACCAGGACATGGGTGCTATGAGAGCTGCTTCATCCTTCAGCGGAAAGTGTCACACTTTCGACGCCAAGGCAGACGGTTACTGCAAGGCTGAGGGTATCAACACTGTGCTGTTGAAACGCCTCAGTGATGCTGTTAGAGACGGCGATCCTATCCGTGCCGTCATCCGTGGTACAGCCACCAACAGTGATGGATGGACCCCTGGTATTGCCAGTCCCAACGCCGAAGCACAGACCGTAGCTATGCGAGCTGCTTTCGCCGCTGCTAGCATCACCGATCTCAACGAGATTGGCTACCTCGAAGCCCACGGCACAGGAACTCTCGCTGGTGACCCAATTGAAATTGATGCTGCCTCTTCGGTTTTCGCTCCAACTCGTCATGCAGACAAGCCACTCATTATTGGTTCCATCAAGAGTAATATCGGCCATTCTGAGAATGCTGCTGGTATCTCTGGTCTTCTCAAGGCTATCATGGCCGTCGAGAAAGGAATCATTCCTGGAAACCCAACTTTCATCGATCCAAACCCCAAGATTGACTTCGAGCGTCTCAAGGTCAAGGCCTCCCGAACCGCAATCCCATGGCCTGATATGCCTTCTCGCATTGCCAGTGTCAACTCTTTTGGATATGGTGGCTCCAACGCTCATGCTGTTATTCAGGATGCTGGTTCATTCCTGGGCGAGGGCTTCACTTCCACCTATACCTCCTCCTTCGCTGAGACCGATTCCTTCTTCGATGACGACGATGAGCAATCATCTCGTCCCCAGGTTCTCACTTTCTCCGCCAATGACGAGAACTCCTTGAAGCAATACATCAAGGATCTTCAGAAGCACTTGATTGACCCCCGAGTCAGCATCAAGCTCCAGGACCTTGCCCATACTCTCTCACGCAGAAGTGGTCTCTTCAACCGTGGCTTCTTGGTCGCTAAAGATACAGAGCTCGATGAGGCTTCCCTCGTAATTGGCAAGAAAAACCCAGAACAGCCAAAGATCGGTTTCGTCTTCACTGGCCAAGGTGCTCAATGGTCCCAAATGGGTAAAGGAATTGTTGAGATGTTCCCACAATCTCGAGCTATTCTCGACAGATTGGACAAAGCTCTCCAGAGTCTCCCAAACCCCCCTACTTGGACCCTGTTGGCTGAGTTGACTGAGGCAAGAAGTCCCGAACATCTCCGACAGCCGGAGTTCTCTCAGCCTCTAGTCACTGCTCTCCAACTCGTCATGCTTGATGTACTCAGCGAGTGGGGTGTAAAGGCTCAAAGTGTTGTTGGACATTCGTCTGGAGAAATCGCCGCCGCTTGCGCCGCCAACCTTCTCACCCCTGAGGATGCGATTAAGATTGCTTTCTTCCGTGGTCAGGCCGCTAAGGAGCTTCAAGAATCAGCAGAGGCCGGTGTTGGTATGATGGCCGCTGGTTTGGGCCCTGAAGATGTCGTCAAGTATATCGGCGAGAGCGCACATGCTGTTCAAATCGCTTGCTACAACAGCCCGTCCAGCGTCACTCTCTCTGGAAAGGTTGAGCAATTGAACGAAGTTAAGGAGCGCCTCCAGGCAGATGGACACTTTGCTCGTCTACTCCAAGTCAACCTTGCATATCACTCCAAGTACATGTCAGAGATTGGTGATCGTTATCTCTCTCTTCTCCAGGAGAACTGCGGCGCACCTCTTTCTGGTAGCCAGGAAACTACGATGTTTTCGTCTGTTACTGGATCAAAGATGAACTTGGCCGCTGATGCGGTTTACTGGAAGACTAATATGGTTTCTCCTGTCCACTTCAACGAAGGTTTCACTGCTATGGCTTCAGAAAAGGGCGCGGTAGACTTCGTTATCGAACTTGGTCCAAGCGGAGCTCTTGCCGGCCCAATCGCACAGATCAAGAAGTCTCTTCCAGGCCAAGGTGGAAATATCCAGTATGTCGCAGCTGCTAAGCGAGGTCCTGACTCTGTTCTTTCACTCTACGATGTTGCTGGCCGCCTCTTCATCGCTGGCGGCGATATCGACCTGAGCCGAGTCAACAAGGACGATTCCATAACTGGAAATCCTGCCACCATCACTGACCTTCCCAACTATGCTTGGAATCACAGCACTAAGTACTGGTATGAATCTGATGCTTCAAGGGAATGGAGGTATCGTGAGTTTGTCCACCATGACTTGCTTGGAAGCAAGATCTTGAACTCCCCATGGCATGAACCCACCTTCCGCAAAATCCTTGATCTCAAGGACGTGCCATGGTTGATTGATCATAAGATGGGCTCCGAGATTGTCTTCCCAGGCTCTGCCTTCTGCTCAATGGCAATTGAGGCAGTTTTCCAATGCACCCAGATGACAAAGCCTGTTGAAGGAATAGAAAGGTCGGACCAGCTCCGTTACCGCCTTCGAAACGTCAAGTTCGAGAAGGCTCTGGTTCTGGAAGAGAATAACCCAGTGAAGGTGACCTTGACTCTGTCCCCTCACCCCAAGACCAAGGACTCCTGGTATGACTTCCGAGTCATTTCTCATCGCGAAGGCAGCCAAAGCGACCACTGCCACGGACTCGTCCGAATTGAAAACCACGAGGTAGAAATGGGATCTGAAGCCGAACTTGCGCCTCTCCAACACCCCACCAAGGCCACTGTCTGGTACAAGGCCTTGGCCGATGCGGGCTACGGTTTCGGTCCATGCTTTATCAGACACAATGAGACCGAGTCCGTTGCTGGCGAGAGAAGCAGTCGATCCCACGTTTCACTCACCTACCCACCCTCGAAGTACGAGCAATCCCTATACCCGATGCACCCTGCAGCTATGGATGGATGCTTCCAAACCGTAACTCCATCTGCTGTTGCCGGTATTCGCAGTGCCATTAGTGGTATCCTTGTCCCTGCTATTATTGATGACCTTATCATCAATCCAGTTGACAAACACCCAGAGATTGGTCTCTCCTGCACCACCTCAGAGTACATTGGAAAGGGCCGCCTCGAAGACAACAAAAACTACATGTCTGGATGCTCAGTCTATGATCCCGATACCGGTAAACTCCTTCTGAAGTTGACTGGCCTTCGTTACAACCGCCTTGATACCGATGACGCAAGCCCAGAGCAGACTTACACCTGTGCTTCTTGGAAACCAGATGTTTCATTCATCAACCGCGATGATCAAATTGCAGCCGTTGCTACTGGTTCCCCCACAAATGTCAGCTCCATCATCGACCTCATCTCTCACAAGAAGCCTACCCTAAAGGTTATGGAAGCCAATCTTACAAAGGACGACGCATCCAGCCTTTGGCTCCAAGCCGACAAATTGACTTCTCGGGCCGCATATCGCGAGTATTTCTTCACTTCCTGTGATGCAAATGCCCTTGTGGCTGCACAGGAGGAGTATAGCTTTGCCAAAGCCAGCTCGTTCGACATTCTTGACCTGACGAAGGCGGACTTGCCCGCACGCGATGGTAAATACGACCTTGTGATTGTGAAGAGAGACCAGATGCCTCCCACCGACCTATCTGCCATTGTGAAGAACGCTCAGGCTCTTCTTGAACCATCTGGCTACTTGCTTCTTCTTGAAACATATCCCGCCGGAAGCGACAATGCAAGTGGCATCATCAATGGACATGTTTCCGCCGAACAAATTACTGCTACCTTGAGTGAGTTCGGGCTTACTGATACTGTGGAAATCCCTTGCCGATCTGTGCAGTGGGCATACCTTTCGAAGGCTCAAGACGAGGAGCAGACTGAGGTCCAGTCGACTGTCAACTTGGTCCGTCTGCATGAGAATGCCGAAGTTGTCTCCAGCACTAAGGCAAGCCTCGAAGGCGAAGGCTGGAAATTCGTTGAGCACACCTATCCTTTCAATGACCTTAAGCCAGGAAACACTGTGGTCGTACTGGACGAGCTTTCGAGCCCAGTTCTTACCTCCGTGTCACCACAACAATGGGATGCAATCAAGGAGATGATCGTTTCCAAACGCTGCAAACTCCTTTGGCTCACCGTCGGCTCCCAATTCGAAGTTACCAGGCCAGACAATGCTCTTGTTCACGGTTTCTTCCGTACCATCCGAGCTGAAGATCCAAGTCTCAGCCTGACTACCCTCGATGTCGAGAATGCGGAAGGTCCTGCAACCATTCAGGCCATCAACGATATCCTCAAGCGTCTTTCGAAACCAGCACCCAAGACACAGATTGACAACGAGTATGTCGAACGACGTGGCATTATCTATGTCAACAGAATCCAGGTTGACCAGGGAGTTAACAAATTGAAGACTGAGCAGACCAAGGGCGCTGATCTTCAGGAGAAATCTCTCCACGATATCCCTGTGGTTGCTCGTCTTCGAGCTGAACGGATTGGCACTTTGGATTCTCTTCACTTTGGTGAGGTTACTGCGGTTCAGCAACCAGTAAAGGATGGATGTCTCGAAGTGGAAATCTACGCTGCAGGCCTTAACTTCAAGGATGTCGCCGTTACTATGGGAATTGTCCCAGAGAACGAACACCTTCTTGGTCTTGAAGCTGCTGGAATTGTACGCAGAGTTGGCAAGGGTGTTCCTTATACCCCAGGTGATCGGGTTGCCGTATTCCAAAAGGGTTGCTTTGCCAACAGAATCGAAGTCACCAAGGAGCGTGCCCACCTTCTTCCCTCCGATATGTCTTTCGAGGATGCATCTACCCTCATTGGAGTGTATACCACTGCCATCTACTCCCTGTTCAACTTGGCAAATCTTCAGCGTGGCCAGAGCGTCCTCATCCATTCCGCTGCTGGTGGTATTGGTATCTCAAGTATCCAGCTCGCTAAGTACAAGGGGGCCGAAATCTATGTCACAGTCGGCACGGAAGAGAAGCGCGAATTCTTGCACAAGAACTTTGATATCCCATATGAGCGGATGTTCTCTTCGCGATCAACCAAATTCGCATCCGAGATCAGGGCTGCCACCAACGGCAGGGGTATCGACGTGATTTTCAACTCGCTTACCGGTGACCTTTTGGATGAATCGTGGCGCCTTTGCGCTGACGGAGGTATCATGGTCGAGATTGGCAAGAAGGACGTCTTGGATCGTAACAAGTTGTCCATGGAGCCCTTCGATCGAAACTGCTCATTCAGGGCTCTTGACTTCTCCCACAAGTCCATTTCTGATCAACTTATTGCAGAGTAAGTAGTATAATCCTACCACTGGTTCTTCGACTTCTTAAGCTAACCACATATAGGCTTATTGGTCAATTGTTCACCCTGTATGCCGGAGGCCACATCAAACCCATCAACCCAATCAAGGTCTTCCCATGGGAGGATATTCCTGCTGCTTTTGCATACATGCGTGGTGGACGCCATATTGGTAAGATCGTTGTCTCCAATGGAGAGAATGCTAAGGTCAACGTTCCTGTCCGCCCTGCTCCTCGCACATTCGATCTACGGGACGATGTCTCCTATCTCATTGTCGGTGGTCTTCGAGGTTTGTGTGGTAGTCTTGCTATCCACATGGCTCAGCGTGGCGCCAAACACATTATTGCCTTTTCTCGAAGCGGAATTGACGATGATAGATCGCAAAAGATCGTCAAAAACTGCAAGTCATTCGGCTGCACCGTCTACGGAGCCAAGGGAGATGTATCAAACTACGATGACGTCCTGCGCTCATTCAAGGAGGCTGTCATTCCAGTTGGTGGTGTTATCCAAGGTGCTATGTTGCTAAGAGTATGTTTTAAGACACACCTGAAAATAATATGCATGAAACTAACTATTCGGCTCGCAGGACAAACCTTATGAAATGATGACCGTGGAAGAGTACCATGCCACTATTGCTAGCAAAGTCCAGGGAACTTGGAATATGCACAATGCTGTCCAAGAGTTGAACCTTAACCTCGACTTCTTCACTATGCTTTCCAGTATCTCTGGTGTTGTTGGACAGAAGGGACAAGCTAACTATGCTGCTGCCAACGTCTTTATGGATGCTTTTGCCGTCTACCGCCAGTCCCTTGGCCTTCCTGCCAACTCCACTGACCTCGGAGTTATCGAAGATGTCGGCTACGTCGCCGAACAAGGCGGTATGCTTGAGCATTTCGACAAGGGCTTGTGGACCGGTATCAATGAGAAGACTCTCCGAAAAGTTCTCGAATACTCCATCTGGCAGCAAACCTCGACCATTAACTTCGAGAGCTCTGCACAGTTGATCACTGGTATTGCAGTACCAATTCCAGATGATGCCGACATTGGGAAGGATGCTCGCTTCGCCAGTCTGTTCATCAGTGGTGACGCCAACGCAGGCGACAAAGGTGGCAATGACGCAAACAAGGATATCCAAGCCTTCTTCCTCTTGCTCAAGTCGGGCGCCGATGCTGCTACTCTGCTCGACTCTTGTGTCAACGTTGTCAACACTCGCTTCACAAAGATGTTGCGACTCAACGAGCCAATGGAGCCCGCCAAGTCACTTACCGTCTATGGTTTGGACTCCCTGTCTGCCGTCGAATTCAGAAACTGGCTACGAACTGAACTAGGTGCTGAGCTCTCCACTCTCGAGATCACCAGTGCTAACTCCCTTTTCTCACTGTGCGAGAAGGTCCTTGCTAAGATCTCCAAGGCAGCAGAATAGAGCATGAGATTATAGACTATCAGCATTTTCCACGGGTGTTTTCTTTGTTATTCTTATGTTATTGTACATGTCTTGTTTATTGTTTCTTCTGTTGCATGATATATGATTTGATGTTTTGTTTATATATTTTCTCCATAGAATATCTAGCTCGTCGCCTTGAGTTAATGTTATCTGATTCAATTCAAATCAAATCTCCTCTTCAAAGTTCCATAGCAAATCATACAGCAATTGCAAACATGGCAGCCCATATCTTGAGTAGGTGGCAGCTATCGAACCAATACAACCACGTATGACTTGCATCTTAATCAGATTCTCTCAATTTAATAATACTTGCCATGGGCTCAATACCTCTATCCAATCATTTAAAGTCTCAAAATTTTAACTATAACATGATGTCTGGTTCCTGAACCCCAAAAATTATCACATATCTTCCATTTCACTGTACAAGGCAAGGCAATGTGTATCACAAAAGGTAACCAGAATAAAGGCCATGGAATCTTCAACGAGTAACCTTTGCTGTCTTTCCCTTCTCATGGTATTTAAACCTGCAGGTCGACAAGCCACTGCCCTTTCAACTTGGCTTGATCATTATGTGTACTCAGTAGCTAGAGCTCGACAGGGCCGTTGTAATAGAGCTTCAAAATAGATGCACAAGTTTACCACTTTGGCTCTAGACCATGAAGGTGCTTCTCAAAGCCGTGCGATCTGGATACCTCGTTACGGATAATTTAATAAATCGTGATATAAATTCATCCTCAATTGACCATACCGCTACATAACTATGTACAACATAACAAGATATCCACCTGGATTTCTAATTCCTACTCTCCTCCCTTATTTACCAGCACACGCACTCCCTTGCTATCAAGCTTAGCATGAGGGGTCAACCAGTCAACATGGAAGTCCACATCCGACCTGTCTGTTTCGAAAAGTTCAAACTCGAACCTCCGGAACATGGTAGCCATCATGAGGAAAAGTTCACAATCCGCCATTTGCATGCCAAGGCACATACGAGCACCTCGACTATATGCCACCATATACCTGGAAAGCTGCTTGACCCCATCGGGACCCTTGGGGTTATCAAGCCATCTCTCGGGCTTGAAGGTGTTGCTATCAGGAAAGATGGTCTCGTTGGAATGCATATGATAGGAATCCTGGGAGATAGGGGTTCCGGGGGGGATGGTATAGTCGTTGTACTGAATTGGTTTCGGGGAAATGCGAGGAGATCGCTGGACAGTGCCGAATCCGATGCGTAGACCTTTTTCACCGCTTATGTTAGTACGTACTTGGTTTTGAATTGGGTCTTTTTTCTTTGGAGGGATTGTACCTTCTTCAATACAAGCCGATAGCCATGGTAGAGCCTGAAGCTGCGGCCAGGAGGGCATGTTCTTTGGGTCTGGAATAGCTTCAACCAGCTCTTCGTGTAATCGCTTATATACCTTTGGGTTATTAATGATATGGAAGGCCGTCATGGTCATCATCTGTCTCGAAGTATCGAAGCCTGCTCCAACGATACTAACAGCCTCATGTTGAAGGCGCTCTTCTGTCAATTCTTCCGGACCAAGTTTAGAATTCAGCAGCACTTCGAATACTGTATCACCTCCCCTTTTAGGTTTCTCTTCCGTTGTCTCTCGACTACCTAAGAGTTTCGCAATGCGATCGTTCAGGCCCTATATCAGTCCCAATTAGTTATCTGATAACCTGTTGGTCATACGAAAGGAGTGTCCATACATGGCGGAATTCAATGATAGGTCGGAATGCATCTGATTTCATCATGATACTGTCGGGAATAGAATTTACCACAGGCACCATGAATGGAAACTGGGTATTGATATGTGTAGATGCGACAAGATCATCCATTGCCTGGGTGAATGGCGTCTTCCAAACTTCGCTCTCACACAGTCCCATCTTCTCGCCGAATGCAAGGGTGATGATCACATCGCCTGCAACGCACGCGAACATGTCATTTAGCGTGGCCGGCTTCTTCTTTCCCATGAACTCATTCTCAAGTCTGTCGCAGACGATATCAACAACGCTCTGGATAAAGGGCGCATGGTTTTGAATTTTGCTTTTCGTAAAAAAAGGAGTCAGAGCTGCGCGCCTCCTTTTATGCGCGACATGGTCCGCTGTGGAAAAGGCAGCTTTCGGAATGCTAAACCGGTCCTGGAATACCAGCAACTTGTCAAATGGCGCAGAAGGAGCGTATATGGTCTCGTAGAATTCCGGATCGTCAATATGAAGCTCCCAGGGGTTAATTCGCACAATTGGTCCTGAAAGATGAGTTAGAGATAGAAATATTGACTGCGGTCATATGATCTATTGGGTCTCACCGTATTGTTCGTGAAGCTTCTTTATCTGTTTGGTGAACATCCCACCTCCATTGTAGAACATTTCATAGTACGTCTCGTACCATTGCGTTGCTGCTGCGAGCTTCGGCCCGGGGAATTTGCTCAGCGGGCTCACATAGAGCCTATACACGACCAAGAGCACAAAGTAGGCTAGATACGCTATCACCAGGTAACCGATGGCGACAGGCCAAGGTGGAAGGCTGTTCAAACTGAGAATCATTGTCAATCGTACACGTTCGCCTTGGAAGACTTGAGAGACAAACCCATCTCGGGATTGTCCAAGGAGTCATGCACGCTCCTGAATGTCTTTAACATCATGCCAACCCAGCGCAGAAACGGCTTGCTGAGCTTTCAACGTTACAAATGGCCTGACGGAAACCAGGTCAGCATGTAAGCGGCTTATCGTATGATAGAACGTGATGAAGCAGGGAAACTATACGAGGTCAGGCTCTGATATTAATGATGAGCACAAACTCAGATTGCATATTCCAGAATTTTTCTTTTCTCCACAAACGCCTGCCAGGGAAAGCTGCCTTCCTGTCTGCTTACCTCGCATCGTGCATGCAGAAATGCACCTTCGTGGATCCCAGCAAGGGTGGAGACGGTTGCTGGGAATCAAGAAGGACACTGCAGCTGGAGGGCATGGCATGAATGATGTGATCGAATGCCTCAAGGCAGAGGAGATAATATCCGCGACTACATGGGATTTCTCCAGCTACGAAACATGTTGTTTCATAAGGATATATGCTGTATATCATTTTGGCATTGGGGTTGGCAACGAAAATGTTTGACGGCGTAGTTGTGCCAAGAACAGTCTCACAAATATCTCCTGTGAAGTCTTCATGGTTTAGAATAAGAATTGAAGCTCGAAATCTCAAAGGAAGTATATAGAAAATATTTACAGAGTATATCGTTCTAATCTAAACTTAAATACAAATAACACAAGCAGAAGTGAATCAGTTCTTGCGGCAGAGTCGTCCGCCAGCACCTTCGTTCCAGTTATCCGCGCCAGGCGTTAACTGGGCATAAAACACACCCTTCGGATCCCATTTATTCTTAATTTCGTTCAATTTCTTCCAATTCGGGCCATAGAATTCAGTTTGCCAGTTTTTCTGTTTATAGTTGCCTTCGTTTGCATAGCTGGCGCTGCCTGGGGACAGCTCCTCTAGACTTGGAGTAATTTCGTCTGTCAACCTATCGGAACGAGAAAGCATTTCGGCGTCAGAAGACCAGTCCCAGGGTGAGTATACAGTAAAGAGAACCAATGAGTCGCGCCATGCCGGGTGGACTGAGTTTGTGGCCCCAGTAGCATTTGCCACAGTCTCATTCGCGTTAACTGAGAAAGCCGAAATAGTCCATTCATTATCGCTAGTGATAGATTTCGCGACATCCATCAACTTTGAAGTAGATTCATTTGACTGGAAGAGCGATCGTGGGAGAAGCCTGTTCCCCATAAGGTGTGTGACCGGGTAGATTCCGTCCGGGAGCGGACCGTAGTAACGGTCAAAATGTTCAAAGTAGGACTCGTCGGTCTGGGTAGTTAGAGAGTAGGGGATAGACGATTTATTTAAATGGGATGTGATGTAACTGAGCTGGCTCTCCAGTGTTGCTTTGTCCACCAGAGGCGCCGTAAAGGTAGCACCGACTGAGCTGTTTGTGATGGAAGTAAGCACACCGGTTCCTGAGTCGACGATGGGGGTAATCCCTCTCTGGAAGACGGATACAGCATTCCAATAAGCATCGGAAGTGGTAAGGTTGAATGAGAGAACACCTCCAGTTGTAGGGACTTCAGGGTATAGCTTCATTGTCATCGAGACCACCGCGCCAAATGTCCCACCACTGCCGCCGCTGATGGCCCAGTACAAATCATCGTTCTCAGTTGGAGAAGCTTTGATTAGCTCCCCAGCGGCAGATACGATTTCCCATTCAAGGACATTGTCAGCTCCCATGCCGATCTCAGAGCTAAGAATACCGTGCCCTCCACCTTGAGCAAAACCTCCGGCAAGACCAACCGTCGGGCATGAGCCACCCATGACTCTATAGCCCTCAGAATGCGCGATCGTGTATGCCTTCCAGGCCTGTGTGCCGGAACCCATTTTCATGGCGGGGCCATTGTACTTAGGGCTGGCATAATCTTGAATCACTTCGACATCATCCAGGTTATATGTCCAAATGCCGAGAGCTCCTGCGGCTGTGCTTCTTCCGAGGAAATCATGACCAGTGTTTTTCAACACGAATCTGATATTGTGTGCTGCAGCAAATTTGACAGCTGCTTTGACATGTTTGGGTTCCGTCGCATTGACAGAGTATTGAACGAGATTTCCCAAAGTGCACGGCGCTTCTGATGGGTGGAATGGATCACACGTGCCATTTTGGAAAATTGGAATCATCACTGATGCAGGATCGGCAGCGCTAAAGCAAAAGGGGTTAGTCCTTGCTGTTAAAATGATCTACAAGTAATATGTTCTTACTGGATTGGTGCAAAATCCCATTGCGATTTCAATTCTGAACACTTTGCCTCGTCATAGTCAGGCTCATGGCACGGTTTCCCCAGCGGAACTGTCGCCAACAGTCGCCCATCAATTGACTCGTTAAACTTGGCCCAAACGTGCGGCTTTGGCCAGCATGCGTCACCCGCGGTGCATTTGCATGTGGAGTTGGTGCGAGGATACAATAAGGGAGAGGCGTCAAGGCCCTTCACAAGAAGAGATACAGCCGATAAAACAGCCAAGAATTCTGTTGTCGACCACATATCTGCTCAGCTTCGGCCAATTGTAAATGTCCGAGGGCTTTTCGTAAGATAAACCGCATAAATTTCCTTCCTCCTCCACCTCCCACATGGCAGGATCTTTATACCCGTGGCCATCTCTCCTTTAAGCGCTATTTTTATCAAGCTCTTCTTCCCAATCGAACCACAATGGAATAGTTGAAACACAGTCACAAACAACAGATGAAACGATCACTTTGCAGATTGTTCCAAGCACATTGCGATACCTTGGTATGGCCAGAGGAGTAATCAACAGGGATGACGATACGCCACAGATGCAAGGTAAGCAAGCATATATGGGGTGTCATCTTTCATATTCTCCATTGCTCCAACAGCCTTTCTGCGTGAAAAACTCTGAATAATGGAAACAGCCAAAGAAATCATTTGATTTCGCTCATCATCACGAAGTCATGAGCTGGGCTGGCAAAGTGACGCTGGAAGATGTTCGCTTGTCGTTGAGGTTGAGTCTGGCTACTAACCCAAACAAGAAAGATCGTCAGCAAAAAGGGGCTTACTAATAACACTATTTAGACCTCCACGCTTCGATCTGACTTTCCAGTCTGCATGATCTTCTCATCACTACCTTGATATCCCCCTGTCTTGCCATACGAGAACGTATATAAGAATGACTGGCCATGTAACAATGCAGAGGAGCAACTTGGACCTCCAGGCTCCGCCACCTACGTCCAAATATCACTGTAGCGGAGACTAAAATTAGTGTGCCGTGATCTATATCCTTAGATGCCGAACTGAGTCCCGCGAATCGACAGGATTCAATCTTCTCATATTAAGAAGAAAAGCTGTTGTAATTATGGCTGCTGCTTCAGAGCCCAATAGTTCAGCGCCAGAATCCATTTCAAGTGGTGAAAAAATGGAAAAAGGTGTACAGAATGATGGCAACGATGCCATTTCCTCTGAAGGATCTAATGATCCTGGAATCGATGAATATCCGCACGGGATGAAGCTGGCGATGATTGTTTTTGCTCTTATCGTAACAATGTTTATTGTGAGTCCAAATTTTGACGAATATGGACCTCGGACTTGTGCTAAAGAATCATAATTGCAGGTCGCGCTTGACATGGTGAGTTGCACAGATCTAATTTCAGAGTCCCAGCACGAGCTCTATTTCTAACTACGATCAAGACGATTGTGGCTACAGCTATTCCCCGAATCACAGATCAGTTCCAAAGTCTGGATCAAGTGGGATGGTATGGCTCGTCCTTTTTCCTCACACTCGCAACCTTCCAGTCCACCTGGGGGAAGCTGTACAAGTACTGCAACTTGAAATATTCGTTTCTCGCTGCAGGCGCTATCTTCGAAATAGGAAGTTTAATATGCGGTATGAAACCCGAACCCTGTCACAGAAACGACATGGGCATCCAGCTGAACTGAAATGGTTTATAGGAGTTGCTCCAAACAGTTTAACTTTAATTGTTGGACGAGCAATTGCAGGCTGGGGCGCTGCCGGCCTTGTCGGGGGATGCTATACAATCATAGCTTTTGTCGCTCCTCCAAGTAAGGCACCGGTCTACACTGGCTTGGTTGGCACTTCTTATGGCACTGCTAGCGTTGTTGGGCCTCTGTTAGGAGGAGCTTTTACTGACCATGTGACATGGAGATGGTGGTATGTGGTCGCCCATAATGTACAGAAGTGAATAAGCTGGGGATGCTAATTGATCACTCGCCTCTAGCTTTTATATCAATCTTCCCATCGGCGCCGTGTCTTTGGGAATAATCTTGCTATTCTTCCGCCCGCCGGCGCATGCAAAGCCTGTTTCGGTATCTCTGAAGGAGCTCTTGCTTCAATTAGACTTGCCTGGCGCTGCTATATTGATTGGAGCACTTGTATGTTTCTTGCTTGACATGCAATGGGGTGGTGTCACAAAAGCCTGGAACTCCGCCGATGTAATCGGCACCTTAGTCGGATTTTTCGTTCTTGTCATCGTATTTGCCGGTGTGCAGATATGGCAGGGAGAAAAGGCTTCATTGATTCCTCGAATTCTCAAGAGAAGAGTCATTGCTGGTGTCTCTATCTTCGTCTTCTTGTAAGTACATGGCCTATAAGCTGTAAGGTCAACTTGAGAAGTGAAACTAACGATCTATCTTTCAGTCAATCGGGAGCAAACTTCCTATTCACTTACTACATTCCGATTTATTTCCAAGCTATCGTTGGACTGAGTGCTGCAGATAGTGGTGTCAACAATTTACCGTTCATTGTTCTGTCTTGTGAGTATAAGCGCCATAAATCGTTTCTAGTACAAATTCTAACGAACTTGCAGCATTGTTCGCTGCAATTGCCGGCGTTGCAATTGCGCGCGTTGGATACTTTACTCCATTCATCGCCTTCGGTAGTGCAGTCTTTACTGTCAGCGCTGGCTTGATCTATACGCTCGATATTGGTAGCCCTGCAGCTAAATATTTGGGTTACCAAGTAATTCTTGGTCTCGGCCAAGGTCTCGCCATCCAGATTCCAGTCATCACCGGTCAGGCATTCTCTGAGCCCATAGATATTGCTGCCGCTACAGCGACCGTACTATGTAAGTCGATAGACGCTATTCTTTGTATCGACAAAACGCGATGCTTACTTTATTGCTTGTACAGTTTTCCAAATGATGGGCGGTACCGTCTTTGTATCCGGTGCACAGGCTGTATTTGCCAATCGCCTTCTATCGGCACTATCAGTTTATTCTCCAGATCTAGACGCAGCACGTGTTTTAGAGATCGGAGCGACGGAACTGAGATCGCACTTTCCCGAGGAAGTTCTCAACGGAATTCTGAGATCTTACATGGTTGGCTTGAAGGATGCATTTGCCTTTGGAACTGCGGTGGCTGGCTGTGCTTTTCTGGCAAGCTGGATTGCCCCGATCAAGAGCATCAAGCGGGCAAAAGGAGGAGTTCCGGCGAGCACTGTAGCATGAGCCAGGAAAACTGTGGCAATAAATCCGGTAGATCTTTTTTACAAAAATATTCATTAGCATTTGTTTTGTATTTTAGAATTTTGAAACGAAGCATAGAAAGAATTAAGAAGTACATAGAACCAGTTAATTCAAAAAAAAGTCGCCGTCTAAACCGAGCCGAACCGACGGAGATGCATTGTAGTAAAAAACAGTTGTCAGGGAGACAAGCCAACCAGCCCCTTAATCATGACACGAGGTGTCAGCAAGTGGGAACACCGAAGAAACCAAAAAAAAAAAATGAGGCAATCTCTATACAAGCAATAATTGTCGACCAAAAAAAAAAATACCAAGAAACATTCGTCACCATTTTCCTCTTTGCCCTCTCAATTCTATCTAGTACAAATTTGCTCTTGCAACCAAATCCTCAAACATATCGCAGATCTCCTCGCTCGCAGATCGAGGCACCTCGTGGCCTCCATCGTGCTGAAACTTCATCGAGTTCTTGTTATCACACAGCCCCACGAGGTCCATACTGTGCCATCGCCAATTATCTCTTTTGCCATACACATGCGCCGTGGGGATTGGAATCCGTACATTATCCACAGTAGGGTGGAACATATTATAGTATGGACCTCCACCCGCTACCTTGGAAGGAGTAGCATCTTGTTGAAACCCAGTAGCCACACCAGCACGCTCATCGCCGAGATCCTTATCATTGCGTAAGAACCACGAGGGGGCAATGAGCTGATCAGGAACGGAGTTGGGTCTCTTCGAGCGAGATGGGAGTGGAGTTTGGTGGTCGACGCCAAAATACTTTCGCACATCCACACCATACTCTAGGTTATATGTGAATGGGAGGGGCGAGCAGATGAACATCGCGGCTTTGAAGAGTGGCTCTTCATCTGGGTTCTCGATCTGTTGGTGTAGTAGCATGGAAGCTGCTAGAGCGGCACCCTGGCTAAAACCAATGACTACATCGAAGCTGCCTGCTTCTTCGATGGCCTGGCGAGCCTGTTTAATTGCATTGCCGACTTTTTCACCGGTTGGGGTATTGAACCAGCATCTGTAAGGGCCTGAGTAGAAATCGGCCACTCCCGGAGCTGCATCACAAAGGTTTGGAGCATCGAGGAAAGTGAAGGTAAAATTTGAAGCGAGGAGGGATACAAAGCTGGATAGCTGAGCTGCTAGGACGGTGGAATCCGTCCCCATGCCATGAAGGCAGAGCACACGGATAGGCATGACGACTTGGAAACACTGAACAGGGGAAATTCGAGAAGATGGCAAAAAGGTTTAAGATCGGTAGAAGTGAACTTTCCCTGGCTTTGTTTTGAGCGAATTTTATTTCGTCTCGAACCAGATCGGGGTATCAAAAATAATGTTTTATGTGCGCCGTTATCCAGCTTTCGTTAGCATGTGTATGTAGAAGAGTAGGATGGCAGAGAGAGCCTTGCTTTCCGCCTTCTTATATGCCTCAGATAGCCACACAGCACTACGGTGACATTGCGCGATTTAGGTAACAGTCAGCGCGCGGAATATCTTCATCCGCCCATGAAAACCTGAAAACTTCTTGATCAACCTATCCTTGTAAATCCATGATAATGGAAGGAAGGACCCTTGTTGCCGATGTAAGCCAGCACCCAGGAGCCACTTTGCTTATGCATTAACTTCCCTGAAGAGAAGGGTTGCACATCAATTGCTCCGATTGAGTGGCGACTCTTCGAAAGATTACCAGGGGAACCATCAGATCAGGGTATTGTGATACATGCAAGGGCACGTTTCCATATGGGCATGGCATTGGTTCTTGTTACCCGTCCAGAACTGGTCCATCCTTTCCACCCCCCGGTCGGCAGCTGGGGGAAAATCTGGCCTGGACGGGGACGAGCCCTTGCGGCATGGCATGCCCCCCCACAGACTGTGACAAGCGAGCCAGTGATAGGAGAGTGATTGGCATGAATGGTAGCCAGGAGCTCCTCGGTGAGATATTGACTCGAAACGTGGATTCATGGAGTCCGCGTGGTTTCTGTCGCCGTAGATTTATTCATTCTCCGCTGATTGTTTCTTGTCTCTTCAACCTCCGAGTTCATGCGGCCAAGGGCTCTCTGGTTGGCACGGAACCTGGCGATAGACTTCTGAAATAACGTGGAAATCCATCGAACTGCAAGCTGTATATGTAGATGTTTTGTCGGGAGGTGCCGCGAGGTTCTCCGTGCTTCCCACGATGTGATGCACCCCGCACTCAGACACACAGCCTTGCCTTGAAGAAACAGGGTAAACAGGTCAAAGCGACAACAACAGCCATTAGAAATAGGAGTCGATGGTATCTAGGTTTTGAGATGGTGGTGATTGAATCTTGAGAAATGTTGAGTGATGAAGTCGTTTGTTGTTGTGGATGAAGTCTGGTCTTGAGCTCGCAAAAAAGTATTTCCATCCTTAGTTAACTAACTAGGCTATTTACAAGATTGAACTAAACAACAACTAATCAAGACATCGTATAACAAAAAATAGCTCTCTTAAGCCTCATTCATGAAGTCCACTTGCAACTTGATCAAATTAGGAAACGATTCTCCAGCAAAAATATCCATATGGCCCTTTCCAGGCTCGAAATGCTGTCGTGTGTTCCCGCCGACGATAGATTCGACCAGTTTCGTTTGGGCCTCAGGCTTGGAGATGATGTCGTTCTCCGGTGTCACTACAATACAAGGAGTAGGAGCAACCATAGGGATGAGCCCTAGCGGGTTCCAAGCAGCGACCTTGTAATAAGTCTGAATGGTAGCTCGGTTCTGATACGTGGGGGCAGAGATATTGGCTTGTTCGACAAGGCGGTAATTCTCACGCTCAGTGGCTCCCCCGAACCCAGAAGGGCTCTCCCCCTTTTCCGTCAGGATCGGCAGATAAAATGCTGGGTTGCCTTTCACCTGTGATTCTCGGTCTTTCATGGCCTTTGCAAGTACCTTGGCTTTCTTTCCCATAAAGCTGTAATCTGTCAATGGACAGCATGCAACCACACGGTTGACTCGCTTATCCAAGGCTGCAGCACATAGCGCAACTGTCGCAGCGAATGAGAAGCCCCAAAAATTGATTCGCTTAGGGTCGACGGTCGGGAGACCTGCAAGGTACGTCAAGGCGTCGCTGTAGTCAGACACTTGCTGCTGGGGGTCAAGCTGCTGGCGTGGTTCGCCATCGCTCACACCCGTGCATCTAGGGTCATAGGTCAAAGCCGTGAACCCTGCTTGCTGAAATGCCTCGGCGATTTCTGGCACGAACATCTCCTTGACGCAAGCGAACTATCCTAGTCGTTAGTCATCCGCTAAAAAAAGAAATAGAAAAGACAGGGGAGCCGAATTCTGGAAGGGAGCACGAACGCCGGGCGTCAGTATGACGGCTGGAGATCTTCCGCTAGCTTTGCTAGGGTAAAGCCACCCCCGCAGCGTGATCCCGTCAATGGTTTTGAACTCGACGTCTTGGTGCGACATTCTGGGCAAGTGAACCTTAAAAAATTCGGCAGAAGAAATAAAAAGTTATCGAGGGCGAGGTCAACCGGTATCTTTTTTGCGCTAGGGAGGAACGGGAGTCCTCAGGGTTCTCGGGCTTCTGGATTAGGATATGTATACGAATGGCAGGCTTCCAGAAAAATCTCGCAGAAGAAGCTCGATCGTATCGGCATCCTCAGATGGAGATATATGTATATGTGTTTCGGCTGCCTATTATGTGTATGAGCCGGACAGCCGTCCTCATTATCCTTCTTCTTGTCATCGGTCAGCCTTGACATAAAGAGTTGAGTCTGACCACGAGTTACTCTGCTGCAGAGTTTATGCACCGTCAAGATATGCTCTGTTGATTACCATCAGCAAATAATCCAATCCACATCATCCAAGCAATAATAGCCCGGCTTCGAGGATCCGGAGCTTTTCGGACTTGTGTCTGCCATGAGGCTAGGGAAAGTATGCAAAATGCCAGGGGAGCGGAGCACTCCAGGACTCCTCCAGGAAAGGCGATCATCTCAGGGCTCTGGCCCTTCCTCGTAAACACGTTTCGCACCCCTAGAAAAGCCACTTTGCCATGGAACTATCCAACGAAAACCCCCCCTTAATCCCGAAAGGCGATCCTTTAGCTTCTGCAGCGGGACGCTATACTTAGAAGAACGGGGGTGGAAACAAAATTCTGCATGAAATAATTTAAAAAAGAAAAGCACTAAAAAAGGGAAAATGATGCAAGAAATGATAAAAAGTGTGCCCCTTTGAGGAACGCCGGCTCCATCTTTCGCTTGACACCTTCTTAATTCCTTCTTGCTATTCGGTAGGCGCCGTTGTTCGGTGGCCTTGGAAGCTTATACATTGGAGTAAACACGGGTTAATCAAAATCAAACATGAAAATTCCATTACATGCATCAGGTGAATACAGGGAACAGCGATAGAACACAGAGCAGGGCAATAAATGAACAGATGAATGCCGAAGACCAAAAAAAAATCTCGCGGGGGAACACTGGCCGTTGGGGAGATGCGGGTTTCTAGAAGCATCAAGCATTTTGTGGATTGGACCCTGATCGGATACTAGGTTAGCCGCTATTGGATCGCTTGATTGAGATGATGTTGGGGAATGATTAAATTGCAACCGCGAAGTGGTGATGATGATTGAAGTGCATCTTTCGCACGCGATTTCTGCCACCTCGTATATGCTCTGCAACGCTATTGGGCTAAGGCAAATTACACCGAATACGAGGCCGAGCGAGTCAAGAACCCTCAACAAAACAGAAAAGGCGGGAAGACCACCGCCACCTTAGATGAGTACGAGATCGGGCCCATTCGGGGAATCGCCTTCCCTTGTGTGTTGAAGGCTGGTTGCCGTTTCTTTGCTCAGGGTCACTCGTTGCTTCATCACCAAGAACAATGCAAATGTGTGTGAAGAACTCTAAACCACCCCCAAGCGGCTTTGCATCAGCACTCCGCTTTGCATCCTTACCACCGGAGGGTATAATGCCATGTTTTGAATGTGCAAGACGTAGCACCATGTGGCAGACAAGAGTCCCTGGATGATCCTCGGAATATCACCCCTATCCCCTGTTCACTCAACAACCTATTCAATCCTCTTTATGGCCTCTGCCTGCCATGCAGGATTGTTCTTTCACAAAAGCTGAATCGCTTTTGCGCACCATACAGACAAATTCAGCCAAAATGGACCGAGAACTCACAGTTGAATTGAACGAAGTCAACGAGCGCTATGAGCGCCGGAAGGCTCAGAACAGAGAAGCTCAAAGGAAGTTTCGCAGTAAGATATGCTCCTCTTGTCTCTCTGATCGCCCTAGAGAGGCCGGACTCGCTGACGCAAGAATTGTCCGTAGGCAAGAAAGCAGCAAGTAATGCAGCAAAGAATTCAAATAATCCCCAACAACCAAAGAGAGCGTCAGCTTCCTCACAGAAATCCGCACACAATGATCAGGCCGATCATCTAGCACAGAAAGGCCACGATTCCGTTCAACATCAAATTCCAACCTCTTCATCTCCGCCAGCGGCAGCCAGGCCGGAGACTGAATTTCCTCATCTCACACCCAATCAATTCGGCGGATCTGGGGCCGTTCTGCACGATAATCGCTCCTCATTCCTCACTCCGCCTGATGCTGACATTATGAACTTTGACCTGGACGGTCCCGATGTGAGCCATTTATTCATGACATCTCAACCGGGGATTTCCAATGTACTTCCCGCAACTCAGCCTCCACCCTCTCTCGAGCAATGGGCAATCGCCAGCACCCTCTCATCACCCCTAACACAGGGTAATGGTCAGCAAATGCTAGTTGGTGAAAATTGGTTCGGATCAGCAAGTCCAGAAAGCGTGTCAGCGCAACATGCGCAAGCAGTTGCAAACAACTCAGATTCACCCAGTGTTTATGGCTCAGATCTCTCTCCTTGGAGCTCATCACCGGTACCATCTGTATATCATGCGTCTGGGCCTCCTCCACGGTCAGATGGTTCTGGTTTATCTGGTTACGACATGCATGATTGGAATCTCCCTCTACACATTGCGGCAGAGCGAGGGCATGAAAGCATCGTAAAAGCGCTTATCGAAGGATCTGTTGATATCAATGAACGCGATAGCGCAGGAGGCACGGCGCTCCATATTGCTGTTAAATATAAGCAAGAAGGCGTGCTGAAGATTCTGCTCGAAAGCGGTGCAGACGTAAATGCGATCGACGGAATAGGCTGGACGCCCATACACACAGCGGCAGAGAACGGATTCACAGCCGGGCTAAGGCTGCTGCTTGATTATGGGGGAAATTTGATGTTGAAAGCAAGCAGGAAGCAATGACCACGCACGGAACGACATGAAAAAAAGACGAGGATGAGAGGGAGTTTCAAGGGTATATGAACGAAAGGAGTTCCATTATGAAGACAAGGCGCAACGGAAACAATGGCGGTAATGGCGGTAACTAATGATTTATTTTAGCTAGCTTTGGGAGTCAGGCGTAACGATGAGCGGCAAGGGGTAGGCCCTCGCAGGCTGGCAGGCAGAAAGCAGCAGCCTCCGATCAAGCGTCGGTCGTCTCTCTGACCATCATATTTGATGTAAAATGTATATCAAGAATGTTTGCAATCGGAATCGTGTTCATTTTATCAGATCAAGGCGGGCGCCTATCAATTTAAGAGCGGGTAAAACCAACCTAAAAGTAGCGCTTTCACTAGTATCTAGCCTCTTGGAGCAGTCGTATGAAGTCGTCAGCCTCCACAACGTTATCTCGCTTCCTAGAGGCCGTCTACATAGTATATAAATACTAGCCACACTCAGCTGGATCGAAGGAAGAGATCCACTGAAGCTAGCGGCAGGTCAGTTGCACACAATGCGACATCTAAAAACAAAAAGAGATTAAAACTCACAATAAGTTCGGAGCATGACAAATAGTGTGCAGTTCAGCTGGGCCAACGTCCCTTTTACATATATTTTCTCCACTAACCTCAAGGGCCGGTTATGCCTCACGTTAAGGTAATCCACCTCCTGTCAAGACTTGAAATCGACATTATAGAGGTATCCTTAGATGTGGAGAAGGATTCGGGCCAGGCGGAATGGCTGGCAAAGAAAAAGAAACAAAGAAAAAATAAATCAGAGAAAGAGGAACGGGCCACCGTTTATATGGTCCGTGAATCCTCTTGGTAGCATTCCTCATCCGACTGGCTGACGGGGATTTAGATGGATCTTTTGGAATCGCAAAAGTCCGTTCTTTCAGTTCGTGCGACACTCGAGCTTGGGGGCCGTTAGGGGGCGAAACGGTGGGCGTTGTATGACCCTGCACATGCGGCCTTCTTAACGTCAGGCTCTTGCTCAAGCATGAGGAGCAGCAGGCCTGGTAAAATACCCTGAGTAATTGCTCAGTCAGCGTTTTCTGTCTTGTCATGGCCCAGCCCCCATGTCCGTCATGTTGCCAGTTCAGTTGCTTTGAAAAGTTGGTCTCTTCGTCTGGTTAGCCTGCCTGCAGTCATCAATCATCATGGAACCAGCGTACACCCGTAAGCGCCCCTGACAAGATCGAAGAAGCAAAACTACAGTGCTGTAGGGAAAAAGACAATTGCATATCCGAAAAAAAAGCAAAAAACAAACATGCATTTCCATGCAATTCCTCTTTTTTTCAATTCTCCCAGCCGTGAGCTTAGAAACATATGTATAACACTCACTCTACAAGAGCGAAAAAGATAAGAGGAAGAGAGAGACCTACCCACCAGCCTCAATCTCAACCTCTCCTCCGATTTGCTGCCGCCACATTTTCCTGAGCGGTGGCTCTCGCCTGGTCAAGGATTCCCGGGCTCGTTCCGGCCATCCAGCCGGCGAGATCAAAACCTTGCGCAGCCGCATTATTCCCCTGGTTGTTGTTACCACCACCGTTACCCCCCGCTGGCTTTCCCATAATTCCAGCAGACCTCTGCTTATCGAATTCCTCACGCATTTCTGGATCCACTATACCAGGATATCTCATTAGTAACGGCATGGATCAAAATGGAAGGGGTACCCGTCACATACTCTGATCGAGAAGATACGGCATGCCGACCGTCATCGCCAGTGCAAACACGCCCAGTAAAATCATAGGGTTCTTAAACAGGCTGAGCGGCGAGACTAGATGGCAAACCAAACAAAACAAAATTAGTCACTTAATCAAAATCCATATCATGCAACAATCTCCTCCAGGAGGAGAAAAAAGACGTAAAACTCACACTTCTGCCTCTCTTCATAAAACTCCCTCTTCCCAACAACCCTAGCTTCAACATAGATATTATCCGCCCCGCCAGCAGCACCCGCCGGCTCCACGGTGATCAACGGCTTTTCCACCCCCTTATTCTCCCACGGATGGCCACGATACGTCTCCCAAACACCAACAACCTTCCCCTCCGCATCAAGATCAACACGGTACGGAACAAAGACGTATTCGCGCGAATGAATATCTAGTAAGTACGACCTCGTCGCATCGTTGCCTAGACCAGCTACCGAGTCTCCTGATGCCGATGATGGGAGATTGTTGAAAACTAGCGTCGAAGCGCGCGTCAGGGGCGCTTTCAGGGGCCCGTTTGGTAAGGAGATGGTTGTGAGCGTTGCGTGGGTCGAGGCTGGGAGGGACTTTGGGTTCTGGAGGTGCGCGGATGGCGGGATTGTGATGGTGAGGCTCGCGGCGGAGGAGAGGGGGGTGAGAAGGAGGAGGAGAGAAGGGAGAAGGGTAGGCAGTGAGATGTACATGATTGATAATCTACTGTTTAATCGTGGGAGATGGAGAGAAAGGAGATGTGAGCATTGCTTTGCTCTGGAGAGCTTCCCTGCATGTTGATCTTGAGGTTCTTCGCGGATGTCGGGGATTATATAATCCGAATAGGCCGGAGTATCCTCTGAAGGAGTTACAAATTATTATTTGTAGACTCAACTAGAGATATATAGATAGTTATAAATAATACTTTAAACAGAATTGATATGTTCTTTCATTAATCAACGGTACGACCATACATACAGCCAAAATGCTAAAAGCTAAAATGCACAACAAGTAGTATAGAATACAAGAAAACCTATGGACAGGGAATGGATATAAACAGTCGTAGTGAAAGCCATGTCTATCAGCTTTACAGCTTGGCCTTTGGAGCTCCGCTTCCATTACTGTCAGCGGGTGTGTTTGCGTACAAATCATCCAAGATCTGGCGGTACATCTTGACAGATTGAGGACGCTTGAGTTTGAGTCTGAGGGAAAAAAAATGTTAGTGAGGATTCCATATATAGATGGTTTACAAAAACGAGGCAAAGATACATACGTTGGAGTGAGAAGACCATTGTCAATAGTGAATGGCTCGATCATCAAAGCGAGATTCTTCACCTTCTCGAATCCAGCAAGGTTATTCTTCCGGGCAGCTCTCTCCAGGTCTTTCCTTACAGCGCTGAGGACGCGCTCATCCTGGCCCGCAGCACGCAGGGCTTCAACATCTCCCATATCGATGGTCTTTTTCAAAATCCTGCTAGCATATGGGGCGAAGATATCTGGCTGGATGCCGAATATTCCGACAAGGTAGGTCTTGACACCGTCGCCATGGATGAATGATTGGGCGATGTATGGGCATGCGCTCTGGTAGATACCTTCAAGACGTTCGGGAGAGACATACTCTCCCTGAGCAAGCTTAAGCAAGTTCTTTCGGCGGTCGATGATTGTGAATCTTCCGTGCTCATCGATCTGGCAGACATCTCCGGTTCGGAACCAGCCATCTTCAGTCATGGCCTTGGAGGTCTCTTCGGGGTTCTTGAAATACTCCCTGAAGAGAGTGTTGCCTCTCACCAAGAGCTCACCGCGAGGATAGGGCTTGTCTTCAACCGAATATTCCATGTCAGGAAGCGAGAGCAAACATGCCTCTACACCTGCAGCGACGGGACCACAATGGCCTGCAGTGAACTCATCTTCACCTTGGCATGTTGCGATGGCGTAGGTTTCAGTCAATCCATAGCCCTGGACGATATTGTTTGCGAAAGCAATCCGGAGGAATTGATGGAGCGATTTATCCAATGGGGCGGAACCGGACACCATGGTCCTCATGCGCTCAAATCCGAGGTTCATCGCCACCTTCTTACTCCAAATACGGTCATAGAGGAAATGCTTGTTGGTTGCGTCCTGTGGCTTCACGCCGACCATATTGGCAGTCTTAGTCGCGACGACGTGTCTTGACAGAGCACCCTTAAATCCAGGCTGTTCGACGGTTGCCGCTGTGATCGCACCACCGAAGCGACTATAGAGACGAGGTACGGACGCGAGTATAGTTGGCTTGATGAGCTTGAAGTCATCCACAAGTTCCAAAATGTTACCATGGAAATACCCGATCGCGCCACCAGCGAATAACAAGCTCTGTTCGATCAAGCGACCAAAGATATGGGCGAGTGGCAGATAAGAGCATGAAACATCATTGCTGGTTTGCCAGACGGTCGATAGCGAACTGCATACAGCAGCGACGGCGTTTTTGTGGGTGAGGACAACACCCTTGGGGTTGCCAGTGGTACCAGAGGTGTAGTTGATGGTAATAACATCATCCGGCGAAGGAGGAGTATATGGCCGATTGAGTGAAGCTCCCAATTCTTCCACCTCTTTCAGGGTGTATAAAGAAAGGCCAACTGCTGCAGCAATTGGCTCAAGGATAGCACGTTTCGAGTATCCTTCTTGTTCGTCCGAGTCCAATTCATCCAAGCAAACTATGAACTTCAGAGAAGGCAGCTTTGGCTTCAGGCGGAGCAGGGTCGGGACATGAGGAAGTGAGCACACAATGGAAACCAGCTCGGTGTTGTTGATGATGTATTCGGTTGCTTCAGGTCCAAGAGTTTCATATAACGAGACGGAGAAGATCGATTGGGACATACAACCCAAATCTATTGTCAAAAAAAGAGGAAACGTCAGTATCCCGGACACTTAATCCCCATGGAGGATGAACTAACCAACTAGCTGCCACTCAGGGCGGTTCTGGCACCACAACCCAACACCATAATTCCGGCCCTTGACACCAACACGTTCATGCAATTCAGCCAAACCAACACCTATGGCAGCGCGCCGTCTTTGCGCGGTCTGATAATCCATCCATTGGTAAGGACCGAAAGATTTCGTCTTGGGATCCCATGGACGAGCACCGAAGCAAGGACGTTTAGGCTGTCGGAGAGCTATAGCATTGCGACTGAGTTAGCACGACGGCTCTTTCAAGCTTCAGCAGAGGGGAAGTGCTGCTTACCAGTACTCTCAAACATATCATGACCAGTCCGGACCTAGCAATATCCCTGATCAGTATTCCTCTTCCTTGTCCAACTATTCTTCCCATCCTGCAAACTCACATTCGGATCGAGAGTCTTCAACAGCTCACCACCTCCAATCTGCCAATGTCTATAAACCTGACTTCGACCCGGCAATTCCGTACCAGGAACCGCAACCGACTCGGGCGTCCCCTTTGGCGGTTTCTCAGCCAACTTCAGCGCCCGCGCTTTAAAAGGATGTTCTTCGGAGAAAAACATATTTGTCGTTCAATCCTTATATATACCAGCGCTAAAAAAAAACCCCGTGTACTATTTCCCGTCTATTTCCAACCCGCGAACCAAAGCGAATAAAAGAAGTGATAGACACGCCGTAATGAGCGACGAAACGCGACGAAAGTAACGAGAAGTATTCAGGAAATCTCTCTACTCTATCCGTACCAAAGTGGTCAGTTGTCAGGATACACAAGAAGAAAAAGCTGCTCCCTCTTTTTCTTTTCTTTCAGACGGGGGGGGAAAGGTGCTGGTGGGGATATATGGGGAAGAGAGCAGCCGAGGCGCTTTCACGAGGGAGCAGCTGAGATGGAGATTATAAGACGGAGGCGGGGGGAGTCAACCAAAGGGATTAACAGCACATACCTGGGGAAAACACAAGCCACTTAACCAAGAGCCAAGGATAACAAGAGAGGGAGAGGCAGGGAAAAGGGAGAGCGAAGACGAGAGAGGACGAAGAGATGAAAAGAAGATAAGATGAAAACTTCTGGAGGCGTGGATATTCCCTGAACCCCGAATAGCATGTGGAAAAAGAAAGTCTGCAAACCGTGGAATGTTTGGCCCGAATTAAGATATATTATAGCGCCTACCAGCAGTAGCCAGCAGCCAGCAGATTATCATCGTCACACAAAAACGCGCTTCTTTTACTCTTTTCCAGCCTGTCTAAAACCCGCCGCGTTTTTGCCGGAGCTTTCCAAAAAAGAATATATGCCGGAGGTTCACATGTCGGATGTATCTTGAATGTAGCTTCACCGCCACAGCTACTAGTAAAGTGACTTGTTCGGTACCTGAAAAAAAAGCCTAGGCTCGTTGAGTAACCAAAAAGCGCCTTTTCTTGGTTCCGGGGGGCGTTTCCTAATCCGGTATATGAACCTCGGTACTTGTTGGTTTCCCTTTTAGGGTTAGTCTGCTTGGCGGTCGGCAGTCGGCTAAACCAGAAAGGGCCAAGGGGAAGAACAAGTTGTGTCTACGAAATAGTCGATAAGAAGACCAAGAGGAGGATGCAGATGCGCTGTCTTTACCTTGGGCTCATGTGATACTGGCATGTGAAACGAAGTAATCATAACTTAAGTTGTATTTTGTTCTAAACTCATAAGTGCATTTCAGGGTATTCATATCATTATCCAGAGATGCAAGACACAAGAGATAGACCTTTCATCCAATCCCACCTCAATATCTCGCAAAGGGTATAGCTTCAAAAAGGAAAAATGGTTCGCCGTTGTATCTATATATTATATGGCGCTGCGGATGGGGAGAGAGCTGGTGACTGCAAACGATTGCTCAAAGTCCGCGATGATATCGTCAATGTGTTCTGTGCCGACCGAAATTCGAATGGCGTCTTCAGTGACTCCGGACGCGACACGCTCTTCGTCGCTGAGCTGCTCGTGGGTGGTGGACCAGGGATGGATGGCGAGAGTCTTGGAATCGCCGACACTACATTTCACCAACCATATTAGCAAAGTTATGATGAAAAATGTTATAGGTATAGGGGAGTACTGACTTGGCAAGGTTGGAGATCAGCTTGAAGTTATCAACCACCTGGCTACCGGCGGCAGCACCTCCCTTGATTCCGACGGACAGGACTCCTCCAAAGCCACGCTTCAGATACTTCTTCGCGGTCTCGTGGCTGGGGTGGTTCTCAAGGCCGGGATACGAGACCCATGCGACATTTGGATGCTTACCGAGCCACTCGGCGAGCTTGATAGCATTGCTAGCGTGTCTCTCGCAGCGCAAGCTAAGAGTTTCGAGACCAAGGAGAAGCTCATGGGCAGCAAATGGGTTGAGGGCAGATCCAAGATCACGGAGGATCTCTACTCGGACGCGGATGGCAAAGGTGATGGGGCCGAAGGTCTCCCAGAACTTCAAGCCGTGGTAGCCCTCTGCGGGCTCGACGAACTGTGGGAATCTAGCGGCGTGCTTACCCCAGTCGAATTTGCCGCTGTCGACTACTATACCGGCAACGGTGGTACCGTGTCCACCAATCCATTTGGTAGCACTGTGAACGACGATATCGGCGCCGTGTTCAATGGGACGGAAGAAGAAGCCACCAGCACCAAAGGTGTTGTCAACCTGCACTTGTGGTTAGTTGAGGAAAACGGTAAGTTTAAGATTGAAGAAAGGTACATACGACGAGTGGGACACCCTTGTCGTGGGCAACTTTGGCAATAGCTTCAAAGTCTGGGACGTTGTATCGGGGGTTTCCGATAGTTTCAATGTACACAGCCTTGGTGCGGTCGTCGATAGCAGCAGCAATGTCCTCGGCACTATCACCGGCCACGAACTTTGTGTTGATACCAAGACGCGGCAAGAGGACCTTGAACTGGTTGTAGGTGCCTCCGTAAAGGTTTGTGGTAGAGACAATGTTATCACCCTGGTGAGCTAGGGCGGCAATAGCCATGAATTGAGCTGATTGACCGGAGGAGGCAGCGACGGCAGCAACACCTCCTTCAAGGGCCGCGACACGCTTCTCGAACACATCGACAGTTGGCTAATAAGGACACATCTGTCAGCATCTGAAAACACCTTCTTCAACTTTTTCTCAAGAGCAGATCTGCCTACGTTCATGATACGGCTGTAGATGTTACCGAATTCCTTAAGACCGAACAGTCTTGCGCCATGAGCGGAATCATTGAAAGTGTAGGACTAGATTTCGGCGTCACGTTAGTATTCAACCCTTATATCTCTATAGAATTGGTGCAACAAACCGAAGTAGCATAAATGGGTACTGCGCGCGACTTGGTCGTTGGATCAGGCTCCTGACTTCAATACAGTCAGTAAGAGAATACAAGTCGATAGAGAGCTATATGAGCTTACCCAGCATGCAGTTGGAGGGTCTCGAATCTCTTGTTTTCCGCCATGTTGCAGCAGACTAGATTGAATGTTAATGAGTGTTCAGAATCAACTGAGGGGAAACAAGTGCCACTGTGTCGTCGCCGTCGCAAGATGAAGCAAACGTACCGGTGATTAAAAGTACCGCGGGGTAAGTTCGGGTAGCTTAAGGTTAAGTGGGTGAAAGGAAGTACGAGCTGTGCTAATTGAACAACAGCAGAACAGATTCAAAAGAGACGGAAGAAGAGATCTTTTGAAGAGAAAAAGAAAGAGAAAAGAGATTCAACTCTGGGATGAATTGAATATATAGCCAAAAGAATTGTTTGGAGGGGTTAAAAAGGAGAGCCAAACATCGCGACGCCGATTGCGGGGGGAAACAAAAAAAACCTTTGGATAGTCGAAATGGCGTGATCGAGACGATTTCTGCTTGGCCCTTTTTTTTTTTTTTTTCTATTTATTTATGTCTGAATGATCAATTATTTTTATTCTCTGGTGGGGATGAACATTTTGCTGTTCCTTGAGGACGCCTCGTATAGAGGAGGGGAAGAGTTCTGTCAGTTGCTATCACGCGTGTGGGAGACAGACCAAATCATGGTTGATGCTGTAGACAAGATGAACGTATGTACCAGCATCGAGTATCGCAAAATCAAGAAAGATGCCAGAACCGATTGTGTGATTGTTCATCAAGTAGCGCCATTCTTCATCCTGAAGTCTGGACAATCAGCTCTGAATATGATGGAATCTCATCACTTGGGCTGCCTGTTGCCTCAACACAAACATCGACATTCCCGCTCACGATCATTGATCCTTGCTGTAGTGTGTCGATATGGGAACGTGACTTAGAGCATCCTGAGCGGACTTTGCTAACTATATATGCTGCCATTAGCTCCAAGTGCCGATGAACTGGTCATGTCTAGGCAAATCCCGAGATGCGCCCTGTTACTGTGCTTCGGCGTCTTGAATATGTCAGCACATACTTGGACCATATGAGAAAGACGAGATGCATGTACTGCACACCGTCCCGATCCCAGCACGCCCTTGCAATCGGCTAACAGGGCCCAGGCTTGCTCGAAACACTTGCAAGGGTCTGACACCACCTCTTTTGACGAGTCGATACATGTCAGTAGATGGAAATACTTCGAGGCGAAGGACTAGCGACTAGCTGGATATTGCTCCAGACCCTCTTTCAGCTGGCTCGGACTGAGGCGCAGCATGTTCTCAAGCCACACTGGTGGATGCGAAGAATAAACACAATATAATATTTATTCCAGCTTCACGCTTAAGAGAACCTCTCTCGATGGACGAACAGACAGATGTATCTCTGCGCGACCACAAGTACAGGATACATTTCGTATTCCCACCACGTTGATTGATGCCGTTCATCGCGTTGATGCCAGGATGCCTGGTTATAATAATTTCTTTACCTGCCCTTTTGTCTGCCATGTGGACCTTTTCTTAGTGTTTTGGGGCTTGTGGTTGGCCACGCTAGGGGGTTTTTGGGTTCCGTAATTTCCTCAGGTTCGTATATCAAACATTTTTTAGCACTAAGAATAGCTTGACATTGTGATCAAATATTGAGGTGAGAATGAAATGTCAGAGGAGACAAGAGAGGGATTTTTATATTCTTAAGGGTTATCTCACGTTCGCTCAGGGAGAGCACTTGCAGCTCAACACATCTATCTCATCTATACTCCATCGACCCAATATACGATGCACCTCTTATATACATCTACATCTTGTGATAGAACCCAAGCATCTCTCCACACGTCATTCTCCCCACCTCAAGAAACTATCATGCATTAACTGACCCGCTCCTTGCTTTTTTTCCCTTCAAGCCTTATAAACGGGTCACCCGAGCTTGGTGCGGATATTGTGAGTAGAGAGTATATATACTGGCCGTTCTCCCGTCAGTTGCGGTCCTTCACTTTCATGTATATATTCAAAGTCTAGCCTATCACATACATACCTCTAAGTATATATATTCATATATATTCATACCACACATTCTCTCCTCAACCATGCAACTAGACCTCGTCCTCATCCTGCGCGGCGTCCAGGCCTTCCTGGCCTTCCTCATCCTCGCCCTCACTGCCTATGGTAAGATCCCCCCTCCCATCTCCAGCATATCCCATACATGTATACATATAGTTACATATAATACTAACATCTCTCCAAGTCGTCAACCAATTCCAAGACATCGGTCGCTATCGTATCTGGGACCGTCTCACAGACAGCGCCAATTTCATGCTCTTCAACTCCGTCTGGACCTTCTTCCTCGTCATTCCATACCTACTTTTCGCACCTAAGTACCTCCCCAAGGCAGCGAACAAATATGCCCTCATGGGCGTTGAGGCGGTAACTACCATCTTCTGGTTTGCCGGCTTCATCGCGCTTGCTGCTGCCCCATTCTTGTCGGAATGTAAAGCGAATCCATGCAGCGCCGCAAAAGCTGCCGCTGCCTTTGGCGCTTTTGAATGGTGGGTACTCTGCCGTCGTTGTCGCGACTATTGTCCTTGTTGTTGTAGTTTATACTGATTGTTATCTTGTTATAGGGCTCTGTTCGTCGCCACCGCCGTCCTCGTAGTTCTACCCATGGCTCGTAACCGGAACTCTGAGCCAAAGCCACCAACCGTGGAAACCCAGGCGGCCGTCTAAAGAATTCCCAACCCAGTTCGCTGGAAACTAAAAAACCTACCTCTCCTTAAAACATCCGATATGATACCCCCGCTCTATTGATTTCTTCATATGAGAGAAATGATATGCTCGCGTTTAATTGATTGATTGATTGAACTTATTGGTTCTGAACATTCCATCATCTCCCCTTTACCTTCTTTGATGTGGCTTTCACTACTGTGGAGACACGAGCTATTGCTCCTTCGTCGAGTCGATACCTAGTAATATTTATACCATATAACTACCTAATGAAGTAAATGTTCGAAACAGAACTTATAACAATCACCATGCATTAAGAGGCTGAATTATTGTATATACACAAGGCACAAACACGCCGAGAGAATGGGGTGCTGCTCGCAAATATTAAATTGAATAAACAGATCCAGCAAGTATGTGGTCCAGCTGAGGAATATTCAGATGGAGCACATCACCTACCGTATCGAGGGGGAATTAAAGGTCAAATGGGGACAAAAAGATCACACAATATAAACTACTGCGCCTTTTATTTAGTTACGCTAATGGGGGGAATTATAATCGTATTATGATTTGGATGCAAGGAAATCTGCTGCCTATATTCGGGGAAGATAAATGTTAGTCAATATGTAACCCAATGTTTTTGATACAAACGAAAAAGTATCTCTCACCTTGTCGAGATTATAGTCGAATTTCTCCAATGCTGCAAGAGACTCGTCCCGCGCATACCCCATAGTGGTCAGGCGTTGTAATAGCAAATCATCCTCACCCGTCTCTGAGTTCAAAGCCCAGCCAGGCGACTTGCTGTTCTGAGGCGGTTGTGGGAACGAGGTTGCTGTGACGGACGCTTGACTTGGCTCAGTGGACGAGGGCGGGAGCTGTGATACCGGTGACTTTGGGCCTGCACCATTTCCATCCTTTGGAACATCAAGGACCGAGAACAAAGCATCCCAATCGTGGGAAGAGCCGGTGGCTCCCGCTGGTTGTTGTTGTTGCTGTGGTGAAGTGGCTTGGGCGGCACCGGAATTGGCACTAGCATCGAAATCGAAAAAATTCGAGTTTGTGCCATTATTATTATTATTAGCACTGGTACTTGACTTTCCAGGGTCGGAGGGATTGTCGAATGAAATGTCAAAGTTTGTGGCATCTTTGTTGAAAGGTGATTCAAAGTCATCGTCGCCGTCATCGTCATCATCATCATCGTCGTCTGCTTCCTTTGCAGGGGCAAGGTCTAGTCCGGCAAACGCGGCATCAAAATCTTTATTGGCAGGTTTTTTATCAGCGTCTGTAGAAACCGTGGACGGGCCATCTTTCGCTGCAGGATGTTGTGGAACCCCGCCGATGATTGGGTCCTTCGTGCTTGACTCAACAGAATGCGGTGCGTCTCCGGCTGCAGTTGGATCACTTCGGCCGGGAAGCAGTCCTTTGAATTCGGCAGGTGAGTGGCCAGGCACATCCTTCGCAACACCAGACTCATACGTTGGTGGTGATTGCTGTGCATCTGGGGTCGGTAGTTGTGATGAGGAGCCGTTCGTGGCATCTATTGATGGGAACGTGGAAGGCTGTTGACCATTTTTTGGCCCTTCTCCTGATGCATTTCTAGGTGGCGATGCGGGGCTGAAGTCGTCGTCAAAGCCAACAGGTCCCTCGTCGTCGGTGCTGCTATCGTCATCATCGTCAAACTCTCTAATTGGCGGGAACTCGCTAGCACCACCAGCTTGTCCTCCGTTCTTTGAATCGGCACCCTTCCCTCCAGGCTGCTTCACTTTCATAGAAGCAAACGCCTCTTCGAAATCTTGAGCTTTCTGGGACTGGGACCGTTCATGCGCTGGTCCACCAAATACCTCATCAAAGCTTACATCCCTTTTGGGCGTTGTTTGACCGCTTGCTCCTGGGAACGCGCCAGGCAGGCTGGGCGATTGTGCGCGCGAGCTATCTTGCTGCTCACCCGATGACTTGACATCTTTAGTAATCCCTTCGGTAGTGTCTGAGAAGGGGGTGGTGGAGCTCCCGTCCCCTGAACTGTCCTTTTTGGCACTTTCAGCCACTGCTGATTGTGCATCAGCTTCGGAAGAAGCAGAGACTCCGAATCGGCTAGCCGGTGGTGAAGGCATTATGGATGAAGTTTCCGAGTGGTGGCCTGGAATTGGAAGATTGTTGGCAGTGATCTGCCTCGAGAGAGGGGGGGGAGGCGGTTCCGAGAAGGCTGTCTGGTTGTCTGACAACACGGGCGGTGGTGAAGTAGAAGGGGTTGACATGTGCGTCACATCCGCCTGCTTGCCAGACTGTTGTTGTGCACCCGGGCTTGACTGGGGAGACGCTGCCCTAAAGGTGGTGGGAGGTGGAGGAGATGCAGAAGGCGCTGAGAAAGAAGTACCAAAGACATTATCAAATACACTCTGCGGGTCGCTGGGGGACCGTTGCTGGCCTGTAGATTGAGGAGATAGAGCATTTTCTGACGTATTCGTAGCCCGCCTGAAAAACGGGTTAGTTCCCTGGCTAGCTGTAGAAATGGCAGGGCTTTCGAAAGGAGCCGGTGAAGTTGGGCCCGAACCAGGAGACTGGGGAGACTGGGCGGCCTGTCGTTGTACTTCTGCGATTTCCTTGTTCGTGTTGTCAATATCCTCTTGAGTTTTCTCCCGTTCCCCTTCAACGGTGGCCAGCTGCTTCTTGTTAATCGCCACTAGCCCTTTGTGCTGCCGAGCCTCAGAGCGAAGTTTTTCAAGTAGAGGTTTGAGCTGACTGATTTGGGTGTTTGTCTGCTTAATACTCTCCTTCAATTTTGCATTTTCCTGCTTGTCAGCTTCCAAAGCCGCTGATACTTGATTATGCTGATTTTGCAAATCCTGGCGCGTTCCCGCGAGCATTGCAATGTCTTGTTGCAACTTTCGGGTCTCATCGCGCGATGCCTTTAACCGCGTTTCGAGAGCTTTGAAGTCCTTGACCTCTTGCTCATACATCGCGCGCGCTTGAGCGAGTCGTGTTTCAAAGTCCCGCTTTTGCTGGTTAACTTGCGCGAGGTCCTGCTCCGCCGTGCCACGCTGTGTCTGGATATTCTGCATTTCCTTCGATAGGGTGCCTACTTGGTTCGAAAGGTTTGCTAAATCACTTGTATCTTGGGTCAATTTTTTACTTTCTTCAGGGTCCGCATCTCCTAGCAAGTCATCGGCAGACTGTGACATTTGCGGATTGGGGGCCTGAGATCCGGTTACTTGAGGATTGAGGCTTTGCCCAAATGAAGACGTAGGCACAAATGGTTGAAATGTCGCCGTGGGGGGTGTAGGGCGTGCAGTTGGCGAGGCAGGAGGTTGAGATGGAGGTATGGATTGAGCGTTCGAGCCACCAGTTGATTGCGGAATTTGGGTAGCGGTCCCGAAAACGTCTAGACCGTAAAGGTCCTCAGCCGCAGACCTCCCTTGCCCAGTTGACTGTGCCTGAATCGGGCGCGAGATAGGCGCTGCTTGCCGTCGCATGCTTGGAGGGATAAGGGCAGGTGCCAGTGTTTGCGGAAGTGGATCCTTTGTGTTCCGCTGCTGGCGAATGAGGTACATTGCAACAGCGAATTCGTCTTTGTTTAATTGGCCGTCTGAATCAATATCGGCCAGGTCCCAGATTTGGGCCAGAGTCTCCTCAGGTAATTGAGCATTGGAGAAGAATGTAACAGCTTGTTCACCAGTGATAACGCCTAATTGTGCCTTATCCACTGTATTGAAGACGTTGTCAAAATACCCTTTCTCCTGAGATGTGATCAACCAATCACCGCCGGTTTGTGTTTTACCCAGAGGACTGTGCGTTCTTTGAAGACCGGAGCCACTAAATTGTTTCGGTATGGCGGGGACAGGTGGGACTTCGGGGGTTGATGTACGCTGGCCAGTACGTCTGGCGGCCGCATCGTAAAGTCCCGGGGGTAATGCTTGTGGCAGACCTTTCATAGCACCGGTCTTGTAGGCCGTCAGAAGATGCATCGCAATGATAAATTCTGTAGCATCCAGTTGACCTCGCTGCCTAGAGTCCGCTAGGTTCCATACCCTACCCAAAACTTCGTTCGGTAGTCTGGCTCGTTCGAATATTTGTTTAGCAACCTCGCCTGTGACGTAACTTTTGTCAGCATGCACAAGAGCTGCACAGTACGGAGCCATTCCATTGGTATACCTGAGATAAATCCGTTTACGCGATCTGATTTCTCAAACAGATTGAAGAATTTCGAAGCATCCTCTGGGCTTAGCGGTGGAACCCTCACCGGCCCGGCGCTGGAAGGAGGTGGGCTTTGGGCTGGGGGAGGATAACCCTCGGGCGTAACCCCAGTGAATTTTGGCAGAGGGCCAGCTATGCGTGAAATTGAGGACGTTAGCGACCATTCCAATTATCCTAATGGAAAAGGGGTTTTAAAATGGACAAAGTTAACTCACGCTGCAAAGCCAATTCCTCAGTAGGGACGCGTCCAGCCTGTGCATGTCCAATCAACCGCAACACAACGCCAAATCCAGAAGGGGTCAAAAGACCGCGGTTTTCCTTATCGGCAATTTGCCATATCTGCACCAGCAATTAGCCACCCTTTGCCCAAAACCTCCGGAGCGATTGAGTCTGCTATATCGTAACAGTAGGAATCAAAGACTCACCAGGCCCAGTATATCCGCTGGTAAGCTCGTCTTCTCAAAAAATGTAATAGCAACTTCGCCCGTGATGACGCCAAGGTTCGTTTTATCGGCAGCCTGGAAGAGCTGATAGAACACTCGTTTCTCCTCCGGCGTTAGATTCAAATTTGGATGCTGCGTCTCTGTAAATCCACACCATTCCCTCATTAGCCAATTGTATCATGAAGGCCGGGGGCCTTTTAGGAATGAAAACGGCGGACCACGGCTGTAGCGCCGGAGAAAAGGGGATGAGGGGGGAAAAGGGGGATAAAGAGCGGAATAGCAGGGGAAGTAGGGGTAATACTCACTTTCCGCCATTGTAATAATATCGCCCTCCCCGCAATCATATGCCAGGGGCCTCCAAAACGCCGCGCTGTCGGTTCAGCTAATCGCAGAGGTGGTTGAAGGACAACTATAACAAAGCCGCAAACATGAAAGTTTTGGGAGAGAACGGGCAGTAAATCTGTGGTCGGTAAGCTGCGGTTGTCAACAGCCGTGAAGTAAGCTAAATCGACAGGCGTATAAGAGCTATTTCAATCTGCTGGAACTGGTATTAAAGCACACTCGTGGATCGTGAAGTCGGCGCCCAAAGCCTTTCTTTTGCCTACGAAGTCACCGGCGCTTTGGGGGAAGCTCAGCGAATCCCCTGTCCAATCGGAGCGTGGCTGACAATGGATAATATATTATCCGAGATTATCATATTATGTAAGCTGTTACGTCATCATCCGACCGTCTGGGGAAAGCGTCGATGATTCTCCAAGTCATTCAGCGTGTAAACAGTGATAGTCCGTCTTGTATTAACGTATAAATTTAGATTCCTTGCTCAAAAAAACGCTATATTAACAGAGAGAAGGGAGGCGCCTTTTCAGCCCAGACAGCTTCCTTATTCCTAATAGGCCTGTTCGGGATCGTCCTCGCCGTCATAGCTATCGGCAGCGACTTCCTCATAGTCCCGCTCCAAAGCAGCAAGATCCTCACGGGCATCAGTGAACTCGCCCTCCTCCATACCTTCACCAACGTACCAGTGAACGAAAGCACGCTTGGAAAACATGAGGTCGAATTTGTGGCACAGCGCAGACCAAGCTTCGCCAATAGCCGTGGTGTTGGAAAGCATACAACTACAGAAACAAAATATTAGCATTGTACGGCTGATTTAGTTACCCGAGGGAGTGGGGAAAGGAACTTACACTGCACGGTCAACCTTAGCAAGATCGCCGTTGGGCACGTTCTGTGGTGGTTGGTAGCTGATTCCGAGCTTGAAGCCAGTTGGGCACCAGTCGACGAATTGGATGGTGCTCTTAGTTTTCAAGGTTGCGACCGCATTATGCACGTCCTTGGTTACGACATCACCGCGGTACAGGAGGCATGTAGCCATGTACTTGCCGTTGCGTGGGTCGCATTTGACCATTTGGGTGTTGGGTTCAAAGCAGGACATGGTGATCTCGTGGATGGAGTTAGACTCGTGCGAGGCCTTGGCCGCAGAGATAACTGGGGCGTACGAGGCGAGGGGGAAGTGTATCCGGGGATACGGGACAAGGTTTGTCTGGAACTCGGCCAAATCGACGTTCAGGGAACCATCGAAACGTAGGGATGCGGTTACCGAAGAGACAACTATGAAGATGTCAAGGGTTAGGAAGAGGTATCACTAAAGAGTATGGGATGATTGAAATCAATTTGGCCTGGCGACTTACCCTGCGCAACAAGACGGTTAAGGTTCTCAAAGCCTGGTCTCTCGATACCCAAGTTGTTGCGGCAGATATCATAGATGGCTTCATTGTCGACCATGAAGCTGCAGTCGGAATATTCCAAAGTCGTATGGGTAGTCAAGATTGAGTTGTATGGCTCTACAACTGAAGTGGCATTTTGTGGAGCAGGGTAGACGCAAAATTCGAGCTTGGTCTTCTTTCCGTATTCCGAGGCCAAACGCTCCAACATCAAGGCTCCAAAACCCGAACCGGTACCACCACCAAAGGAGTGGAAAACCAAAAAGCCTTGTAATCCCGAGCAGTTATCGGCCATGCGTCGCACCCTGTCCATAACCTGGTCGATCATCTCCTTTCCAACGGTATAGTGGCCACGAGCGTAGTTGTTAGAAGCATCTTCCTTGCCTGTGATCATCTGTTCCGGGTGGAAGAGGTTTCGGTATTGTCCAGTGCGAACTTCGTCGACGACGTTGGGTTCGAGATCGCAGTAGATGGCTCGGGGAACATATTTGCCTTGTCCTACACTCGAAAGGCAATTAGTTTAACGTGCCAGAGGACAACGGGCCAGCGTAAATAGCCTTCTTCGTACCAGTCTCCGAGAAAAAGGTGCTGAAACCCCGGTCATCGTCTGCGGCTTTACGCTCGTCGGTTAGGTAACCATCAGGCTAAAGGTAGTTAAAAAGTGCACGTTAGATACATTTCATGGTCCCCATAGCAAAGGGTGGACGAGTACATACCTTAATGCCATGCTCAAGACAGTACAACTATCGAGGGTAAAGCAGTTCAGTTAGATTACACCGATAGATAGAAGATACAATAACCATCTCAATAGCTGAGCATCCATACCTCCCAGCAAGCATTTCCTATTTGGCAACCCGCCTGGCCGACTAGACAAGAGAAGAAGCGAAGATTAGCATTTGAGAGAGTACGAAGGGACGGCTACGTGCATTGCATGAACACCTACCATTCAAACTGATTACTTCTCTCATCTTGAAACAGTGAAACAGTTCCTCTTAACTGCAAAGCTCGATAGAGTGTGACAAAAAAAGAATATCGAGTGAACACCAACAGTTATTCTGAGAGTGTTAGAAAAAAAAGGAGTTAGTTGTGTAAGCGCTCAAGTCAAGATAGACGGTGAACAGCAGCAAAAAAAAAAGAAAAGGCGCGAACCTTTTTTTTCCAAGAGCTTTTGTTGACAACGAAAAGAGCCCAAAAGTCACGTCAACAAAAACAAAAGACAAAGGGTTTGTTTCTGTTTATATTTTTCTCCGTTCTCCTTTGCTTTTTTGTCTAAATTGTTTGGTTCTCTTTGGTCCTGAACTAAAAAAACTGCTGACTACAAAATATTTACTGTTTTTCTTTTCCCGCTGGATCAACCAAAAAGAAAAGCTCAAAGCCAATGACAGAACTTGCCAAGATCGACAATTCCACTCCCTGTCAAAAAGGCGTTGGTGATGGGGGGGATTTTGCGAGAGATGCCGATGAATGACGGTGTGGATGAGAACAAGCAGACCTTTGGGGGTATCAGTCAACATGACTTTTCTGTGCCCAAACACGGAATTTCTTCCTGTTCTGTGGAATGCGTTGTCCTGGCTTGACATGGAGAACAGCCACCGATATGCCAACACATACTGGACTATCCACTCGGGAGCGTCGTACCCGTCGAGTTGGTGACGGTTTGCTTTTAGTGGAGGGCCATCACCGCCATTGGCCCGACCAGTCATGATAAGGCATGCATATTTTGTCACCAGCTGGCTGTTGCGGAAGAACGAATTTGACCAGGCTGGTTTGGCCTCGGTCATCTCCAGAATAATGAATATCAGAGCGTTCAGACTGGATATCAAACTCTTCGGCCTGGAGACTTCCATTCTTTCATACATCAAATAGTTAACTTACCATGTAAAGATAGAACATATGTGACTTGCTGCATCGAATAATACCGTGTAGTAAACCTGGCCACAGGCTCTTGTTTCTAATGGATATTTCCCCGGAATATATCTACTAAAACAGCGAGATAACTGCCTCCTGTACCTTTCTGTGTCTCTATGTGTCTTTCTGTCAGCTCATCGCAAAGTAACTTGCACAGCAGTTTGGTCATGTGACTCTATGGGCGCACCTCAGCCGCATCTGCAAGCATAGATAGATCCATATAAGAGTATCTTCATAGATAGTTGCTAAATTCATTATAGAAAGCATTCAAATAGCATCTCAAAAAGCTCATAACTATATTCCGATACTCATGTATGACCCTATCCTCGCGGAACCTGCAAAACTATGGTGTCCCAAAACTAACCTGATCATGCTAGAGCCTAAACAAACCAAGTCCCATCTGCATTACTACCTCCTCTTAGGTGCAATTTTCGAGGTAGTAGATCTATCAACTAGCGCATGCGCACCCTACCAACTCATGCCGCATTGTATATCTCCCTTGATCAGCAAGAAAATCCTGGCTTTTTGCTTTGGCGCAGCCTCGTGATAGCCCAATCCAACTTCTCTTCCTTCTAATGCTCTTGTGACCCAATAAGAGACCAAGGAACTATCTATCCCTCCTCAAGTCTTACCCCGGAGGACGTTATAACCCCTCTATGGGTGCATATATAATAAGGCTCCCTCAGGACTTGCAAGCTAAGAAATTCACCCCCGCCTCCGCACGGTATCATCGAGCTTGCTGTGCACTCGAGAAGAAGTGAAGGGAGGAATTTCAGCCTTATTTTGCACCCTGGAAACCATGCTTTCAATCATTTGGCTTATTGCGTCCTTCAGCAGCCTAATCCTGGCCAATGTGGAAAAGGACATATTCATTGCGCCGGAGCTAGGGTCGATCCCTTCACAGTTGGCCCAGCTTGAGCTGCCAACACTAACGCCTTCAAAGCCATGGGTCCGCACACGTCTCGATGCTATATTCCCTACAGACACAGAGCCTCTGGGTAGGGTGTCATGGTTTCTCCTCGAGGACCTAAACCCCGGCCAGCGATATGAAATTCGTGCATGCTGGCTCGCTACAGTAAGGAGTTTTTCCCCGCGCTTTCAACCTACCCTAACCACCCTACCAATAAACTAACATCTCACCAGCAACCAACCTCCTTTACCCTTCTGGCTCGTACGGCCTCTAGCCTTATAGAGTCTGAATCTTTATTATCTTCAATCACCGGCTTTGCCAGTTCACATGAACGGGTAAACCCTCAGGATGAGAACGGGCTTGTACCTGTAAAAACACCCGCAGCTTCAGGCTCATCATTATTTCTCTCTGTGCATGCAGCTGCAAGCTACTTCACGCTGAATGAGACACTCATGGCCGACGTCCCTCCCGTCCATGTGGATCTCATCCTCGACCCATATATCCTAAACGTGGCTCCGAGGTCCCTTTTACCGACTATGGGATACGTCACGGTAGTGGCGTCAATTGCTTGGTTCCTTGCGACCTTTGTCCGTTCCCAGATGTTCGGGATGGTGTCTAAGATAGACTCGGCAAGTGGTCATGGTGTCAAGAGGAGACGGCAGGATAGGATTGGGTTTTTTCATATCTTTTAAGCGTTTGTTCAAGGCGGATTTGTACATAGACCTCTCAGTTTCCTAGCTGCTTTTGACTATTCTTTCTTTTCTCTTCCTGGATAGGCGTACGTTGCATTCATGATGGTATCATTATCAGTTATTAAAATGGTGTTTTGACCCGTACCTTCGTTCTCCATTCACTCTTGTCCTAGATGAGCTCTATGGAACAATAATAAAGAAAAAGAGTTATAAAAGCCAACTATTTTGAATATCCTTCAAGTGATATCGGCATATCAAAAAAATACATGATAGCTATCGTACTAAATCCGTGTAAATAAAAAAACCGGGTATTATCATACAGGCACCCAGTGGGAAATTTTATCAAAAAGATACAAATGCTTTGCAATTCGAGATTTAGTAATCTCTAAGCACAGCAACAAGATCGTCCAGCCTTGCTATTTCGCCCAAAAGCATCGTTTCCTTGACTTTCCACTCCTTCAACATCTCAATGTCGTGGGGCTGGAAATACCGTTCCATGTTCCGCTTCACGTCTGAACGCTGCGCTTTTTCAATTAGAAATTTGCACTTATTTCGCTCTGCCCTGATGCGCTGGAAACAGCGCGAGAGCGTCTTATAAGTATCTTCGAGAACCATAAGAGATACTCTGTCTGGATCATAGAACCATAGATAGATGGTGCGGGATGGTTGGCGCTGGGCATCACGGGGCACTTCTTGCAAGTCTATGAACCCAGCCGCTTGCATTAGGGCTAGAATCTGACGCAAATCTTTAGATGGTAGGAGGCTTATTTCCTGGAGGCGTTTTTCGTCGAGTTTTCCTTTTGCGTTTAGGACGCGGATGAGGCGGACTCCGACGCTACCGAAGCGGGATTCGATAAGGCGTTCGATTTCTAGGTGGCGTAGTTCTCGGGCCAGGTGTCTGTATTCAACCATCCAGGAAATAACACCCGAATCTAGTCTCCGGTGGGAGAAAAAGTAGGGCTCCGATGCGAGAAGGGAGAGATGTTGGCCCACTTGGTATACACGGCTTTGACCGCGCTGTTTAGGTCCATTTCCATCGTCATCTTCGTTATCTTCGTCGTCGTCATCATCTTCGTCTTCACCATCCTCACCTGTATGCCCAGCTCCGTTGTGTAGGCCATTTGCGGCATCGAGTCCGGCGACGGAGCTGGTTAGATCGAGATCTGGACCGACGTCGGCCAATATGGTGTGTAGGGGAACTGCTGCAGAGTACTGTTCCGCTTCTTCTCCTTCCCGGACTATTTCGGAATGTAGGCGACATTTCGAAGTTTGGAGCTCAATCCGGGACAGAAGTGCTTGATATACTTGGGAGGTTACGGGGGAGGTGTTCTGTTCGGCGAGTTCGATTAGCTTCTTATTACGAAGAGCAACATCGATTTTATCGTAATTCATGCGAATGATCATATTGCCCTATAGAGCGTTAGTAAAGGTGTTTTTATCCAGCAGTGCTTGAACGATAGGGCAGCGAAAAACTTACGTCCAATGAAAAATCTTTATCGATATAACCGCCAGAGAACTCGTCGCCGTCGTCATCATCATCTTCGTCTTCGTCTTCGTCCAGGTATACGTCTTGGTCCAATTTTACTCTTTTCCGCGGGCCTTCTGATGAGCTTTCAGCGATTCTTCTCTTCACACTTGGGTGAAGTATTCGAGGGACCAGTCCGCGAATTATAGTTCCGTCACTCCAGTCCGCGACCAATCTTTGGGCGTTGGATTCTAGTTTGTCTTGCTGCTTTTTACCCGTCAAGTTTCCTCCATCTATAGTTGCTTTTGCGGATTTGAGGGCGGCATCATGTAAATCTGCCGGACTGTGAAAATTGTTATCCCTTACGCGAACGATATAGCCGAGCGCTGTGAGTTCCCGCAAAACTGGTTGTAGTTCGCCAAATATCCTTTCCTGCGCAGTTTCACCGGTACTTTCTGCGCTTTGAGCGAGATCTTGCTTCTGTTCGGTTTCCTCTGGGATATCGCCCTGGTCCTCGACAACACCATCCACCACACCGTTTCCTACATCATGTACCCCATTTACACCATTGGTGGTCTCAGCGGGGATGTCGCCAAATTCCTTTGGTTGGAGCTCTGGAAGACTCTCAAGATGACTAACTCTGACATGACCAAGCGCTAAGATTGTAGCCACTACCTTCGAAGCATAAGCGCCCAACCTTTCTTTGACTAGCTGTAGGATCCTCCCGGACCTGACGAGAAGATACGCGGCTCTCCAGTTGGTTTCATAGTAGGTGACTCCGTCGTCTAGAGAGGTATAGTGGAAGATGAGGTGCTGTCGGATGAGAACAACTAGGCCGTGTCTAACTTGCTGTTGGGATAGACGAGTATTTTGAACGATCTTGGTCCTATTTTGGCGGCCGTGGTGTAGCAGGAAGGAGAATATTGTCTGGCATAACAGTTAGCAACACCAGAAGTGAACATGAATGAGGTAACCACCAACGTACCGTGTACAGCTCTCCAAAATTGTCTGTAATAAGGAGTTCGCAGAGCTCCGCAGCGTACTATGATTTAATGCTATTATCAGACCAAGAGAGCCAACAACCATTGAGTCATACAAGCTCACCTGCGACATCTTGGGAGAGCTTCTAGAGAGATGACAGCTTCTCTAGAAGTGTCGCAACGTCAGGGGCGAAAACCCATTCGTATCGGGGCGGAGGCGGGAGCAAGTAGACAAAGACCCCTTCAATTGCAGAGACACATATGTACAAGAACAGATCTCATCACCATCAATCAAGCGCAAAGAAAAAAGTAGAAAAAAATTACCCCCCAAAAGCAGCTTATCTGATTAATCGCCAGGCGCACCACGTGATTTAATCTACACGTGACGGCGTGGAAAAACTAGTCGTCAAGCCGGCCAATCAACGCCGGATTATATAGACTTCGTTCAATTGGAACTCCCAAAGTCCGAAGCTTTTCAGGATCTCGACGAGTAAGCAAGGCATCTTAACACTCCTAACGCCACTCAATTGCTTGCTGGCTTCTGCCTCCTCCTCCTTCTCCTTCTTGTACTTTATTCTCCTCTTCAATTCCAGGCAATAATGCTTTCGCGGGCTTCCGTCGGCCGAAACGCCGCTCGTGCTTTGCGGTATGGCTCCCAGTCAGTCAACAAACGAGGCATGGCCGCCGCGGCTCCTAAGGGCTTCGAGTACGAGACCAGCGAAGCAGCTGGCGTGAAAGTTGCAACCAGAGACCTCGCTGGACCTACTACCACCCTCACTGTTGTGGCCAAGGGTGGTTCCAGATACCAACCTTTCCCCGGCTACGCTGATGTTTTGTCGAAGTTTGCTTTCAAAGTAAGTGTTGAATGGCTTATAGAAGTTGGCTGGCTGGAGATATATGGACTCTAATAATAATGTACTACTAGTCTACGTTAAACCGATCGGCGCTACGGATCACTCGAGAGAGTGAACTCCTTGGAGGAGAATTAACGTCCTATCAAACCAAGGAAAACCTCGTCCTTTCCGCCAGATTCCTGAATGCTGACCTTCCTTACTACGCCGAATTGTTAGCTGAGGTCGTGTCCAAGTCGAAATATTCTCGTAAGACCACCTTACCGTGCATAAAAATAGTTGGGATGATATCGGATACTTACTGCAATCTCCAGCATACGAGCTCAAGGAAGTCATCATCGGCCTTCTTCAGCACTCTCAGAATGCCGTGGCCGCGAACCCAGAAACTCTAGCTCTCGAATCCGCCCATAGCGTCGCATTCCATCACGGCCTCGGAAACCCATTGACCCCACCACCATGGGCCCCAGTGTCCAAATACGTTAACGCCGAGGGCATTGCCTCTTTTGCTCAGGGTGTATACACTAAGCCCTCGATCGCCGTTGTTTCCAGCGGTGCCGATTCCGCCGAAGTAAACAAGTGGGTTGGTCAATTCTTCGGAAGCGTCCCTGCATCCTCCACCTCCACCCCTGTTGCCAGCCAGGCAAGCAAGTACTATGGTGGTGAGGAGCGTATTGCCACCCCTGCCGGAAACGCCGTCGTTATCGCATTCCCTGGCTCAAGTGCATTCGGAACTGCTGGCTACAAGCCTGAGTTGTCCGTCTTGGCCGCCCTTCTCGGAGGCCAATCCAGCATCAAATGGTCGCCCGGATCATCCGTCCTTTCCCAGGCCGTATCAGCCATTCCCGGTGTCAACGTCTCTACCAGCCAGTCGTCCTACTCCGATGCTGGTCTCTTCCACATCAACATTACTGGCAGAACCGCAGACGGTATTGCCCAAGCCAGCAAGAAGGTTGCTGAGGCATTGAACACAGTTGCTTCAGGCAATGTCTCCTCTGAGGCTATCAAGAAGGCTTCCGCTCTCGCCAAATTCCGTGCCCTCGAATCCGGCCAAAACTTGACCACTGGTATGGAGGCAAGCGGTTCCGGTCTTATCCACGGTGGCAGTGTCCTCCAAATCGCCGAAGTTGGCCAGGGTTTCGACAAGGTCACCGAAGAACAAGTCAAGCAGGTAAGTAAAAACAGGGAATTTTTTTTTATTCACAAGCACCTAGTCGTAACTGAATCACGCTAATCACACGTAATTATGAAACATCTAGGCCGCCAAATCTCTCCTCAGCAGCAAGGCTTCCGTCGCTACTATCGGCGACCTCAACATCCTCCCATATGCCGCAGATATCGGCCTAACCGTGTAAATATACCCTAGACCTCCTACAACAAACCCGATGAAATAATCAAAAAAAGAAATAGACAAGAAAAATCAAATAATCCCACCTTATCTTCGTTCGTGGCCTGATCCCCAAGTTCTGTTGCTGTACCTTTTCGTCTCCTTTCTCCTTCGCTGTGAGAGAAGCGCTTTTTTATATGTTTTCTCCCCACTCCCCTCATTACCGGAGAAATGGCCGTAGAGGAAGACAAACGTGGGAATTTTCCTTTTTTCTTTTGTTTTTTTCACCGAACACGGTAGGATGTGTATCTCAGGCTGAGTTCAATTTTTCTCTTGCTCTCTCACCTTACTATAAATACATCTCGTCATATTTTGCTTGTCCATTTTATTCTCCGTGTTTCCATGTACTTATATACAGAATAAGCTACTTTTGATATGAAGAAGAAAGCCAGAGGAGTCTGATTCGTACTTGTAAATGATTATGCATGGCTGTTTAGATAAGATGGACAATCCTCGAAAATATAATTATATTCCCCGTTAATGAAAACGCTGCTCCATCGCTGTCTATCGTTTTGCGTGTTGAGTATATAAAGAAAAGTAAACAGGTACAGAAGTAAGAGGCAGGGAGCAGGAAAAAAAGCTGATTACAACAGTGAGTTAAAATAAACGAAAAAATTTCAAATTTCTCCTTAGAAGGGAAACAAGATATAGTGTATGATATCCATCAACAGTTTAGTGCTTTGCACTGACGGAATCGCCGGTCAATTTCTCAACGGCTTCCTTGGCCCTGTTTAGATTAGAAGGGTGGTTAGCTTCTGCTTGCTTCGAGAGTGGTGAGATGCGATGATAGTGAAAAAGAAGTCCAACTTACATATCACCAAGAGCAACCATGCAGACAGTCTGCCAGATACCAAGACCAATACGTGGAGCAACACCACGGTACAAGCCCTTGAGACCATTCGACTCATAGATATACTTGGCAGTCTTTCCAACAGTCAAGTTCTTAGGTCTGTTAGGGTCTTCGGTCTTGCTCTGCATCTCGACACGGATGACTTCAATAGGCTGGTTCCAAGCCGACAATCCACCACCGAGTCCAGAGGCCAAGATCTTCTCGAACCCGCTCAGACGCTGTCCTTCATCCTTGCCAGTGACATTTCGAATAGCCGATTCCGCGAGACGAGAAAGACCGAAGCGAGAACCCCAGTTTGTAGTCTGGCGGATAGCAACTGCGTTGACACCCTTGTTGATTCCACGAATACCTTCACGGCGGTAGATGTCCATGAAAGTAGCGAATGTGCCGGTTGGTTTGACTCCCGCAGCGGCCATTTTGTGCTTGGTGATTTCAACCGTCTTCATGCAGGTGCAGAAACCCATTGTGGCGTAGGCCTGGGCAACACCACCGGTCATACCACCACCGATTCCAGCGAAGAAATCATTGGCACCGAAGGACTTTGCGTAGTATTCGGCTTCGGAAGCTACGAAGAGGAGGACGGCGCCTTTTGTCGAAGCCTCAATCCAGGCCCAGGGAATGAGACCTTGGTAGTCTATAGCAAATCAACATTAGCTTCCTGTCTATCTTCTTGGTCTAGCAATTGTCAAGATTTATATTTCACTTACAGCCAAGAACACCGCCACGACCCCAAATCCGACGCATGGCACCCGCGAAGGTATCAGACCTGTTCGCAGCCATGGTTGTCTTGATCACTTCCAGCGGCTGGCCCAGGGTGGTAACCCTAACGCATCACGTCAGCACTATTTCAGATCGATCGACTCCCGCTGACCTGTCAGTACTTACTCGAACATGTTCAAACCAGCACCAAGCAGCAAATTGCTGAACTTGATCGGCTTCTTCTCAAGCTTCTGCGGCGCAGCGGCCGGGGGAGAAAGTTGAGCGGAGGACATCTCTTGAAACTGGGACGCGCTGAAAGGGGCCCTGACCAAGGGAGATGTAGAGACGGGGGTTGGACTCGCGGCTAAGTGCTTCTCGCTATTTCAATCGCCGCTGTTGTGAAAGCAGCTTTTGGATTTTTTTTTCTCGGTTACCGGCTATCGGTTATGCGAGTTTGTTTGTTGAGAGAGAGGGAACTTGACGATCTTATTTCTGTATGAGTGCGAACGATGCGTTGGGAAGCAAAGTATTTAGAGGAAGGCTTTTCTCTTCTGTCTGTCTTTTGCTAGATTGCAATCGGGCTGGTGAGAAGTTAGTTTAATTATTTCAACAAGCACGCCAGCCTTGAGTCTCGAGCCTTGGAGGACTCTGGGGTCCGGGGATTATTGCCTCCCATATACAAAAGGTAGATATAGTGACACACCCACCCGTATCCGTAGCCTTCTTCAACAAATTGCGGACCGGGGGCGTGGGAGTTAACGAAATAAAAGCGACAGTGTGAACTTACTCTAAGCAATTAATTGATCTGGTGAACGAGCTGAGCTGTGATATTCAGTCTGATATCAGTCTATGATGCTATCGATTGTATACAAAGAAAGCTGCTTCGGGAGAAAGGAGAACTTTTTTTTATCACGGGGAAAAAAACAACAAAAACGATATCGGAGAGAAAAATTACGCTTACGGTACGGCATTTCGGCTGTATTGACGGTTGCCTGCTGACAGCCGCGGTTGGGGCCGCGTTAAAAACCAGAGTCTCGGCTGTGGTGCTAGACTGTTTTTGGATATTATCCCGCTGACTCAGCCTGCATTGGGGCTGGATGTGGTTTAGCGTGTTCAGCCCGATGGCGTGTTTTACATTGAAAAATTACAAGAGCTTCTCTGGCTGCATGAAGGCTTTTTTTCTGGCGTCCCCAACAGTTTTTGTGCTTTGTTGTTATCGCTTTTCCAAGCCTTGCGATAAGAGCAAGCCGTGTTCTGAATGACATTTGCTGACACAAAGTGTGGGAAGAAACAATCATCGCGTCTGTCAGCACTTGTTTTTTCTTTGTGCCTTGCATAGCTGCATTGCATGTGAATACGGGGTGGGTTTGAAACAATTAATACACATAGATTTTATGCTAAGATATCCTACAAAAAAGAAACACATGGTAAAATAAAACAACGCATGAGGTTCTATCCCTTCCCGGCATCAAATGTATGGAAAGCATGTGAAGTCTCTTCACGGTCGGGAGAGCGGACCCAGTAAGAAAATGAGAGCCTTCTCCCGAGCAAGACGCTTAACATGTTTGGGCTGTCCGGTAGTGGCCTCAACGTTTAATAATGGTATCATCCGCTTTACAACTTGGCGCCAACAAGCTTAGCATAGGCGTCGGTGCTGAAACTCTTGGGTCGCTCAATTGGCGCACCGAGAGCACGGTCGATGATCAATTGGGGCAGGACTCCCAAAGCACGGGAGACACCGAACAAGACGGTGTAGTAGTTGGCTTCGGTGAGGCCGTAGTATTGGAGGAGCACACCAGAGTGAGCGTCAACGTTGGGGTAGGGGTTTTTCTAGAAAAGAGAGGAGTCGGTTAGCGTATGTAGCTATAGCAGAATAAAAGTACTGTGAAAATCTGGTGGTCTTACGGTCTTGCCGTGCTCGGTGAGGACACCTGGAGCAATCTTGTAAACCTGGCTGACAAGCTTGAACATAGGATCATCAGGAAGCTTGCGGAGGGCAAACTCGCGCTGGGAGACGTAACGTGGGTCAGTCTTGCGGAGGACGGCGTGTCCGTATCCGGGCACGACACGGCCGGCGTTCAAGGTAGACCAGAGGTAGTCCTTGATGGCTTGGTCGCTCAAGTCGTTGCCAATGGCCTTCTTCATCTCCTGGAGCCAGTTAAGCACCTCTTGGTTGGCCCTATCAAGAAAATTCCCCAGTTAGCCAATTTGCACAATTTGTCACATGTTTTTTTTTCGTTCGCATGAGCTTACAATCCGTGGAGAGGACCAGCAAGACCGTTGAGACCGGCAGAGAGAGAAAGCATAGGAGAGCTCAATGCACTGCCGACCAAGTGGGTGGTGTGGGCGCTGACGTTTCCACCCTCGTGGTCAGAGTGGATGGTGAGGTAAAGACGCATCAATTCGACAAAGTCCTTGTTGGAGCCATAGCCGAGCTGGTTGGCCAAGTTGAAACCGTAATCCTTATCCTTCTGGATTGGTGCAACCTTGCCATCCTTGAAGACGTTTCGGTAGATCTTAGCAGCAATGGTTGGGAGCTTAGCAATCAAGTCCATCGAGTCCTCGAAGGTGTATTGCCAGTATTCCTTCTTGTTGATACCCTTAGCATAGGCCTTGGCGAAAGCGGATTGTTGCTCAAGAGCGGTGACAGCAAGGGAGAATTGAGCCATTGGGTGGAGGTCAGATGGGCATCTGTCGATGAGCTCCTCGATGAACTTGGGGACATCCGAGCGAGCGGCCCAGTCGGCAGAAAGGTCACGGACTTGTTGTTCGGATGGAACTTCTCCAGTCAAGAGCAACCAGAAGAGACCTAGCGAAGATTGTTAATTGATATTTCCCCTTCAACGGCGTTTCCTTTCAATCGTAGACAGCGGGAGCGCATACCTTCTGGGAGAGGCTCTTCACCACCGGGGGCCTTAGGAAGAACCTTTTGGCAGTCGGGGATCTACAATACTATTAGAATCGAATATCCAGAATCCGACGGTGAGCACAGGAGATGCTTACGGTCAATCCACGGAAGCGGATACCCTCCTCAGAGTCGAGGATGGATCCTTCCCAGACGAGCGACTTGATGCCACGAGCACCGCCATAGACCTGGTCGAGGGTGACCTCACCAACAACCTTGGATCCATACTCCCTATTAGATAATTGTTAGCCGAAACACTTGTGATGATATCCCAGCCATCTTAACGTACTTTCGCAGCTTCTTGACCTTCTCAATTTCACCTGGAAGCTTAGCAGCGAAGGCTTCTTTGAGGGACTAGAGGATAAAAGACTGATGGTTAGCTTATATCCGACACATTATTAGAGCCAAAAACTCCTTACCTGTGTCTTGGAAGTCGAGTAGCATCGAGCAGCGGTTTGGACAGTAGATTTCGGGAGAACGGAAGAAGTAGAGCGGAGGGCCGCGTTCCCTAGTCTTAAAGAAGAGGCCATCGTGAGGGAAGGCAAATGTGAAAGAGGATGATGGGAGGGAGAGAGAAGCCTGATGGTATGATAATATGAGAAGATGAGCGACAAAGTCGTCCTGGGGATGTGAGAAGGGAAGAGAGAAGGAAGAAGGAAGAGAAAGGACAGAAAAATTATTATTAGTAGAGCAATATTTTCTTACATTACACGTTACAGCGATGTAATTAACTGGAGCTTTGGCGGCTCTTTTGGGTTCGTTGCTGCACCCTTGATGCCGTCATGTATTGTAATGCACGCTAACTGCTAACTACCACCGACTTTCGCGGTTGCTGCTCACTTTGTTTTGTTGGGCTGTGGCTTGCGGGTGAGAATTCAATTAATTCTTCATGAGGCTATCAAACAAAGTCGCTCGTAAAGATAATATCTGGCGACCTCCTTTTCGTCGCAGGGTAGGGTGCAGAAGGCTGCCGTACTGTGCAATTGACTTCAAGCTACGTATCAATGGCCGCAGAAAATTACCTCTCTTCACTTTCTATTCAAACAATATGTTGCTGCCGAGGCTATGCATATATTAATTGGTTCGGACGTATGCATGCATACAAACATTCTTCTTCTTCTTTTTCTTCTTCCCGTTATTATTATTGTGCATGTCGCTTTTCGAGTCCTTGCCGTTTTGCAGCTCAAGCTGATCATACCAGCATGTAATCCTCTGGTGGGTATCGGTTTAATGGCTCCCTCGGGTGCTACTGTTACTCCGTGCTCTTGCGGATACACCAGCCCTAACCTGACGTCACGGCCATTCTTGATGTTGTAGGTTCGACGATATATCGGCTTCGAACAACCTAATGTCTTAGCGTACCAGAGTTGCACAGAGAAATATAACAACGAGTTCCGTTTGCTGCTGACAGTTTTTTGCATCCACCCTCGGTACCATCAGCAGTAGGCAGCGAGCCATGACCGTCAGCTTCATATTTTGAAATGCTCCGGAGAATTCCCGTGCGAATGAGCAGGTTGTTGATGCCATCTGCCCGGAAAATACCATCCCCTGACCAAGCCAGCACCAGGATCCTTGAGTACCTGAACGAATGCTTCCATACCATGCCTGTAGATTATTTCCCGCGGTCTTCTTCATCCTCTAGGTTCTAAAGCATGGCTCGCAGATATCAGCAGCTGTTGTGGCCCCTGTAAATCTCCTTAGCTATGAATTCTAAATAGCCGCGAAAGATCCTCTACTCCACCTGTATCATTGATCCATCGCGTATCTTGAGGGATCTCGAATCAAGCTGCGTCCTATCATTCATTACTGCTACCTACACCAACCACAATGCTCGCATTTCACCGTGGTGGGTTGTTTTTCAACCCTTCATTCACCTCGAAGAACGTGGACAAACCAATTCACCGGCAAAGAAAGAGCAAGTCACGTGAAGATAACTTCCAAAAGCGGTTAGACCAGACCAAGCGAGCCATTTTTCTTTCGCAAACTTTGCAACTTCGACCTCCTTCAACTTCCAACATCCTCCAAGCCTCACAACGTTCTTGTAAATCTATCGTTTTTTCATCTCTCTGGTTCTTCTTAGTGTCCGTTCGAGTGCCAATATCTTGTCTCTCATCTTCTAGTTGCGCCAGTCGCCTCTGATCGTCGCGCTAGAGCCGTAGGTCCTGCCTGGCTCATTGCTCGTCGGGGCTGTAGTGACACATCACAACACACTTGAACCAAAGTTATCAAGGGTCGCTCTCGCTGCTGCTGCCTCCGGGCGTTTAGGTACAACTTCTATTCAGTTTATGACTAGCCGGCCTCATTCTCAGTAGATACACCATAGCGAGCATCCAGGAAGAGGCTCATCTACATTTGGAAGAATATACCAACCCATCATCGCAGCGAGTATAGGTGATCTCACTCCGCTTGCTTTTAATCGGTAGCTATTTTTTTCATCATGTCGTCTGCTGTAGCAGAGTTAGATGGCTACCTGCAGTCCATGCTTGGGCTCAAGCCTCCTGGTGTATCAGGTTCCAAAATTAGCAGCATAACTTCGCTTTGCTCGGCAAACGTTCAGGTTCGTACAAGCCTTTACAGTTCGATTATATTATCGGACAAGATGTTCACTCCTTCCCCGCATGCCCTTCTCGTATGGATGCAACGCTAACCTCCTGGTCATGTTTCTAGTCCGAATCGGTTTTGATCCAAAAGATATTTACCCACTTCAAGAGAGCTCCAGGAACACACAAATTGGGCGTACTCTATGTCGTAGACTCTGTAACTCGACAGTGGGTAGAAGCTGCACGCAGAGCTGGTCAGCCAGCTGGTAGCAGCGCTCCTGATGGCACATTTGCTGCAGGTGTTAACCGAGTGACTGAGCTTCTTCCGGTCCTTATGACTGATATTATAAACAACGCCCCCGAAGATCAAAAGGTACGCGTACTCTTAGACATTAAATGGAAGACATTTCACGGTCGAGAAATCCTTGCATCAGATCGCATTGTTCGGTACTGGCTAGGCATGCGGTTTTTTGCTTTAGACAACCTCTAAAAAAAACCCGCGTATACCCCGTCTATTTAACACCCTTCACTTTTATTTGACCCCCAAAATCCTATGTTTTGGGCTATATCTTCTGGTCCTACGATTCATCTTGTTGCGATTGAATAACCCCACTTACGTATTTCCCTTTTCTTCATTTAGGAGAGAATCAAAAAACTGCTGGATATATGGGAGCGTGCATACACTTTCCCTGCCGACATGCTGTCATCCTTCAGGCAGAAGCTCAATGCACCAGTATCTCAAAGTAAGAAAACCCCCCCTGGATTTTAGAGTTGCTGTTTTGCCCGTTGGTGTAAGCCGTATACCAGCAGCGCAAGACATGCACCCGACGTGAAAGTGTTCTTTTCGTAGGGTATATGTGCCCAGGTTTCTGATGTATTACTTTTTTTCTCCATATAGATGTGAAATCCACCACTCCAGAAGGCTCCCCTGCACCTGGCTTCATCCCGCTAGGCGGTGTTCCGCAGCAGCAGCAAGCCACCGCTGGTGCAGGAGCTAATTCTGCTGGTGCTGCGCCGGATACAAGCAGTATCTTGAAGGCCCTAGCAGATATGGCGAAGCAGAATACTGCAGCTCCCGCAGCTCCTTCACTTCCCGCACAGACTAGTTCTAATAATGCATTAAATTCGCAAAGTGCAATTCCGCAGCCCGTTACTACGTCTGTAGAGCAGACCGCGCATCTCTCAAACGGACAACAGCCAGTAAACCCGTATGCAGGAAACTTCGCCGCTCAATTTCCCGGCATGAGTAATGCTGCTCAGAATATGTTCCCAAATCAAATCCCAACTACCACTACACCTGTTCCCGCTCAGAATCCTCTTGCACAATTAATGCAGCAACCACCTGCCACTAACAATGCCGTTGCCCCTGACCCTCTTCAACAAATAAACCTGATTCAACTTCTCGCGGCACAGGGTATTCCGCAGGATCAATGGGCCACCGCCCTTCAAATTCTTAGTCTTTCAAATGCGGCTAATCCTGGAATGGGTAATATGAACCCGGCTGCTGCTCTCGCTGCCTTTGGCCAGATGCCCGCAGCCGCTCAAAATACTTGGGGTGCTGCCCCCGTACAAGATGCATCCTCACGTGACCGTGATCGTGATAGAGACCGGGATCATGACTATATGCGATCTCCACCTAGTCAATATCGCCGTCGTTCTCGATCTCCCGGATGGGATAGACGTCGCGAAGTTTCTCCTCCGCGTCGGCGCGATAGCCCTGTATATGGTGAATATCATGGTGACTCTCCAGGACGTAATCGTGGCGGAGATGCAAGAGGACGGCGCGGAAATAATGACTACCGTCAGCGTAGCCCACCTGGTAGACGCCGCCGTAGTCCTAGCCCTGCTAGAAAAGACGGTGGACTACCTCCACCAGGCCCGAAATTCCTCGAGTATGACCACTCGATCGGCCAAGGAAACATTAAAGGTTTGCTCCCATGCAGCTATTCTCGCACCCCCATAATGTGGTAAATTATACTAATACGAGAACTCGAAATTTTAGTTCTCAGTAGAACGTTGTTTGTTGGCGGTGTAACGTAAGTGCTTTAGAAATTTTCCCTCGCAATATACCCTCTTGTTCAGCAGCTAATCAATGGAACAGATCGTCAGAGTCTCATCTACGCTCGCTTTTCAGCCGGTTCGGGCAAGTACAAACTTGCATCGTCAATATCGACAAGCGCCATGCATTCGTGAAAATGATCAATAGAAGGGACGCCATCAGTGCCCGAGATGGAATGGAACAGTACAAGTCTGGAGATATGCAACTGAGGGTATGTGGCATCATATTAAATGAGCGGTTTGATCAATAGTTTGCTAACTTTATAACAGACACGATGGGGTGTAGGCTTTGGCCCTAGAGATTGCAGCGATTACCAGACCGGTGTTAGCATCATCCCTATCGACAGACTCACCGATGCGGACAGGAAATGGATGCTTACCGCTGAGTATGGTGGTACGGGCAACAAGCCTATCGAAAGCGGCATGGTTGTCGAGGAGCCAGATATTGAAATCGGGGCTGGAGTATCATCCAAAGGTAAGACAGTTACCTCAATTCGTCTCTGCCTCTTTTTGAGAACTACATACTAATCGGATAAATAGCCATCAGCCGAAGAATGGCGACGGATCAGGGAGGGAAGCGCGGACCTCAGTCCTCCCGTCCTAACTTCGGCCATGAACGCTTCCGCCGAAATGAACGTGGAGCGGAAGATGGCAACTCTGGCAGTGGCAATGGTGATCGTGACGCCATGTCCAACGCCAACGCCAATGCGATCGGAGTCCCCCCTGCTGTCCCCGGGTTTGGTTTCTCATTCCCTGGTATGCCAATGTTTCCACCTGGGTTCATGCTTCCAGGCGCACAGCCAGGAGTGTCTGCGGCCGGCACTCCACCACAGCCACCACCACCAGGCCAGTGATCGAATTTTGAATTTCACTTAGGTTCTACTCTACATTGCATTTCAAGTTGAAGGTGACTGGCGTTTCAAGGACACATTACATTGCATCGCTGCTGGGGGAGTTTGTACCTTGCTCCATACGCACGATTCGCGTGACTCTATGGAGATGAAGGTTACCATTCGCCATCAGGGATTCAATCGATTGTGGTAATCGGGTCGGGTTCTTTCAAACTGCTCAATTTTTTAATTTTTCTTGCTGTACTTTTTGATTCATGTTCCCAAAATACGCTCAATATGTAATCCTTTCTTTTTTCCCCCCTTATTGTCATTCATCTCAGTACGTTCCTGTCCCTTTGCATTTTGTCTTTCATCCGGATACCAGGCTTCTCGCCCAGAGGATCCAGAAGCTGTACTATGCTCATACACTTGTTCTAATCTGCTCTCTCACGCCCTTCCATCACCGCATCTGTAACTATACCATCCTCCTCCCAAACCGAAGCGTGTCAAAAACCAGGATTCAAACGATATCTTTAATCCCACTTTCCCTCCCATCACTGAGCGTGTCGTTTTCACTCGAGTACTATCTTGGTTTCTCGTTCTAGAGAACCATCGTCTTTCATAGCCACTTCAAGCTCGAACCTTACCGATTTTTAACGTAGCGATAGACAATAAAGCTTTCTACTTCTTTCGTTCCCTTGTTATCAGCATTACACGTAGAACCAAGCCCAGTAATAAATCTCTCTCACATGAATACACAGGTTAAAGTGGTGCCGCTCGATGCTAGATAGCTGGACCTCGCCGCTATTCGGCGTTATACACACCTGTCAGTGTTACTAGTAGATCGCCCGATGGTCAAGGCTAGAGCCGTCTTGTTAGAGATGGCGTTCAGGCAGCTGATGCATGATTCTGCCTGTGACGGTCGAGCCGGAGCATGTGCTTGTAACCAAGCGAGAGATAAAATGGAGGCTCTGATCTTGCAGGGGGATTCCCTGAAGCCTTCAACCCATCGCCAGCCCAGCTGCATCCCACCAACCCTCATTCTCTAATTCTTGTGATAGCGGTTGAACAATACATGCCTAACCTCGCCCGTTCGTACAACCTCGCCTCGCTCATATCACATGGCGCGATTTCATTTTGCAAAGTAAAAAAACAATCACGGTAAGAATGGCTTTGCGTTGCGCCTCGTTTGTTCAAAATTTCTCGATCGAAGGACATAATACCAAGCTGGACGTGAAATAGCCATGTGATGGAAGTATCTACCCGCACGTATCATGTTCTGTCCCAGTCAAGCCTCGACTATCCGAGCACGGGAGGTGTGAGAATTGATTTTTATTTTATTTCTTGCTCTGTAGATAACGCGTATTTTAACATTGCCCATGTGGCCATCATATTGTTGGATATCACTTTGCTTGTTCCTCGTTCTGCTCTCGGGCCCATCCGTACCGCCTCAAGAGGAAACATACCCCGTATTCACCACTTGCGTCATAGACGGGCGAGATCAGGTGGTACAAACTCGATGTACATATCTCCGATAGAAGGCTGGGGTGCATTCCGACCGATTGGGCTCATGGTTATCGATGACAAGAGCGTTGAAGGCCTGGGGAATATCTACTGAGCCCTGCATGCGGAGTGATTATAGATAGACAGATGAGAGATTGCTCAAGCTAACTTCGATCTAGAAGCTGAGGCGAGACAAGCAACTCGAGACATGCATGTGTTGCATCTTCATCATTGCTTCTTCCTCCCCAGACAAACTCTGGAGGTATCAATGGAAAGGCTAGATAACTCTCAGCTGTCGACGTCAGCATATTTGAAACGGAAACAAGCGAGACTCTTCAGCTAAGATGCCGCCCTGCCCATTTCTTTTGCTCGGGTTCCCGGCATTTATATTTCGATCCCGACTTGCAAGGAGAGGTATATGCCCTGCAGGACAGGGTGGGGGAGTACATACATCCTGTATGTATTGCATAGAGGCCGACATCATGGGCGTCTCGAACACAGAGATACCATAGGCCTATCTATCTCTCCGCCCGCTGGAAGAAAAAGAAATGAAATAATTAAAAAGAAATAAAAAAACAACGCAAAGCAAAGCAACGCTAACCATACGGTCAATGCACCTGTTTCCCGCAGTGACAGGAGCTTGTTCTCGTCATCGTCATGTACGTCGATACATACATCTATTGACCATCTCCCATTCGAGAAACCGAAAAACAAAAGAGCATGAGAGATGAAGAGACCTTTTTTCCGCCCAACCGCAGCATGCCGTCGCTTGCATCACGAAACGACGAGCTCCGACCCGGTCCAATCAGAAGACAACACACGCCGATTGCGGCAGTTTCTACGGAGACAAGCGGCCTTGCAGATTTTTCTCAAAGCGGAGAATTTCTTTCGACGCTAGGAGTAGTTCGAGTTCTTACCGTCAACTAGGGCAGCCTCGGTGAGTCGGGGGTGCGGGCCGAACGCACACAGAAAGCAGCAGACCGGGGTATGGAGAGAGAGCAGTATGGACAAGCAAGAGGAATTAATAAATAGCAATCAAGGTAATCAATTGAGGAATCTAGTTCATCTAGCCTGTCTCTAGCGATGTCTAGGTATATCTAGATAAGTTGAAGCTGGTGCTGGGAGCTGTGCGAAGATGAAAAGTGCTCTGCTCCAGCTCCAAAAGTGAAGCGAACAAGCAGAAGTCGGAGCGGGGAAGATATGTTGGGAATATGCAAAGGCATGCTCTCATTACTGCATCAAAATCGATTGCATCACAGACGACCACTGAAGAAGGCGGAATTTGAGAGCAAAAACGAACGGAAGCTCTCCTCTCGCCGCCGCCGCGGGGGCCGGGATTGGCGCTCTCAATGGTTTGTCTCGCTGGTGACTAGCGCACGATGATGATTGACAAGACGCACTAATGGCGGTCTAAAAATAAGACCCGTAAAAAGAAAAGCGAGTTGAAGCTTGACAAGACAATGGGGATCGCGGGGGAGGGGAAAGCTGAGAATGGGGGATCCTCCAGGGATGCCATTGTTAGAAGAGGAAAATAGGAGGTTGGTGAGAAGCTGTTGTGTCTGATATAGGAACAGGACAGATGATGAGGATGAAGCTGTTCACCCACAGCTCAACGAGTAATCGCAGGGGGTGGAGCCCATGTGCCCGTATACACGCCAGCTAATATACATAGTATACTATGTATGGCTCTTCCCGCTGTGAGAACAGACAGCGAGACCGGCCATTTGTCTCTGATCGCTGGTCAGCCTCTGCACGGATTAGAATACTAAAAAGCATGAATTTCCTTTTTATTTTCTGCGAGGCTGATAATGAGGCATTGACCTTTTCATTTCATCGTCAAACAGAACGGGGGTTCTTAAAGCGGGCCCAGTTTGATTAAACCCCATACCACATCCCACCTCGCACGAACAAGCGAGCCGAAGCTGAGTTATTGACATCTTCACAGAGGTATACATAGACATAATCAACGCATTGAGGACAGCCTGCGCGCGTCGATCTCAAGGTCTACTGGAACTTCCCGAGGTGGAAATCAACAAAAAGTCGGCTGACAGTAATTAAGTGAGTTTTTGTACCTTTTTCCACCTTGATCCCTGTCCAAGGTAGCTGCCGCATCACCGAAAGACACGCACTTGAGCTCCCAATGCACACGCCGAAACCGCCAATACATCTACAGCTTGTATTATTACCTATACGAGGGAACAGATTTGGACGGCTCCCGCGCTACTGCAATGATTTGCAGCCAATGGCCTCCTGGTCCGTCATCGTACATCAATTCCTATGTATGTTATTTGTCCTTGCACCAAAGAGCGCATAAAACGAAGGATGTTGGTGTGGGTGACCATCAGAATTTTCCATAACGTCAGCCAAGCCGCAGACACGCATGCATGAATTTTCTCGATCTTTTTTTCTAGAAGCCGCGTAGAACATCTCCCGCTTCCCCTTTTGAGATGAGGCATTTTTCGCTCTCTCTTCCACCCGCGGAAATCCCCCTTTTGATCGTATTTCTCCCATCAGCAATACTTTTGCAGGCTGAATTGAACACTGCTCGCATATTCAATCCGCCTTGGCTATCCGCCTTGTTGATGTGCATCATGATTGTCTGTGCTGGCTGCAAAACCCTACTACTGTACCCCAATCTCTAGTAGCTGCAGAATCCTCATACTACGCCATCACTTCTATAGCTGAGTCTCGCCCTTCTTCTTTCCGCACCCAAACTCGTCTTCCGACCCATTCTCTCACCGCTGGATCGAGACCGCTTTATCCGAGCTGGAGTGTTTGAGTCCATATTTGGCTCGGCGGAAAGCTGTGATACATATCCGCACCGGAGAAACCCCTTTTGCCTCTTTATACAGTGTACTATGGAATTCAATCGAAAGGTGACATTAGCTTGGGAAAGTTCATCGAAGAAAATCCTGGGTAGGATTTACATGCCGAATCTACCGAGGTTGGAACTGTTTTTTCGCCTTCGCTTTTTTGATTTTTCATATTATCGATATTCATTACTATCTCCATCACAATCAAACGATATTTTTTATCCTACTCCTTTTGTATGGAAGAAGATTCACCTCGGACTCCAGTCGCAATGATAGTCTACGGAGTTCTTTATATATGGAGTACCTCCTGTGGGTCGGGATCGAAAATACTGACAGTTGACGGTTTAAAGGTCGCATGCAATATATATGGAGAATGCAAGGGGTATGATTGACACAAAGATAATTTTATATCGAAAGTCTATGAAACGGGACATTCCAAATATTAGGGAATACTAGTACTAATAATAATAATAATAATAATGAGTTGCAGTATGTATTGATTCAGGGTCGGCGCCGAAACCTCACCGGCGTCTACCCCGGTAGAACTCCCACAAGCATGGTACAATGAATGGCATGAGCTTTTTTTCTTTTCTTTTGTCGCCTTCGACATTCCTCGCATTGCGTAGCACATATCGCACTGTACGACCTCTGCGTTGTATGCATGATGTACGGTATACCAGCCTCTTCATCCTACCATCACTGAACAAAACCCCTCATTCTCATTTCTCGTTCCCCCTCCGTCATCACGGTAATCATCGCTAGCGCTGCATAGTTAGACCTCCTAATGCACTGCACCCCTTTCTCCCGCCCCGAAGAAAATCAATCTTCCCTCCCGTTATCCATTCTCTTTGTTCGCCAAGCTCGAGTTCCCGCCAAGTCCAATCTAAACTGAAAAATAAGAATGGGTGGGAATAGGGAATGCAACTCCAATTTTTTACTCAGGAAAACCGTTTATGGGCATGAAAATAGCATGCATGCATACGCAGATGTATGTATGTCTGTATGTTTGTATCGATATGCAGGATTTGTTTTTTCATTCCCGCTTTCGGAAGTCGGCGAATCGGATGGGTTTGTTTGCGGCTGCTGCAGTTAAACGGACTCCGCGCATGCATGCGACACTTTTCTGATTGTAGTAATTAGAGCGGGAGAGAGGAAAGAGAAAGAAGGTGGGGGGTTATCAGGCTCATCAGCTATTCGTATGTACGCGTAGCTATTGTTTTTGGAGAGAGTGAGTATCGACGATACGCATATTACCTGTGAACAAACGACATCTCCCAACGAGCAAATTGGGCGGGTTCCTCCGAAGAACAGGGAAGATTTCGTTTCGTCAATTATATATATACATAGCTTGGCGATTGCCTGAGACGATTTCATTCAGGGTACGATGTATGCTATGTATGTATGTAAGATAGTCGTAAACGCCCAGCCCTTGGAAGCTTGGAAGCTCGATAGTTGAGTAACAACAACCACATAGCGTGTCTTGTCCGTCTGGTAATAAATCGAGGAATTATTTTCTTGGACTTTGGATCCAGATCAGCCTATTGCCCATACATCAAATCACATCATCGCTGCGGCTGCGGCGGTGTCATTGATATCAGCCTAACTATATCGTAACACACTGCCATTGTAAAACCCGCGGAGGACGACCGTTCGTCATGAACATGGCGAATATGATCTGCAGCAAGGATGGCGCTTCTATCTGCCTGTTTGATATAATATGGTAGCCTATGTATATGGATTTTATGTACGTGTACCCTCTTTTTTTTCCCACCTTTGGGGGAGGATGACTCTATGTATTCATGGTACGGAGCGCCGAGTAGTATGTATATGCGGGCTATTCCGAAGTGCTGGGGAAATGATATTCAGGGATGCGCATCTGGTTGGCGCGATGCTCGATCTTCACCCACCTTGGAGGCGTTTACGTTTCTTGGCTATGGCGATGAGGTCTTGGGAGTAGTTAGAAAGGGGGATTCAATGGATGTAGATGACCTGAAGACAACGAGGAGGCCGCGTTTTTGTTTGCGTGGTTGCTGGTGAGGTGTCTGGAGGCTGAGTATGCGTATGACTTTGACAGACGGCGTCTATTATGTCCCGAATAGGGAGGGATTGTATGAGAAAAGCCACGCCCAAGCACCGCCCTATCAACATAGACGATCCTAACTACACTGCATCGAGGCATTTCAAACCTGGCTGGATTGGAAGCACAAAGAAGTCGCACGTGCCAAGGGAACTCAAGCAGACTTTCGTGTAACTAGGAGAAAGCCTTGCAAAGAAAAAGCAACGTTAGGAAGTGATACGTGAACAAAAAACATTGACGACACTTTCTTTGTTCGAGTCAGATGATATCAGATGATGATAAGAAAGGAGTCGCCGCCATGCGCCGTTGAATTGCCGCCCTGCCCTGCCATGCCATGCGTCCTTTTTTAGAATTCGGGAAGTTCCATGGTGTCCTGTTCCCCTGGACGCGGGCCGAGGGATTAGCGATGGCGATACATAGAGAGATACGGAGTACGCGATGGTGACTTTTGAAAAGGGGGCGACAGAAAAGATTCGCTCGGATGACGGCATTAGCGGTTGACGACCGGAGTAAGTTCGTGATGGTACGGAGATGAAGAATACACGTGGTTGGGACTACGATGTGGTGTTTTTCTCCTCGGGGGAGTAGTACCTATGGTGAAGTCTGTTTGGAGAGCCTCTCGGGGTCGGACTACAGCGCTGATAGATGTACTCCCTATGTACTCTACGACGGTGAGAAACGATATATACTACAGCTACTACTACTGTGACTTCGCACTCGGTTAACATAAGGTGTACAGTTTTTGGTGAGGTAAAAAAAAAAAAGAGGGTTTTAAAAACCCAAAGGCGAAAAGAGAAAAGTCGAAGAACAACCAAAGAATGGAAACAGAAACAACAAGAACCAGGGAAACAGCTGGAAGACAAAAAAAAAGAGGAAGAAAAAAAAAGGGCGAAAGAGATGAATTTGGTTCTGGTGGATGCTGGATCAACCCCCCCGATTAGTGGGTTTAGTTTGCTGTGGTATTTATGCGAGGAATTTTTTTGATGAATATCGTCAAAAAAGGGCAGTCCCGTCATAGCCGATTTAATACATATAAATTGAGAGCTAGACTTGTTCCGGGTTAAGCTCGCTTGCCAGGATAAATGTAATTTTAATATATTTCCGAGGCAATACACAGGAGATGGCGAAAGAGAAGGATGAGGTTTTATATTAACTGAGTGCACGAGACCAGAGATAGGCAGCTGAGTTCATGTCAAGACAGAGTTGGGATGTACTGTAGCTGTATGCAGTGGTGCTGTCGTGTCGTAAATGGAGAGTAACAGTGCGCTGACAGAAGCCTTGGGCGAGGATCATGACGTGGAGCAGAAAACTCGAGCAGCTCCACAGCAATTAAAGCGTTCAGCAGAGACACAGAGAGAATAATAGAGACATTAGTGAATACAGAGACAGCAGAGAATAGAGACAGACTCAGCAAAGAGTGAGATTCCTATGTGTTGCTCCCAACCGACCAAGGCCCGATGTAAAGGCGGCGAAAGAAGAAAAAAATGGCTGGGAGGTACCTGTACGTACGGCTGTAACAAGGAGGTATTGCGAGCGTATCATGGAGCTCCCAAAGAGCTTGACCAAGCTCTTCCTTCTGCGCTTTCCCCTTTTCGGTGAGCTTTTTTTTGCCTTTTTCTGTTTTGGAAACAGGTAACGGGTTGTTCTGCCGTATTGCTGTATTTTATTAACTCCACCCACATTACATGGAATCACCTCATTCTTATACCCACAGCCCAAAGAAAAAGGGCTTTTACGAAGGTAACGCGGTGTTATCCTCGCCTCTCTGATTGCCTCAACTCGCGGTTATCGTGGGCTTATCCACCAATGGCCGGGGAGAGAAGACGGGTAATGTACGGGTATCAGTATTGTATTGTTTGTTCCTTTGGTTCCTTTTTCTCATTTTTTTCAGTTTTTCAGTTTTTTTTTTTTTTTTTTGCTATGGCGACCCCCCTCCCCCATTGAGTTTTTCCTTTCTTTTTTGGCTTCGGCGCCCACTTTTCCTCTTATATATATGTTCGCCGCGTCTCCCGGCTAACCCGTTCCTATTTCTTCTTCCCTTTCTTCCTTCCTAACACTTCTCTCCTTCCATCTCCCCCTCTTCACAGTCATCTTTCCTCTGGCTGTGGCTTCAAGGAGCTCTCCTTTTCTCTCTCTCTCCTCTCCGCTCCTCCCTCCCCCCTTTCAACACCTCGTGTGTGGTCAATTGGAGAACGAAGAAGATCTCTTTTCGTTCTCGTTTCTAATGAGCAACTCAATCTAAAAAGAAAAACCACCCACGATCCTGCGCTTCTTCTTGTCTGAAAAGATCAAGAATTGAAAAATAAAACCCTCTTACCACCTCAAAAAAACAGCTGCTCAAGAAGCAAACAAAGCTCTTTGTTAATATCTTAACTCGCTATGGCTGAATCTGCCGCTCAGGGTGGTGTTCCACCCAACCATCTGGGCACTTCGGTGCCGAGTGGTGATTTCGCTGGACAAGAAAAGGCCGCTGAACCTGTCCAGGATGAGAAGAAGCGCCCGGAACCTGTTGATGACGATGATGAGGATGAGGACATGGATGCTCTCATCGCCGATCTCGAATCCCACGATGGTCATATCGAAGAGGAGGAAGAGGAAGAAGGTGGTGCCGGTGAGGCCCGTCCTGTTCCAGAGGAATTGTTGCAGACCGACACCCGCAGGGGTTTGACCGACGACGAGGTCACCCAGCGTCGCAAGAAGTACGGTCTCAACCAGATGAAACAGGAGAAGGAAAACATGATCCTCAAGTTCCTCAGCTACTTCGTTGGTCCCATTCAGTTCGTCATGGAGGTATGTACAAGGAAACACTAAAAAAAAGTGGGTGTGGGATGCTAATATCAATGTTACAGGCTGCTGCTATCCTTGCTGCTGGTCTCGAGGACTGGGTCGACTTTGGTGTTATTTGCGGTCTCCTCTTGCTCAACGCCTGTGTTGGTTTCATTCAGGAATTCCAGGCCGGTTCTATCGTCGACGAATTGAAGAAGACTCTTGCCCTCAAGGCTGTCGTTCTCCGTAACGGCCGTCTTGTCGAGATTGAGGCCCCCGAGGTCGTCCCCGGTGATATCCTCCAGGTTGAAGAAGGTACCATCATCCCCGCTGATGGTCGTATCGTCACCGAGGATGCCTTCCTTCAGGTCGATCAATCCGCTCTTACTGGTGAATCCCTTGCTGTCGACAAGCACAAGGGCGACAACTGCTACGCTTCCTCCGCTGTCAAGCGTGGTGAGGCCTTCATGGTCGTCTCCTCCACTGGTGACAACACCTTCGTCGGTCGTGCCGCTGCCCTTGTCAACGCTGCCTCCGCCGGTACTGGTCATTTCACTGAGGTGCTCAACGGCATTGGTACGATTCTCTTGGTCTTGGTCATCCTCACCCTCTTGATTGTCTGGGTTGCATCTTTCTACCGATCCAACGGCATTGTCACCATCCTCGAGTTCACCCTTGGTATTACCATCATTGGTGTCCCCGTCGGTCTCCCAGCTGTCGTCACCACCACCATGGCTGTCGGTGCTGCCTACCTCGCCAAGAAGAAGGCCATCGTCCAGAAGCTCTCTGCCATTGAATCGCTTGCTGGTGTCGAAATTCTCTGCTCCGACAAGACTGGTACTTTGACCAAGAACAAGCTCTCTCTCGCTGAGCCCTACACCGTCGAGGGTGTTGAGCCCGATGATCTCATGTTGACTGCCTGTTTGGCCGCCTCCCGCAAGAAGAAGGGTATCGATGCCATCGACAAGGCTTTCCTGAAGTCTCTCCGATTCTACCCCCGTGCCAAGTCCGTCCTCACCCAGTACAAGGTCCTTGACTTCCAGCCTTTCGATCCCGTCTCCAAGAAGGTCAGCGCCGTCGTTCAATCTCCCCAAGGTGAAACCATTACCTGCGTTAAGGGTGCCCCTCTCTTCGTTCTCAAGACTGTCGAGGAAGACCACCCCATCCCTGAGGATGTCGACACTGCCTACAAGAACAAGGTCGCTGAATTCGCTACTCGTGGTTTCCGTTCGCTCGGTGTTGCCCGCAAGCGTGGTGAAGGCTCCTGGGAAATTCTCGGTATTATGCCTTGCTCTGATCCTCCCCGTCACGATACCGCAAAGACTATCAACGAAGCCAAGACTCTCGGTTTGTCCATTAAGATGTTGACTGGTGATGCCGTCGGTATCGCTCGTGAAACCTCTCGTCAACTCGGTCTCGGAACTAACGTCTACAATGCTGAGCGCTTGGGTCTTGGCGGTGGTGGTACCATGCCCGGTTCCGAAGTCTACGATTTCGTTGAAGCTGCCGATGGTTTCGCTGAAGTTTTCCCTCAACACAAGTACAATGTCGTCGAAATCTTGCAACAACGTGGCTACCTCGTTGCTATGACTGGTGACGGTGTCAACGATGCTCCATCTCTCAAGAAGGCCGATACTGGTATTGCCGTCGAGGGTTCCTCCGATGCTGCCCGTTCCGCCGCTGATATTGTCTTCCTTGCCCCCGGTCTCTCCGCTATCATCGATGCCCTCAAGACTTCCCGACAAATTTTCCATCGTATGTACGCTTACGTTGTCTACCGTATCGCCCTTTCTCTCCACTTGGAAATCTTCTTGGGTCTTTGGATTGCCATCTTGAACACTTCCCTTAACTTGAACCTTATTGTCTTCATTGCCATTTTCGCCGATATTGCTACTCTTGCTATCGCCTACGACAATGCTCCCTTCTCCAAGACTCCAGTCAAGTGGAACTTGCCCAAGCTCTGGGGTATGTCCGTCCTCCTCGGTATTGTTCTCGCTGTCGGTACCTGGATTACCCTCACCACTATGTTCGCTGGTGGTGAGGACGGTGGTATCGTCCAGAACTTCGGTAAACGTGACCCTGTCTTGTTCTTGGAAATCGCTCTTACCGAGAACTGGCTCATCTTCATTACCCGTGCCAACGGTCCCTTCTGGTCCTCCATCCCCTCGTGGCAGCTCACTGGTGCCATTTTGGTCGTCGACATTGTCGCCACTTTCTTCACTCTCTTCGGTTGGTTCGTTGGTGGCCAGACCTCCATCGTCGCCGTTGTCCGTATTTGGATCTTCTCCTTCGGTGTCTTCTGCGTTCTCGGTGGTCTCTACTACCTGATGCAAGGCTCCGTCGGCTTCGACAACCTCATGCACGGCAAGAGCCCAAAGAAGAGCCAAAAGCAACGTTCTTTGGAAGACTTTGGTATGTTTATTTCTCTACTTCCTTATTTTATCAAGTTCTCTATTAACATACTATTACAGTCGTCTCCCTCCAACGTGTCTCCACCCAGCACGAGAAGAGCGCATAGACAATATGCGAAAGTTAATAGAGGGAGCCTTGTCAAAGGAGAAAAGTTTGGAGCAGGGTGGAATCGATTTTCTTTCTTCTTTCCCTCTTCCCATCGAGTCAGGCTGAAATCGAAAAAAAATACTACAATAAAAATCACCAAAAAATCACCAACGGCCGAAACCAAGCCAAATAGACAGCCCTTCAACCCCAACCCACAGCCCTGCACTCGATGGCTTGAACATAATATACCGAACACTTTAATTCCCCGTCATTTACTGACAAGAGTACATCATCACACTTCCCCTTGTGCTCCTCTTCTTTGACAAATACCCTCAGCTGCTATAAATTGTCATTATAAAGTTGTGTTTGATAAAGTTTCAATACAAATGGGGGTTTTTTCCTTTTCTTCAATTGCTTGCTGCTACTGTTTAATGGTTTATCTGCCTGCGTTGCATGGTTTTAATATTTCCTGCACAACATCATCCCGTGAGAATAATCGCATACTCGCGTCACTGCCATCCTCGCAATTTGCTGCTTTCAAGTATTGGATCATCTAGCTGTCCCCATGCGGCATTGCTCTACATCTCGCTATGCATAATTACCGCCCCTTTAACCACATGAAGCAAAAGAGAAAACAAAAAACCAAAAAACCACTCGTACAACGCCACTGTCTGACCCTCTTTCTTTTCCCTTCTTGGCCTTGGATCGTTTTTAGATTTCGTCTTCTCTCGTTCCAGCTCTTTTCTATCTTTTCTTTTTGGATTCCCTTTTTAATTCTTCTCTCTTTGAGACTTGTCTGGATGTACAAGTATCATGTACAGTATGGTGCGTGTGTGCGGTATGCTTTTGCTAGATATTATTAACATATATGTAGAGAATTGTATGCTTTAGAATAACAGCCATCAGCAGTTTTTAAGACATTATCCTATCCCTTTGTTTCATTGCCATATGCCTTTTTTGAGTTGTGCTTGGCTGGCGCTAAGAGTGCCTTGGTATCTTGTTCCTACTTCAACCCTCCCTTGGACATCATCCCCGCATATAAAGGACTGGTTTTCGCCACAGAAATGCTAAATCTCGCTTTCCCCAGATTAATCCACCGGTACAGCCTTTGAGCTGATGTCTCTTAGCCTATGACCTTGAAGACTGAAAAGTCAATGAGCATTCGGGTTGACCGGACTTCGTGAAACAAGTTTGGGTCAGATGATGTCAGGATGGAAGAACGATGATGTATATCGACAATGCACGCCTGTTTGGATCGAAATGATTGTTTGATCTATATGATTCTATCCATTTTGATATTTTCATTTCAGCTATATATACTCATCCATGCAGATGGGGGATGTGCAGCCTTTGTTTCCCTCTCGATCTTGACACCGACTCGTCGATTCGCGCTTTGAACCATGGCCCAGATACGTGAGTTGCTACGAAGAACCTCTTCTTCAGAAAGTGGAGGGCAGGAATTCAAATTCGAGCGTCGCACTTCCGTATATCAGAAACATCACCTGTTGGACAGCATCAAGAAGAAGTCATGGTCTGGGCCGCCTTCGGAGGTATGCATGCAATGACGCTCGGTGTCTAAGCGGTCGGATTTTTCAAGATTTCTAATGAATCTCCATCCAGAATATCTATGGTGGTATATCCGCCCGCTCGGAAGGGGATGATGTAGCGATATCCCTTGCAATTCGCGATACCACGTACTTTCTTGACTTCTCCGAACACCATTTCCCGTACACCGAGGGCCAGTCTGGCGAGGATATAGCGGAGTTGTTCACGGATTTCATCATCCGGCAGCTCGATAGTTATCGAAAGGACCATTTGGAGAAGTTCCTCGGCATTGCTATGCCTGCCGACTTGGTCGCTCGGTGTCCGCGGCTTTGTCCGCGGATGTGGGCGGAGTTAGATATCGTGCCGCTGGTATTGCATGGAAAGGGGGTGCATAGCGTTGGATGGATTAATCGAGAGTCATGGAATGAAAAGACTTTGGATGAGCAGGCGGAGTCCATTGCGAGGAAGTGCATAACGTGGGTTTTTTCTTTACCTTTTCGGTCTTCTTGTTCTCGGTTCAGCTTTGCTAAACTATATATTCTAGGTTCTTCGGCCCTAATAAAGCGCCTTTGCTGCAAGTTGGGTTTAGGGGTAATGTGGAGGTTGATGCTGGTTCTCATGCGATACTGGCGACTATTGATGATTATCAGACAACGGTGGGACCAGGTACGTGGTCAGCGGTCCAAAGGTATGCCAGTGATATAGTTAGCCGCAAAATGAAGGTGGCATTTTTCAGCAGTACGCCTCAAGGAGGTGGAGTTGCTCTGATGAGACATGCCTTGGTGAGGTTCTCGGAGGCCCTTGGAACAAATATTAAATGGTAAGCCTATAGATAGAGAGATAGAACAACAGTACCTCCCCCGGGACTGACACTAAGCGCAGGTACGTCCCGCGACCTCGCCCAGGGGTATTTCGAATCACCAAAACGAACCACAACATCCTCCAAGGTGTTGCAAGGCCGGGGGAGAGGCTCACGGATGAGCAGAAAGGCATTCTAACCGATTGGATTGTATCAAACGCCAAACGCTACTGGTTCGCAAAAGGAGGCCCTCTTGTCCCTCCCGAAGAGGGTGGTGCAGATATCATTGTGATCGACGATCCGCAGATGCCAGGCCTGATTCCACTCATAAAGGAAGCAACGCCAAATAGGCCTGTGATATATCGAAGCCATATCCAGATCAGGAGTGATTTGATTGCTGACCCAACCACACCTCAGGCGGAGGCATGGAGTTTTCTATGGGACAGTATTAAGCAGGCGGATCTATTTATCAGTCACCCTGTTAGCGCATTTGTGCCGCAGAATGTCCCGCCGGAGATTGTTGGATATTTGCCTGCTTCGACTGGCTGGTGGGTTTTGTTGTTCTGCACTCTAGTTATCACCCAACTGTCGCTGACTTATTGTTTAGGAAGGATGGGTTGAATAAAAGCATGGATGATTGGGATCTAGGTTATTATGGACGTGTGTTTAATGCGAAATGCCGTGAAATTGGAATGACGACAATCGACTATCCCAAAGGTCAGACTATTATATTTTTTGCGGTTTATGCTAAATTGCCATGGAGGATTCACTCATGCTAACTAAGCTGTTATTCAGACGAATATATCGTCCAAGTCGCCCGATTCGACCCGTCCAAAGGAATATTTGATGTCCTTGACTCATATGCCAAATTCCACGAGCTCCTCCAAGACGAGCCAAACGTTGCATTTCCCAAACTCCTAATCTGCGGCCACGGCTCCGTAGATGACCCCGACGGTGCCCTAATCTACGACACCGTAATTGAATACCTCAACAACGAACTCCTGCATCTCAAATCCCATATCTGCGTCATGCATGTTCCCCCTTCCGACCAGATCCTCAACACCCTCTTGTCCAAAGCTCGGATTGCCCTTCAGCTCTCCACACGTGAGGGGTTCGAAGTCAAGGTCTCTGAGGCCCTACATAAGGGGAAACCCGTCATCGCGACACTCGCAGGCGGTATACCCCTGCAAGTCCAGCATAAGAAGAACGGCTTCTTAGTCCCGGTTGGAGACACAGATGCGGTGGCTAAGCATCTGTATGATTTGTGGACTAACGATGATCTGTATGAGGCGATGAGTCAATACGCCGCGACAAGTGTGAGTGATGAGGTTTCGACTGTTGGAAATGCGCTGTCATGGTTGTATCTGGCCAGTCAGATGAGTAAGGGGAATATGGTCAAGCCTAATGGCCGCTGGATCAATGATATGGCGAGGGAGGCTGCGAATGAGCCATATCAACCACATGAGAATAGGCTGAAGCGGGATTTATTCGTGGATCCTACCGGTTCGGATTAATTTCACATATATATGTACTCTGGATAGGCGGGCTGTCATGGTTTTGGTTTGGCTTTTCATATTCAATATTTGTTAGTGTAGGCGGAAATTGTGCTTTAGTTGGATGTTTGGGGCGGTAAAAATGAATATATCCACACAGTATTGTATATATATGTATAGCTATATACTCAAAGCCAGCTTGCAGGTGTATAACAGCATTGTGTCTTGGTTCTTGCAGGAGTTTCTCCTGATGTTTGGTGCAGCTTCCACGTGACCGCAAGCTCTCGCCTCAAAAACTACCTGGGAAGCTCCGTCTACTTTATATCAAGCATGAGGGATCCAAACAATGAGCAACTGAATATTACCTAGACTCTGACTGGACTTTACCTGTACATCTTTGATATATCTAAAGCTTCTGGAACTATGAGCTCGATACCAGGGTATCATCGCGGTATGGTCTCCCTATGCCTTTGTTTCTTACATACCTGCATCATTTCAACAGGCCCATTTTAGGATGCTGTTGGCTATTATAGCGCCGGTTGATGGATCAGAAATGGACATTTGCTGTACTCCGTACACTAGCATATGATGATATCCTGCCCTGCCAGCCGCATCCCTTCCTATTTCTAGTATACCCGTTGTCTTCCCTTCAGGCAGGAAACAAGCTAAGATTCCCATTCATACTCATCACAATACGGCTGGTTGACGTTTTTTTCTCTCTAAAAGACCCCGAGACTGGAAAATATTTTCGCATCCAGGCCAACCATCTCGTCCCTAAAGGCTCAAAATATTCACGAGACGAAGTACGAAAGCGGGAGTGGGAGACTACTGTATGTATAAATCCCGCGTACCGTCTCCTCATTCTCCAAACCGAATTACTGATTGTGTTTTCCTTCAGAAAGAGCAAAAAAGGAAATCTCGAAAAGAGCGTGTTCGGTTAGAAACCGTCAGGCGAGATGGGATCCTAAGGCATCCGCTTTATGGCAGTCTTGGGATTATGCGTGAAATGGGTCACCTATTGATGCCTAGCCGTGCCCTTTCCCATGAACGAACCGAGGCGTGTGTGGCACTTCTTGAAAATCGCAGACTTGTCGACATTGGGAGGCGTGGGAATCATTTTTGTCGGCAGTTTGTAAGAGATCCTCGAACTGGAATCATTCTCGCAAGTATATCAATTTATACCCTCCCCCTAATTCCCTTTTATTGCCCTCGTCGGAGGCAATCAATGCCATAATATGGGATGAAGGATGGACTAACAGCCTTTGGGCACAAAAAGGCCTGAAACCTACAAGCAGTGACAACTTTTGGTATGTTAGTAGCTCCCTTGGCCGAGAGTACTACATTATTCTAATTAATGTTGAACAAGTGGCTTTCGCCCAGTCCCGTCAAGAAGACCATGGAAGTACGATGAACTCAAAGACAGATATATTGCTCCTCTAGCCCATAAGGAATGGGTACGTTTCGTTATCTAACTATCTTTCATACGGTTGCTGATTGGGGATAGATTCAATCGTTTGCTATTACGCCAACGGGCCATATTCTGTATGCCATCCACCTCTAGTTTATACTATTGACTCAGGTTCAAGGTACTAAATCTAGCTCTAGGGTGGCGTCTCATGACCTCATTGGAACTCCAGGTGTTCATTTGGCTGTTGGTAAAATAGTTGAACCGTCTGAAGTTGAATCAAGGGAGGGTTATGTTCTAGGAGGTGAGACTGAGAGATTCATCTACCCTCCCCATAGTTCACACTGACGTCTTGGGTGAATGTAGATGTATTGATAAGCTTTGGCATGCGGCCAAACTTGGTATCATCTATGGCACCATGTCCATCAACTAGCACCAACCGTTTTGTTGTCGCCTCATCGCGAGATTTACTGTTCGTTTCATGCCAGGGCTCTCAACCTACCCTTGAGTTAGGCCGGACCTTTCCTTCTGATATTATGTCTGTTGATTGGCTGGACGAAAATGTGGTTATTGCTGGCTTGAGGAATTCTCTAGTCGTTTTATATGATACCCGCTCGAATGGCTCGGTCTGGAGACTGCAACATTCCTATGGTGTGCAGATGGTGAAGAGAGTGGACGAAAATAAAATAATAGTGGCCGGGTTAGACAGGACAGTACGTGATTCCTGGTCCCCTCGTGTTGATAAAGCATCCCACTGCCCGCTTTAAACGTACGCCCTAAGCTATTGCTGACTGCGTATCTGATAGCTGAACATGTACGACCTGCGAGCTATAACGACGAACATAAAACGCCGGCCAAAGCCAAACAAACCCGGTCACAAGGGGACCACACCTTGTCTAACCTTTGGAGACCTCAACTATTCCACTCTGAATAGCATGGACGTTTGTCCCCATTTAGGGCTCCTGGCTTGTGGCATGTCACTCCCTAAATTCTCAAATATGGGTCCAGCCATTAGCATGTAACTAACATCTAAACAGCTACGAACTTACGAACCGTCCAACTATTCTCGTTGCGGACGGGTAAACTTCTCGAACCCAAATCCCAGCCCGCTGCCTATAGTCAGCCATCCCAATCTTCTTCAAACACACCTTCTAGGATCGTATCGTATTCTTATCCCGATTCAATCGATTGTGTGCGGTTTGAAACTATTCCGGAGCCATACGATGCTTATAATTCGTTCGCTATGGATGCTGGGAAACTTGGTGCTGGAGACACTAGTTTATTAGTAGCTTCCGGGAAAATTATAGAAGAATGGAAGTTCTAGTTGGCTAGTTGTGAGTATTTGCTTAGTGAGGCTATGAGAATTCTGGCTAACAGTCATAAGAATCATAACTCACTTTTTATATTCTATCAATGCTTTTTTTCGCTCAAAATGGGCATAAATACATTAAATGGGTACAAATACTAGATTTCCAATGGAAGAGAAAGAGAGGCGGCGGAATAGCTTAGACACCATCTTACATTCCCCTATCATCAGGAAATTCGTCCGCCAACTTCAATCGCGCAACAACATTCATGCTGAAGAGTTCCTGCACCAATAGTTTGGCCGCATATGGAATCACCATCTTCACAACGCCCTTGGACGTCTTGCATCGCTGACACCAGCCCAGGTATCCCATGAACCCACAGCTCTGACACACATCCACTTCGTGCCGATCAGATGAAATCATCAGCCGTTCAAGTAAAAGTTGACTAGTACCATAGGCAATGAGACAGTCACGTTCCATCTCTCCCAGACGTAGACCTCCATCACGCGATCGACCTTCTGTCGGTTGGCGAGTAAGCATTGCTCGAGGCCCGCGCGCTCGCGAATGCATTTTGTCTTGTACCATGTGTTTGAGTTTCTGGTAATAGATTGGCCCCGTGAAGACGTAGGTCGGCAGTGGTTCACCCGTTATGCCGGAGGTGAGGTAATCTTTCCCACCGTAGCTGAAACCATTGGCCACGAGGATGGCGGACATTTCCTCGACGGGGCTTCCGCCGAATGGAGTCCCGTAACCGAACTGGCCGGATAGCACGCCGGCTTTCCCAGCTACGAGTTCCAACATTTTCCCGACTGTCATACGGGAGGGGAAACCGTGTGGGTTCATGATTATGTCGGGTACAATGCCTTGGTCGGTGAATGGCATATCGGCCTGCTCTGCAATGATACCGACAACACCCTTTTGACCGTGGCGGGAGGAGAATTTGTCGCCAACTTCTGGAATACGCGTCTGGCGGGTTTGTACTTTCACCAGTTGACTTTCGCTTTCCATTGCGGAAATCATCACCTTGTCGATATATGATGGATCGGGTAGCTTGTAGGTTTGGGGGGTCGGTTGGAATGATACCGGCCTGCCTGCATCGGAGCCAGTTATGCCAGACGATAAAGCGTTGTCTGGTGTTGACTTGTTGATATATACTTCACCTGCGCTAACTTTCTCACCAACAGCTGCTAGTCCGTCTTGGTCTAGTAGAGCGTGTTTCCGTATCGCGACGCCGTCTTCAAAAGTCGGTCCGGCCAGTTTGTCCTTTGTGCCGTTGGAATAACTTTTAAGGTTGGCTGAATATTTGCGGAAAACTTGACATCGACCAAATCCACGGTCCACTGAGGCTTTGTTCAAAACAAGAGCGTCCTCAATGTCGTAGCCTGAGTAGCTCATGACGGCAACAGTGGCATTCTGGCCGGCGGGTAGTTTGTCGTATTTCACGAGCTCTATAGTTCTAGTTTTGACCATAGGTTTCTGTGGGTATACCATGGTATAGAGCAATGAATCGATACGCAGGAATTGATTGTTGGCAATTGCACCTATTGCTTGTTTACCCATAGCGCATTGGTAGGTATTTCGGGGTGATTGGTTGTGGTGAGGATACGGAATCAGACCGGCAACCGCACCAAGGATGGTGAATGGCTCGATTTCTAGATGGGTGGTATTTTCGTTGATGTCCTTTTGGTAAATTGCAATGTTGGAGTCGTTCTCTTCGTTAACATCCAAGTACTCCACCAAACCTTGAGAAAGGAAGTCGTCAAAATCCATTGTACCACTGCGCAATAATACCAAGTGTCTTGCGGTGACTTTTGGTTTTTTCTTTTCGACAATGATCAATGGTCGACATATACGCCCATCATCAGTCGAGATGTGCACTGCACTATGATGATGATTGATAAAAATACTGACAAATTCCGATATTCGGCCCATTCTTCGTAGCCGCCGGAAAGAAGTTAGGAAATGTTTCGGTCGCCGCGTTAGTGCGATAGGTGATCCGTTGAGGAAAATTATATATGCACCTTGGGTATAAAGCTCTCGCCCGCCTACAACTTGAATGTCTTCAGCGCCTAGAGCATATATCAACTTCTGTACTGGCTCTTCCTCGTCGTTGGTAGTTATGTGCGTCATAAGTGCGAGATTCTTAACAAGACCACAGGCTTCACCTTCCGGCGTGTCTGATGTGCACAGCATGCCGAACTGAGATGGCTGAAGCGCACGAGGTCCACTGACTTTGCGAGTCTTTTCAAACTGACTGGATATTCGGGTCATCATGCCTAGGGCCGCAATGTAACTCAGTCTGCTCAGGACGTGAGTAACTCCCGCTCTCTCCATTCGAAAACGTTTTAAACTCCAATTCCCCGTCGAAATAGCGCGATTCATGCCTTGCGTTATATGGTTGCCGTGAATTGTAACCACCGAGAAAGCATCGAACGCTTCCGTTCGCACGGGTTTCTTTAATACCTTGTCTATGTTCATTTTGATATCAAAGCAGAACTTTTTGAACAGATCTTCAAACAATAGAGCAAGAAGTTGGCCAGCCAACTCCAATCGTTTATTTCCGACGTAATCACGGTCGTCGACCAATGTAGCATCGTGCTTCGCCATCAGGACACGTCGTGCCATGTGAGCAACATAAAGAGCTTTTGGTCGAAAGTTCAAATCCTTCACCTCCACGTGCGATATTATGACGGAAGATATCGATTCTATAGCTTCTTGGACGTAGTTTCGACGGTTAGCACCAAAGGTTGGTTTGCGGGTGATCTTGATACGCGATCCCATATATTCTAACGCCTGTTGTTGTGTATATATTCCCAGCTTCACCGATTCTTCGAAATTGATGGCGAAATCTTCCTGGTATTCCCGATCCATCCCAGCAACCAAAAGCAACATCTCTTTATCAGATTGAATACCCATCGCTTTAAGGAGAATGGCGATCGGGATATCGTCGCTGAGAACGTTGTGCCTCATGTAAATCCGATCTTTTTTCATTATAATATAACTCTTAGATTTCCGCTCGTGGGTAGAACTATAGAAAGAGACGTCAAGTTAGCAAAAAGCAATAAAAATATCAAAAATCAAGAGGAGTTACAAAAGGGTTTTTCACTAACCTTGTCACGGAAGCCTGAACAGTCTCTTTCTTTGGATCGGTTTCCACGATGACTCTGTTCTTGCTCAATTGCTCCTGAACAAGAATAACCTTTTCCGTACCATTGACGATAAAATAACCACCCGGATCGAGCGGGCATTCGTGCTGTAGATACATCTCCCTCGCGGACTTGTTCGATAGCACACACTTGGAACTTCGAAGCATAACCGGCATACGCCCTATAGCAGTTCCGACCCGCTTGACTCGTTGTCGCCCTCGAACGTACTCAAAATCGACCAATATGGGTGCGGCATATGTCATATCTCGAAGGCGGCATTCGTTTGGCGTTATGGTGGATTGCTCGACGACTTTGGACTGTTCCTCGTCCGCCCGCCGTGGCATACCCAGGTAGATATCGTGAAATCTATAAGTAGGTGCCAATGCATTAGGTTCGCCCAAATACACTGCGGTCTGGCAAAGCCACAAAATTTCTAGAGTCCATACCTGATGTAAAAATTTGGGTCGACATCGCTGCGAATCTCAGCACTGGATTGCACAATCTTTTTTAATTGGACCTCGACGAAATAGTTGTAGGAGTCAATATGCTGCTTGACCAGACCCTTGACCTTTAAGAATGCAGGCAAAAGGTTCCATTTGTCTCTCTCGGTATTGATAGGGTCGGTGAGATGTTTGTCATAGTAGAAAGGTTCGAGAAGGGCTTCGAAATCCTACAACGGTAGTGTCAGAATAAAAATCGAATCTAAATCATGTACAGACTGGATTGCCGTACGTCTGCTTGTCTGCCTTTGTGCGCCTTTGATTGCGACTTGCGCCGAGCGGTATTGCCGTGGGTACTTTCAAAGGGTTTAGCAACGGATAGGGATTGGGTCACACTTTTTTGCTTGGGAGGGACATACGCCATAGCAAATATATCAACGCTCCCCGCTGTCGACTTTGTCTGCTAAATATTCGACCGTCAGCTTAATTCCGAGTTATCGATTGATATCCGCCAGAGCTTACCAAGACAAGATCAGAGAGATCGGTAGGGTGTTGGGCCCTTTTTCAGGGGTTTATTCAGCTTTCAACCCGGTCGCTAGCTAGTATATTGTTCTTAAGAAACACTAGTAAAAGACACAAGCCATGATTTGCCTCTGTTGTCGAGATAAAGCGCACTTCGTGATATTCACTTGCCCTCGTTCGGCACTTTTTTTCAAATGACTGGGAGGGGAGCTTCAACGGAAATACAGTTACCCCGGATCCGAGCCAGAAATTTATCACGTGATGGAAAGGGTCACAGAAACGCCAACATCCGCCGTACTTCAAGGGATGCGCAGTACCATAGCGTCTGCAGAGGATATGCAGAGGACGGGTGTTTTCCCGGTGAATTGCTGCATGGGATGACAGCATTGAGATGCACAATGCTTGTACCCTCCTCTTCGACAATATCTAAACAAGCTCACCAAGGATCAAAGGTAACTTTGGGTTTGAACTTGGGCACGAAACGACGACACTTGGTTATCTACTTGTTTCCTCCGGCTGAGATGGTAGAGGAAACAAAATGGGCTCTTGATCCCGCATGCTACATACCCTTAGACTTGGAGCAAGTATTGGGCGGAACGGAATCGCGACTATCAAATGTGCATTGAGCCACTGTCTCGGGCCCAAATGTATATATGTATTCCTGCGTACAGTTTGTCGTTTTCTATCTTACGAGGATGCATGGTTGAATTGCCAATACGCCGGCTCGTCTTACGAGTTTGCAAGATAAGCCACTTGCGGGAGTAAATTAGCGGGTTGTTCTTCTCTACAGGATGTTTATGAGACTGAGATCTGTCGCACTTCCTGATCCGGCAAAATAATAGTCCATTTGGCTGACCGCAATTGGGACAAGGAACGAAGAGGGGTAGCTCTGGTAATCTAAAATGTAGAAGCGATGTGAAGTGGGCATTGTCCCCCAGCGCGGGAGTGGGATGTAAAGGAGATACCACTGTCGCGATCGCGTGAAAGCCCAGCCCCCTGTATTTCCCCGCAGTGAGTTAATCAATATCCTTGGGCTGAGGGCTTTGCATCATGCATTGCAATCTGCTGTCTTAAGAAAGATATAGCTGTCAGGGTGGTTGAGTAAGCGCTGAGTGTCATGAAGGACAACTGTTGCCGCCTCAGCTGCTTGTTTTTTATAGGCAAAGAAGTCCTTGTATTACAAAGGGTCTCATCAGGTACAGCTGCTTTTGAATCGACTCGGCCTCACTAGTTAGGTACCAAAAGAAAAGCATCTCAGTCCTCCGTATTTGCATGTTTCGTGACTCGCGGGTGTGGGGTGGTTTCAAGATGCATCCACCCCCTCTGTGCAAGGATAAAGGATGAAGGGAGAGAGAGAGCTTCGGATGAGATATCGCCAGATGCCCGAATGACCGCACTTCTCGACAAGATAAATGCCTAGCATCTCGAGCTTGATCTTCAATTGTTCTCAAGCCTCGAGTAGGCATCAACGACGAAAGAACCCGCTTGGCCCCAGGACTTTGAAATCAGTTTCTTTTCCAAGAGCATCTTGTCGGACGAGTTGAACCTGCAACTGCCAAGAATGGGCGCGATGTGGGTTACCCCAACTCGCAGCAAGAGCCAAACGGAGGTGTGTTACACCAATGCGAGAGCTCTGGACGGGAAGAACATCCAAGAATAAAACCATATGATTGAGTCCACTTTATCTGCAGACTTGCTCATGCAATGGCATATCAAGAGTGGGAGAAAAAAGAGAAGAAGAATATATCCTGACCTGTGGCAACCGAGAAAGAGAGAGCGTGTGTGATGGTGGGAGATTCTGCCTGTGGCTGCGTGGGGAGCGGCCGATGATCCCCTCACAATCACATAAAAGACAATCCCAGCGGGCCCTCCCTCACGCTAGTTAACTTAATGTTGAGACTAAGGGCATTAGACCATTTATCGACTTGGCGAGAACTGGGGGAAAGGCTGCTGGTCGTTGGGCCGAATTGCGGTTGGGTACCAGAAGGGAAGAAGATGGTAAAACTCCTATCTGATAATTAGCCAATAAACTCGAGTCCTGTGTGTCGATGGTCTTCTGTTTTTCTTTTTTTCTTTCTCTCCCCGTTTCCGTTCGAACTTTGGCTGCATGGCAGCGGGAGTGGGAGGCATCATATACAGCGGATAGAGGCAGGTCGACCTGGCTGGTGCTTCGTGGCAGGCTTGCGTCTTTTAAAACACACCCCAGCTCATGTCGATTTGCTGTCCTGATGATGATTTTATTTTTATAATATTTTCTTGTGTCGAGGATGTCGACTGGTGGCTTCACTTCGTAAGGCGAATTTGAACTGTTTCAACGTGGTAAAAGCAGGCGAATTGTTACGGCCAATTCTTTGGCAAGGCGGCGGTTATTGTAGCTTGGGACCGCCTCCGCCTCTAGTGAGTAGTAAGTACTCCTGCCTGTAGCCTTTCTTCTTTCTACGACTGGCCTGGAAACAACACAAAAAGCAAGGCGATGACATGGTGCGTGGTGAATTAAACGTCCTTCGAGGAAGCTTAATGGATGCTTTGCTTCTCGGTATACCGTAGAAAGCGCTTCCGAGATGTAGAAACAAAACCTCGCTTTTGGATGTAATCACCATTCTCTTCAAAGGCATTAGTTACCTATCTTGCTACTGTCTCCTTTAATTACTTCCCGTCAAAAAGGAGAAAATCGAGTCCTAGCGGCCCCTAAGCTCTCGCGCGGGGGAGACGAGAAGTGTCACGGAAGCGAAGCCATCTTCCTGAACTTCCTTTTCCCATAAAAAGCAACGCTGCAGGGACAGATTCCATTGGTCGACTTTGCAGGATCGCCATGTAGCCCTGTAGAGAAGTGCTGACATGCACGTTGGCGAAAAGTGAACGGGACTTACATTGTGGTGGTGGCTGCAGACGAGACATGTTCTGGGCCCTGGTACCAGATACTCAAGATGGAAAACCGAGAAGGGATCAAGAGAGAGAGATACCAGGGGATTGCTGGCGCATATCCAGAGGTATGTACAAGTCAATACCGTACGTATATCATAGAGGAAAGCGAGATAAGCGATAACACACACAAGAAGTATGCTCACGCTGTCGAGAGTGGGTTATATTTACTTGACGACTCGCTATATCATCCACGTAGTACATATACGTGCATCACGGCCAGGGGGTGGGAAGCTGGTGAATCCACATTTTAACATCGAATGGTCATATTTTGCGACATGACATTATTAGCCAAACGGGCTTCAGGCTTGTTGAGAAGACACACCGATCAATTCCATGTAAAGCGATTACATGGTTTCCAATAATATGATCTAGCAACTCACTCCCCGATATGGCTTTTCCCGTCGTGATACATACAAAACTGCGACAGGAGTAGATGGAGAAAATTATATAGGTTGAATGCGGTTGAGCGACCGAAGGGGTAAAGATGTATGAAGGATATGGTCGAAGTATAGGGTACACCCGCCCTGAGACCATCGAAAGCAGCGGCATCCTCGTTGCGCCAGATATCTCTCTTGTTGGGCTAATCATGAGGAAGAAAGAGCGGTGACCCCTCAGTGGGACCAAGTAACGGGTACAAGTGCCTGACGCAACCCTATTTGCTGAGCTTTTTACGGCTTTCTGCACGATCATTCCAATCAAAAATCAAAAAAAGGTCGAAGATTTAGGCGATGCGAGGATTCATGGAGATTGCTGGCATGTAATTCGTCCAGGCGATTTCAATAGCCTCATCGCCGACCTGCATGCTGCAATCAATCCCATTATTGAACGAATCCCCGCCGTATATCGCATGCACCAAACCATAACCACTGTTGTCCCTCCTCTTCTTTTTTCCTCTTTTGCTGCTGCTCTTCCTCTTCTTCTTCCTCTTCCTCTTTTTTCTTTCTCTTTCTTCTCTGCTCATTCCCAAGTACCACGGGGCTCCCACGCTGGTCGGCCTGTATAACAGCTTTTCCCGTTTCCCTTTCTTGCCTGTCTTTATTATTAAACTAGCCACCGGCAAACGGCGGCGGCAGCAGAACTCTTCCAGCTCGAGACGTGGCTCGAGCACTTCTTTGCGAGGGCCGGAAGTCTCTCCCTCATTGTTTCTGTCTGTGAACTGATCGAGGGGAGATTTTATTCCTTTTGGTAGCTATTCCGGCCTGCAATTGACCCAGAGGACAAGTCGATCTTGTCCATCCTCCGCTGCTCGATTCTGACGGTCGTTCTGCGGGGACAAGAATCCACACACCCCGCCTAGATAAGAGAAAAAAAATCGCTTCGTAAAAACAAAAGAGAAGAAAAGGGTGACTCAACCTGCAGAAGGACAGACGGAAGCTGGTAGGAGATTTTGCAGATATACTGAGTTCCAGAAGAAAAAAAATAGCAAGGCAATCCTCGAAAGCTGACTTGAGGTCGAGTAAGCTTTCACCGGCTTTTTTGATCCTAGGTTAAGCCTTTTGGAGGGTTGCGCCGAGTTTGGGTACCTGAAAGGTCCTTTTCTCTCTGTGAGTATCTTCAGTTACATCTTTTCTACGATATATCAAAGCGAGGCTGCAGTTCATTTTGCATTATTTGGTGTTCCGTGGTTGTGGTGTGGGGAGGCAGAAACATACTCACCGCCGCCCCTTTCGATCCTCCCCTCCCGCTCCCAATCTTCGTTTCGTGTCTTTTTCTTGACCTGTTCGTTAGCTTTGCCCACAGGCTGGGAATTGAATCTCTTCTTCGTCTTATCTCTTTTTCTTTCTGCGTGCTGTCTTTTGGGCGCGTCCTCCAGTCAATCACGTCTTTTTCTACCGTTTTCTCGAGTCTGACCATGCGTTTTGGCCTTTAACAGAGCAATTGCAATCATGGCTTTCAGGAACAGCCTCCACGAAAACTTCGATGACTTCGGCCATCCTTCTCCTCAATCTGCGCCTTCAGATTCGGCCTTCTCAAGCTTCCCGTCGCCTCCAGGAAGCCAGGCAAGCTATGTCTCCGTATTCCAGCAGTCACCCGCCGCCCAAGATGTTCGATCAACAATGCAGCGTCGCTTCACGACAGATTCCACAAAATTTCCTTCCTGGTCTGGGTTTAACCCGCAGCCATTGAAGTTTCCCGAATCTTTGGATATACTCTCGTCGGTGAGTCTTTGTTTTCTATACTGTTGAGGAGTTGTGAATGGGGTGGTGCGGAGCCGTAATTAAACCTCTCTATTCATGAGAGTCCTTGTTTGATTTTACGGCTTTGGCTAGCTACGACTTTTTTGAGTGGCTTCATAGTTCTTCATTCACTCGGGCTTTACTTCAATTCACTTAACTAATGACTGGTGGTTTGTTTAGGCTACTCATCTTCATAAGTCTCAGCTTGTGAGCTCCCTTTTTCTTCTCCTACCGCTCCTTCAATCTACATCTTCTTGCAACACCATAGTCTCTTTCCAACCTGTACACAATATTCGAACATATCTTATTCTTGTCCTGTTATGTGATCCCTTTGCCGGGTGCCCCGTGATTTACTGAGGTCTTCTCTACGGATATCTTGACTTGCAGTACTATTTTCTTCACCTCACTTGAAGTGATTTTATCTTCTGTGTTCTCCCTTTATCTTACTTGGCTACAAACACAGCTACAGCACTTCTAGCATTACCCCCTATCCCCCTTAGTTCTGTGTCTAATCTCCGAATAGTTCGAAAAGAAACGGCAGCACATTGAGTACATGCGGGAGCAGAAACGAAGATTTGAGGCAGATTTGAAGCTCCTCGATCAACAGCAGGAGAGAGAGAAGCAGGAAATGGACCAAATTGCGCGTGATCTTGCACAAGTTGGCCTCACTGGTCCTGTCAGTGAACCAACCACTCCGCCTGAGTACCGTGATTCTGGCTTTCCCACAGCCCTCTCACGGCCTGCTCGATTCTCCATCTCCAATGGTCAATCCTCATCTCCCTTTGCGGGCATCTTTTCGCCATCCCAGGCTACATCGTCTTCAGCTCAAACCAAGCCAACCGTGAGCCTAGCTTCAAATGAGGGGCTTCAGCAGTTGGGCCACGGGTTCCGCCGCAACTCTGAGCAGCCATATCAATCCTCACCTTTCACGGGATTCCGTCCAGGCCACACGTAAGTTGATTTATTCTTTCTCCTAGTTCTATAATCATTCTTTTGTTTTATGCTACAAGCTGCATTTGTTTAAAGATGTGATCACATAAAAATGTGCTATGTTGTGTTGCATTCACACGCCGAGCATCAATATGCTCCCCCACTTAGAAATCCCTTTAGACATTCTGATTGCTAATATGTTGATAAAGGAGCCGGTATTCTTTATCAGCCTTTGGCCCGTCACTTCAGTCAAATGCATCAAGAACCAATGGTTACAATAACTCTATGGGATTCCAGTCTCTCTTCCCTTCCAAGAAGGTGGTTGAAGATGAAGAGGACAAGCCTAAGGATGAGGAGCGCATGTCCACTCCCGATGTAAAGGGCTATCTTCAAATGACAGACCCAGATGACAAATTCCCCACGTTGATGCGACGTGGTGATAACCCGGATATGGTAAGTATTCACTCTACCGTATTGTCCAATCACCTTAGCTCGCCGAGACAGGCTAACCAGACATTCACATAAAAAGCTCGCGGCAAACTCAGCTGCATTGGACCTTGCAAACTCCCGCACTCCTGTCCCTGAGGCTAACGCGCGCCATCATTCTTCTCATCTCAGTCTCCCTCAGAATTCACTTGGCTGGCTTGGTGCTTCTTCTGAAGTTACCCCTAGTACAACTGCAGCAATCACAAACGGAGTATCTGCTCCTGGCTACCAGTCTTCACGTCACACAAGCAGACTTTCATTGGAAGGCAACTTTTCCGGATACGGTTCTACGAACACAGCACCCCATCAGCAGAACAACACCATGTCCCATAGTCGACCATCATCATTGCAAATGTCATACTCAACTAATGATATTCCGACGGCTCGCAACGGAGGTTATTACACTGATTCTCCTCCAAGACTACAGTCCGATATGCCTTCCCAGAATTTCTCGAATCATAGCCGAGTTTCTTCGGTCCACCGCAACGGCAGTTCAGCTAACACCACGCCTCCCACCCCTCAATCATCTGAACATGAGGATCAGGGCTCGAACCCACAGTCAATCCAATCTACCTTCCAGGTTAATAATGCCCCCTTCTCAACACTTCTGGGTTCTCCAACTACTATGACTGCCAATGGTTCAATCACTCCAACCCCGAGCACATTCGCAAGCCCAGTGTACGGATATGGAATCCAGGCATTTGCTCCTAATGCTATGCAGGTTAACGGAAACCAGGGTCAAACTCACCCTCAATTCGGAGCTTATGCGACCCAGCCTTATAACCCATACGGACGTTTTTCTGATAGCCCCCGAACCAACCAAACTCGCCGCAGTACAGACGATAACTCTCTTTCTCGTTTTGGAAATGCTCCACTCGAGGATTATCAGGGTGAGCTATACGGAATGTGTAAAGACCAGCATGGTTGCCGGTACCTCCAAAGAAAGCTTGAGGAGGGTGTGCCAGAGAACATCCAGATTATCTTCCGTGAGACCCACTCACATGTCGTGGAACTGATGACAGGTAAGATATCTAGTCCCCTGTTTTAGTAAAAGCTTCCGGTTCATCAACTAACGTGTTCTAGATCCATTCGGAAACTATCTCTGCCAAAAGCTCCTTGAATTCGCCAATGATGACCAGCGGACCGCGCTTATCAACAATGCTGCTCCTCACCTTGTCCAAATCGCATTGAACCAACATGGCACTCGAGCTCTGCAGAAAATGATTGAATTTATCTCGACCCCTGAACAGGTATGGACGGATTTGAGGCACTGGTGTTGAATTAATTGTTAACGAAATCATAGACCCAAATGGTGATCAACGCCCTGCGCGATAAGGTTGTTGACCTTGTCCAAGATTTAAACGGCAACCATGTCATCCAGAAATGCCTGAATAGGCTTGCTGCGCCAGACGCCCAGGTACGAAAGGATGTTGTTTCGCTTCTCGCTGATGCGGATTGCTAATTATCTTATAGTTCATTTTCGATGCAGTCGGAGCTAGCTGCGTCACCGTCGGCACACACCGTCATGGCTGCTGTGTCCTTCAACGTTGCATTGATCATGCCTCTGGAGATCAACGCGCAAGGCTGATTGCCCAAATTACTACAAATGCATATGCCCTCGTGCAAGATCCATTTGGAAACTACGTTATCCAGTATATCTGTATGTTTCTCCTCTATGCCTAGTATGAATCCTCTCTCTAATTGAACATTCTAGTGGACCTTGCCGAGCCCCAATTCACGGAGCCCCTCTGCCAAACCTTCCTGGGCAACATTTCAGCCCTCTCAAAACAGAAGTTTAGCTCAAATGTTATTGAAAAATGCATTCGTACTGCTGATCCTCATATCCAACGAGCATTTGTCCGCGAGATGCTTGGTCCGAATAATGAACTTGAGAGAATGCTGCGGGATTCTTTTGCCAACTATGTTGTTCAAACAGCCATGGATTTTGTGGATGCCGAGACTAGAGCTGCGCTTATTGATGCTATCCGACCAATCTTGCCAGCCATTCGTCAAACACCGCATGGGCGCCGCATTTCCGGAAAGATAATGACTCTGGACACCCACAGCCGTTCCAACAGCATCTCGAATGGACAGGTGGCATCTAGTACAACGGGAAGCGAAGAAGGTGTGGGATACCGCCAATCCTTCCCGCTCACAGCCACGGCTAGTCAATTCCCATCCCAATTCAACGTGCCAGAGACCCCCACGAGTGGTTCTCTTAGATCTCCTGATCTGGATGCCGCTAGTGACGGAGGGAGTTCCACGATTTTCAGCCCCATCCCGCAGCACACTAACCATGCAATTAACGGAATCAACGGGATTAACGGCATCAATGGCATCAATGGCGTAAATGGAGTCAATGGCACGAGCCCTCATGGCTACAATATGTTCTAAAAACTTTCCCAAGACCTTTTCAACCTTCGTCTACCTCTGGATCTTTCCCGAGCTCTGTGTTTTTTTCGATCTTGTACCACCAACCGATCAATACGATGCAATGACTCACGACTTTAACGGCCGCGCTGAAGAAAGAGAATACCCTCACCACTGGACCTTACCGGCAATACAATTATCATATATTTCGTTATCTCATTTTGGCATCTTCTTGAGATTTGGGCGATGCAACATACTTTTTTTCGAGGTCCCTGCTGTCTTCAATATTATCGACACTTCCCAATACCTCGTGAAACCTAACCTATCAGACTCCCTCTCTACGAACTATCGAGATGGCACAAGCCCTTTTCAGATACGAGATATGAACGCCGAACTTTTGACTTTTAGACGCTATTTACCAGCCCAAGTTATTCATGGTGACTCTCGCATTTCTGCGCCACTTTTTATGCTGCAATCTTTTGCCAATTTCTTCTTTGTCTTTTTTCTTGATTTCATGACTTTTATTGTTTTCTCATTTTTCAGGTTCCTTTTGTTGATTGACGACCTTTACTCGTGGTGTCGGAATTCGACCTTCCAATCCCACGTCCCAAAGCCTTCGACCTGAAAGCAGAACGGGGAATGGACATTGGACGGTTTCAGGCATTCCAGGCTACGATTCCAGCACAGCCATTTCGGTTCCCGCTTGGTTTTTGGTCTCTCAACCGATTGCATATTTTCTTTGGTCTTCTTGCCACTTTGGTTGCATTATTTCTCATTTTCGCCTTAGTTGGACCTCAGCTGTGCGATGCACTGAGAGCGGTAGATCGGACTCCCTGTAAGGTTGAAGCTCCTTTCTTTTGCTCGTAAGAGCCCGCCAATGAGGCGCTTTGGCCATTCCCGAATAAGGGATACATACTGTCCTTAAAACTGTACTCTTTTTCTTTTGTTTTTCTTCTTCGATTTCTCACCAAGTCACCAACATTTGTGTTGAGCCCTGCATGAAGCCATGTACCATCACTGCCTTGATCCTTTGCATATTTATCATAGATGTATCCATATTTTTCACCCTTACCTTTGACCCTGACTTGGCCTCCTTGCCACGCCCACCTTTTTACTCCTAACAATGCTCGGCTTTTGTTCCTTCAGCTAACACACTCTTTGGCTTTGGTTTGTTCAGCGCGTTTTAGTTAGCAACCAGTTAGCAGCATAGCAAGTAAATTTATGATCTGCAGTATCAAATCTTCGTGCCCAATGATTCTCTCGCTCTATCGTAGTCCATACATCCGAAGGGGTATGCGGTATGAAAGGCTATGCAATACAGAGCTGAGCCTGGGAGAGTCTGCAATAAGAGAATCACATATAGTTACCCCCGTACGATTACAGCTTCTTATTACCACTGTTCCTCGCCACACATAAAATCATTTGTTATTATTGGCGAAAAGATTCCAGAGGCAGAGCATGCGTCTCGAGGAGGTTCCTGTTTGGCAAATAGGCGCGCGGCTCGCCCCATAGACGGCTTAATAATCTGTCGCGCTCAATTAGACGCGACGCGCAGATTAAGAAGACCGCAAAGAGCTGGCAAAGGCTTCACCGTTGCCTCGCTTGGACGATCGAGTGTCTTTCCCTACACCGTATTCAATCGGTCAGAATGCTACCGGAAGAACTTGTTCTGGCCATCTCAGAGCAATGGCCATGCCGTGAACTACAGGTCCGGCAGCTAGCTTATCTGCTTTGTGTCAGTCCGAGCCTCTCTCTCTTTTCTTCATGGTATTTGAGCTAACTGGATTGTCTTATAGTCTACTTCACTACCTTCTCCACCATCTGTCATTGTCCATGGCATACGGGGTTCCGGAAAATCATGCATCTTAAAAGCCGTACTCGAGACATATGGACAATCGGAAGCCAATAAATTTACCTATCCTGACCCATCCAAGAAGCCAAAGAAATCCGCCGGGAATGGCCAAGAGTCAATCACAGCTACACGACTTCGCTATGCTATAGTGAATGTCGCGGAGTGTCTCTCCGTGAGACATTTACTTGTGAAAATAGTCACGAATACAATCTATGCCATGGAAGAAGGTCTACCAGAGCTAACCGACGATAAATCCAAAGCCGAATGGTTGCAAGCTACTGAAGCTGTGCGATGCGACCATGTAAGCTCTTTGATACCGGCACTCGATAAGCTTTTGACACAAGCTCGCTGTGAGAAATTTGTCTTAGTGTTAGACGGCGTGGATGAGCTCCGAGAGGGTGGACAAATGCTCTTAGCGGCTTTGGGGAGGATTGGGGGCATGGTATGTCCTTGGTTCTGATTCTTTTGAGATTAATACGGTGGGATATTTGTCGAAATGGCCAGCAGCTAATTTTGATTTGAACTCTACAGCTCCCTGCGGTTTCAACCGTTTTCGTCTCGAAACTGACTCCTCGCCCGCTTTTGCTCCACATTCCTGGTGTACCTCATGTTTATTTTCCTCCTTATACTCAAGCCGAGATCTTTACAATCATGTTCAATCTTCCTCCTCCCGACACTCCTGAGCTAGACGATGAGACAATTGCAAAGCTTTATCCACCGTTTCTTTCTACATTATACGAGTCTTTGATTGGACCAACCACGGGAACTGTCGAGTCCTTTCACTCGGCATCCAAAAAGCTCTGGCCTCGTTTCGTCAGCCCACTCGTCGACGGTGAAAAGCCACCTGGGGCGTCTAGAAACGCGGTATGGGACTTCTCGCGCCTTCTCGTCAGGAATCGCGGACTATTTCAATTTCAAGGAGAGAACCTCTTGGTTCATCACATCATCCCTGAGGACGCGGATACATCCAACAGTTTAAAACAGGACACTAGAAAACGCAAATCGAACCCATTGCCTTCTCTTCCTGACCTGCCGATCCTCATCCTCGCCGCAGCCTTCCTAGCCTCCTACATACCCCCTCGCCTAGATCTTGTTCTATTTTCAAAATATACTCCTTCCCGAAATAAGCGTGGTGGGAGGAAGCGTATGAAAATGGCGCCACGAATTCGACCAGACAAGGACGCTGGTGATGACCCAACTACAACCCCCGGGAAAGGTGCAGCGAAAAATACGCCAAAGAAGACAACCAAATCGCAAAACCCTGTCTTGCCCCCGAATTCTCGTACAGGTGGATCCACACTTCCTAGTCCGCATTCATTCACTTTAGAACGCCTTCTGGCCATTCTACATGTTATAAATCCCAACATACCGTTAAAGGGCAGTGTCCCTTTAGCCGACTCAATATATCCCGAGATAGCTACACTGCAACGTCTCCGGTTACTCGTTCCATTTTCTTCTGCTGTAGCAGCAGCTGGTAATATCATTGATGGGTCCGAGAAATGGTGGCTGAATGCTAACACTATGGGTGACTCTGGCAGTTCAATCATACCAGGAGACTGGATTATGGACATGGCTAAGGGGATCGGTGTGGATATTGAAGAATACTTAGAGCTGGGCTAATAAAGGACATCTCCAGGACACTGTTAATCAGTGTTCTTTGTGCTATTAGCTAGTGCTTGGGCGCTTGCGCCTGGCGGGAAGTACACGTTACTTCCGAATACTGGGGTTGACCATGGGAAATACTGCAACTCCGCTCTATTTTGAGTTCTCTTGCCCATAAGGACACATTGGCCACCCCTATGTCTCTGGCAGTTTGTCATACCTCTGGCAAACATTAAGCTCTCCGCTGTGGTTCTGGACGGTCCAGCAACCATCAACCCACTGGTTTCTCGGGTATAAGAACCCCTGGATCCGCTTCAGCCGTCCTGCTCACCAAATGATTGATCTCCATTGAAGAGTGATGCTTCGCAAATAAAACACACTTGTGTTCCTGTCACGGGTGATGACGATGAACTAATACATTAACTATCCCTAGCCCTGCAAAGGGAAGCGTGAATATCTCAATCCATTCACTCCATCTACTATGCTTGACACAGAATTTTAGTATTACCTTGAACTGCAATCCCTAGGATGCACCTCTATCACTCCAACTCCCAAGCATCAAGTATAAGGACCTACCTTCCTGGTCATTCTCTTCTCTACCTTAGGACAAGCCATCCTGCACAGCAATATCAAATCATCTCCCTAAATAGTGAAACAGCCTTAGGCCCAACCCATCTATCATCGATAAATCAGTATCTAACCATGTACACAACACTATTCTGGCCCACTTTTATATTCTGGGTAGCCCTCGCATATGGCCAAGGTAAAAATTATACCCTCTTCCATAGCCAAGCTCTAGTTAACATGACCAGCTAGCTCCACGGCAACTCGACGATGCTGCAAGCTGTATATCTACATCAACTCCAACTCCAACGATCCTGTCGACCATAACACCGACTCTACACGGGCAATCGAAGTTTTCATTGGCTAGAAAGGCAGAGGAGTGCTGGCCTGGTGAAAGTGCTATCCCTGTTACGACGGATGATCATCAGGTTCAAATTTCGGCGGCTGAGGCCGCTGAGACTGCTGAATCACTTGTCAGCAGTGGTGGTGGTGATTCAGTAATGAGTATAAGTTGTCGATTTTGTCTAGCTTGCTGGGTTGTCTTGTTGGTAGGCACGGGGATGAGGGTCGGATTGGGCATGGGCATATAAGGGGTAAGTTGGGATATAGTGATTAATATCTGAGGTGTTCAATAAAATAGGCAGCAACACCCTGGTTCAGATCTCATCAAAATATCTAAAGTAAATTCTTAGATACAACAAACAACCAAGCCATAGCCTCCAAGCTTTATATTCATAAATTGCCTATATTTAAGACTTCTGATATTAGATACCAAACGGCGTGAGTAGAGAATTACAAAGTAGATTCTCCTGTCTCAACCTTTCCCCCACGCACAGCAATAACCTCTGAAACTTGCGGGACAATCCACCAATCGTGCCATCGAGCTTTAGAACCCGGCTCCGGAATCTCAACTGACAGATTCAGCTTCGACGGCGTTTCAGCGGCAGGGGATGGTGCGTCCAGAAGGGCCTTTTTCACAGCGCCTATTGCTATGCTTGCTGCAATACACGACCGCAATGTGTCTTTCATATCCTTCACTACACCCTTCGCAAGGCCAGACAGTTGTGACTCATCCTTCTTGATACTGCCGGCCCCGGCATCTGATTGAAGGAAAGGGCCCTTCGCTATACATTGTTCGAATCCCTTTTTCGCCTCGGCAATTGCGCGGACGGCGCGGTTGAGTACGACTTTGTCGCTATCACCCAGTAACGTAGATTCACGCTCAAATACATCGAACGGGACTACTTCGGGTAATGGAATGGGGAGGAAAGGCTTCATACGCAGCTCATATCGGAGCTTGCTTGGAGAATATTCTTTGGTGGCGGAAGGGTGGTAGTTGGTCTTGATTAGGTTGTGACGCCATAATAAAGTGTAGAGAGCATGAAGGGCGATGGAGAAGGCGTCAATCGCAACCAATTCTGAGATGAGTCGGTCATGGAGAGCGAATGACTGGTCATACGCTTCCTGGCGCTCCATTGTTTTTACTGCAAGCGGCTTGTTGCTTTTGCGTGTTGGTATTCTCTCACTATCGATTGTTACGCATGCACGAATGCGCTCTAGATGACCTAGATGTGCTGAGGATATGTGTGAGAGGTACCAGTACATCCCGGGTAGCTCTTCGGGTGAGTATATGGAAAGCTCAAACCCAAGCTGTATAATGAGACGCATTTGGTGTAATTTCTGGTGGTATGCCCAGCTGCTGAGAGGATACGAATATGTCGGCTCGTCCTGGATATGTATCGGCGGCTCCATTGTTAAGGTCCGGAGATGAACATCATATTCCTCGGCCTTCAATAAGTTAATCCACATGTTATTATTGCAAGAAACGTATAACATCTCCTTACCTCTGCTTGTAAGCGATCCCAGTCAACAATTGCGTGACAAAGCGTCCTTCGCACCCGGCAGCGGTTTAGACACATCGTTCGGTAAAAGTCAACAAAATGCTGTGAGCCATTAGCACATGTTCAGACGAAGTAGCAAATTGATAACAAAATTACCTGGGCCGCTCGTTGAACAAATTCCCTCATATATTTGGAGATTTGGTAGCGAGGGTCGGAAGGAAACTCTACTGTGTCGTTTTCAGGGTCGGTCAACGGGCTTCTTGGGAGCACTAGCTGTGCAATGTTATCAAGGCAGAACTGTCCTGGCTCTATGGAACCCAGAATTTGTGAGTCCTGGACCAGCAGAGATTGAACAAGTGCTCTAATATAGGCAGAAGGCTGAGGTAGGCGGGTTTGTAATGTCGCGATCGATTTCTTTTCAAGTATAAGGGAAAGGGGTCAGCGTTCAAATCCCAAGGTGGTTATCAAATACAATTGAAAAAATTACCTCCAGATCAAAAGGGACACTATACTCGAGGAACCCCTGCAGGTCCATTGCGTCCTGGCAGATTCTTTTCAAGTACAAGATCGAATCGTTTAGGCTGATTTTGATAATCGGGCGGGGCGGTACTGTGCTGGCCAAGCGACGTTGGATTTTGCTGCTGAAAGCTTCTTCAACGGGTTTGCCCAATGCCATGGAGCTGTTGATGAGCTCAATCTGATCAAGGCTACATTGTATATATTCGGTTGTCTTCGGCTCCATCACGGCGGTGTCGGCGCTGAGGAATAAAAGAAAATTGCGGCGGAATAAGAGCCGATCCAGGAATGCTTTCTTGACGTTTTCATCCATACGAAGGGATTTCTGCTGCAACCAGGCAACTGCGTCATTAAGTACATTTTGGATTTTCGCAGGTTCAACATTTGAAAGCAGATTGCGTTCGTATAATAGGGTGACAAAGTCTTCCTCCTGTTTTGAGTGATGTTTAGTAGTGTATTATCACGGCCGCCAGGCGTTGATCCGTAACAGGAAAAGAAGGTGTTTACGAACCTCATAGTAATACTCGGCACTCACTCTAGCATGCACGAGGTCACAAGCCTTAACCAGAGCAATGCAGTACGCTCTCAATACAGTATTAACCAGGCCGTTGTCATCATCTTCCTCTTGCTGTGCCGTCTTGGCATCATCCTCCCGTATAAACTGAACCTTTTCAAGGGATCTAGCAGCCGGCCAAAGTAAACGGTCGAGATATATGGACGTAAATAGGGTCTGAGAGAGTGGGTGACCCATATGCCATGCCGCCTAATCGTTTCCAAGAACAAATGATATCTCAAGTTTCAGCTCTCGAGTCCAACTTTATGAACGCATATGCCTTGTCGACGGCTTTCGTTCTTTATTTTCTTTCGATCATGCAAATCCAAGGTTTTAATCCGTCTGCAAAACGCACCTCATGACAGATCAGCTGGTCCATTATCCCCAGGACTTCCTCCGGAAGAAGCTTTCTTGTGACGTCGTAATCATCGTCAAGTGCCTCGCCAGGCGCAAGGTATCCGCTGTCCATCTTGGAGTCCATGATCTAGAGCGTACCCAATCTGTCAGATATACAGCTTCCAATGCATTTTAAAGAAACGGAAGCAAATTATAATAGCTGCGGTGTGATGTAACTGACCTCCAATGCCCCCACCGCTTCAAAGAGCGTGAAGTGCTCATCCTTGACGAGCTGGCCAGTTTCAAGCTCTAAGGGTAGAAAAATGCCGTATTAGCTCATATCCAGTTTAAGCGACCTCATGAGCTCTGTTAGATAACGTACTGGAAGCCGCTTCTGCGAATTCATCGGTGATATCGCGCGCATTCATGCGATCCGACGTGACTACTCTGGTTACTGGCGGCATGATGTTGGCTCGGCGGGGTTAATGGCCTAACAATTCAAATGAATCATTCCGGAGGGAGCATAAAAATCGACAGAATCCCAAGGATGGTTTGGAGATTACGGGCTGGAAAGATGATATTGAAGCTATTCTTTTCGCTGGTGTGATATGGTTGCTTAGGTAGTTCTATGGCTTACCCGCGGATTTTTGTCCGAGCGTGACGGGGGCCGTTGATGTTCGCAGCGGCAGCAAAACCCAAAGAGTCCGCCAAAAAATATCCCTACGGCTAAAACAGACACAAACGATATATCAACGAGATATGAACGGGAAAATATGTTAGAACATTCTCTATAAAATATCTTTCCTTGCTTCTACCACCACAATTGATAAAGCCTAATGTGTCATGGATGTTGTACAGCTGAAATTCGGCGCTCAACAAAAACACCACTCATTTCTCCTCAGCCATCACTTCTTTTCCTCGCTGTCCTGACTCGAGTTTATTTCGTGGCAGCATCTTTGGCGGCAGCCTCAACGTTAAGGGCTACACCCTCGCCTTGTTTGCCGTTCTGTGTGGTTGAATACATATCCGTCAGCCATTCCATATCTCCACACACACGCCCATTGACTCTAGACATCGAAATCTACTAACCTCCCATTTGGAGAATTTGAGCTCTGCCTGACCGCGGTTGGTCAACTTGGCTCTGATGTCGGACTTGAGGGATCGTCGCACTGTCTGGGAGGCGACCGCAAGGTAACGGTTGTAGCTGTGTTAGGGAGCGATTAAATTAGCAATTGGTATGTTTGGAAGGCGGCGGAGCAGGGCATTAGCAGAGAACATACGTCAAACCGGCAGCTTTCCAGGCGGAAGTCATCTTTGTAGGTGTTTTCGAGGAGTTGTTCTTCGGCAAGCAGACTCTCTTTCGACTTTGCTTTGGGATCTTTCGGCTTGAAGGCGCACACGAACTCAGGGCACGTGCCAAGGATGGTCACGTGGTATCACTGGAATATCAACAATGGAGCCTTGATAAGGCTTGATATAAACGTCTGAACTACATTTTAAGAACAGTAAATATTCCTCTGCCGTGACTTGTGGTGACCAGTCTACATATCCAGCTAATAGGTGCGAATACCTCGTTTTTGCTGGCTACACACCAACTTACACCTCCTATACAGAATGCGAAGGGAGACTCGGACCATATCAGCCTGCTCGCTCCCTCTAGATGAAGGCAATTACCCCCTATAAGACCCAATTGCCGTCCATATAACCAAGCGAAGACAGACAGGATAGTCTCACATGAGAGGAGGGGCCCCTACCTGAGCCTTTGCCTTTTTTTGCTTTGGTTCGAATCCTCGTCCATGCCTAGTGACTTTTTCCCCCTTCACTCACAGAATTACCTTCAGGGTGTAGAGAACGGTAGCTGAATAAATAGATGTAATTTATGTTGATTATAATAAAAGTACAGTTGGTATCCCCTGGGCGTACTTGTTCATGGACGACTTACTCCCAGCATCAGAGCCGGCTCTAAAAGTAATTCCATATCAAAAGATGCAACAAAGAATTGTCTAACGCAGCAGAATAAAAAAAAGGTATAGTCTCTGCATAAGAATCTCAACTTTCACTTCTCCCGCAAATCCTCTAGTAAAAGTGAGATATCAACTAAACCACCTTGTCACGACTCGCTTTTCACACTCAAAGGGCCAAACTCCCAGCCATGCTCTGTCTTCCACGGCCATTTTATACTGAACCAGGCCAGTCCAATGAACATGCACAGCTTCACAGTAATGAGAGCAGAAGATGGGAGTCTATCTGCCTGACTCGTTGTATCCTAAGCTAGGGAACACCACAACTCATCCTCATTGGATATAAAAGCCACAGGAACATTCGTATTACAAGGGGATGACCCCCCAGCGCCCTCCCCTGTCTGCTGCTCCTCAGATATTCAGAACAATGAATGCATGAAAAGAAAACCATCCCCACCAATTACAGCTACCGGCCGTTCCCGTCCCGGTTCCATGGGGCTGGTTTATGTTTTCTTTTGATACAGTTTGGATCCCTGCGCGAAAGAGAGCGGTGAACAGCCGCACAGCGTTGCACTGGTATTCGAGAAATGGAATGGGACTAGGAAAGGAAGAAAGCAAAGATAAAGGAAAAAGGGAAAGGGTTTTTCAGACGAAAAAAAAAAAAAGACTTATGTGTTTGTTGCTATATACTTGGGCACATTTTGGGTGTCTATTTGTCTACCTACTACTTCGCTTACGAAGAGAAGATGTGCTGCTTCAAAATACAGAGCTTACTTTGGCTGTTCTTGTTCTCTTCACAATGGATGGGTGGATGGCATTTTACTTTCCAAATCAGTCGATTCTTCAACTGCAGGCCCATGACTTTGGGGAGAAAGTAGCACAGGATATACCCATATGCAATGCAGCATGTAGTAGAAGGCATCCCATTGACACGGTTACTGGTATATGCAGCAAAAACTGCAGCGTTGTATGCACTAGTAATTTGTGCTCGAGACTTAAATCCCAGCACCCACTGCCCTGGGACAAAGTAGAAGAAGAAAGAAGAAGTCTTCAAGGCTGATCACCAAGAACACTTTTCCATCCATCGAGCAAGCTTACCGAGCTTCGGAACTCTCACTTGCTCGACAACTCTTCTACCTTCAATCCCTCACTTGCCCAAACTTCTTAAAGCTCAGCAACAGCCCGCCAACCGCTTCATCCTCACAATTTGTCAACAATCTCTTCCCTTTCCTCACCTACATCGATGGATAAAGCACTCTAGGAATAAGTCCACCTTCTGGCCAGTGGACTTCTTATCTTCTTTGCATCCATTCTTTGTAGAAAGCAAGGGCACTTCATCTTTCTAGAGAGTGTTGTTCTGTGCTTTGTGAGCCTCACCCTCTGTCTGAACGTTTCCCTTCAGAGGTTCAGGGAGTTATTGTTGTACCAAGTTTCTCAATAAGAGATATTGCTTTCTAGAATAGCCCCAGACATTGGAAATTCCGGGGTAAGTAGATGACCTTTCATCGTGATTGTATCCACCTTCTACCAAATCCGGATATCCCCGCACAAATTATGAAAGATATGCTAACAGCAAACTGGCACCATTTAGGTCACCGAAGCTCTATAGCGTCCACACTGGCATTGTTCAGGAGAAAACAAATCCGAATTAGGTCATTATTTTAGAAGAGACCAGGCCATCTCATCAAAAAGCAAGTAGTGGTACTGTCAAATATGGCAGGCTCAAAAAAGAAGCAATACAAGGCTGTTAAAAAAGGTACTACTTCACGCAGTAGTTCACCTGCACACAAGCCCCTCAAGCGGCCTGCAACAAGAAAGATCGTTCGATGGAATGGTATGGAGACAACCAATTTATATACCAAGGCCAATAAAATTGCTAACTCTGTGTAGATGACCTGGATAAAAAGCTTCTCCTGTCTATTCAATCAGCTTGCAACGACTTGGGAGTCAAAATTCCATGGGCTGCAGTAGCAAATCTCATGCAGAATGGGATTTCTGATGGAGCCATTGTTCAGCACCTCGCCAAATTGCGTAGCCGAATGGTGAGTGCCGGCATGGACGTTCCTCCCCCACTTCGTCGAGGTGGCGCCACTGCACCTTCAAAATTGAAGGCAAAGGCTGCAGAGGCTTCAAGAAAGACGAGAATAAAGATTGAATCTTCGGATGATGAATATGGAAACAGTAAACGGGTCGGAATGCACAAGAGAAAGTCGAAAGAAAAGCAAACCAGACGGAACTACAAACTCAAGGACGTGGAAGCTGAGGATAGTGACAGCAGTGAAACTAGCGACACTGATCACAGCATAAGCAGTGAATCGAGCTCCAGTGATAAGAGTGGCAATAGCAGTGAGTATGTCGCAGCTGGGGCGGCCTTTCTGGAATACCCGAACGAAAAGAGGTCAGCCTCCGATGACACAGCTAGCAATGCGTCTCCTCAACCTACCGCAACACGACCAACAAAGCTTGTGAAGCTTCGCCTGTCTCCGATCTATCTTCAACAGATTGAGCGCGGTGACAGGATCAACGGAGCCCAAACTTTCAACGCCAAAAGTACCGACGGAGCAAGTATTGACCAGCAAGAGACATGTCCCTTTGGTGAAAACGTCCACGTGGCACAGACAATCAACGCCGAAGCAGCTCCTGTTATCGAGTCTGCAACCCCCCAGTATCCAGCCTGGGTAGCCATCAACGGGGTTAGTCAACCAATGCAAGCGCCTCAACAAGCCGCTGCGCGGTTACCAACGAATTATGATGACCTTGATAGCCACATCAACGGTATTGGATATTTTGCACCTTCTCAGAATAATGAATTTCCGACCCCGTTTGCAGGCCAGCAACAGATTATATATAGTAATATGCAGACTCCCAGCACATTTACCCAAACTGAGATAGCGGCCATGGTCAACCAAATGGGCTCTCAAGGAGAGATGACCCCATGGATGGATAACGGACAAGGCTCGGTTGAGCGGCATCCCGAGGTCAGATTCATGGATGACATTGGACATGGCCTTTTCAAGGACGAGCCGGAGTTTGAGAACACCATTGACCATGAACCGGAGAACATATTTGATATGAGCAACAGTATGTAGAACAGAGCCTCCCTAATCCTAGCCCTTCTCCGAACTAACAGAAAAATAGATCATCTCGACTTCATGGCTTAGGTGACGATTGCGGCATTGGTTCACCGCTGGGGCTTGTCACATTTGGAAACAACCTCCCTCCTTCTTCTCATTCATTGACGGGGAGCCTCTAGGCTCCGGTTCACACCTCATTGCAAATTCGGTTTCATCAGTTTCGTTTCATTGTTTGAGCGTTGTTTTATGGATTCAGATCATGGGGAGGCCTTGCCCGCTGGATATTCCTACTTGGGATATTATCATCTCAGCTATCAATAGCCTATCTTTAAGCCCAAGTTTGTTGTTGCGTTCAAGCACATTAATTTAGCAGGCGTTTTCACCCCAGAAGAAGGCTTAGCGGAGTCATTTCAGGAAGAGGATACCCCTACACTGCCTAACAGATCAGAGCTATCTTCAAGACATCTCATGTATATTAGTTTAAATACTCAAGGAACTAATGTCAAGCTGTTCTGTCAAGCCATTCTGTTCACACGATGAGCCGTGGTTACCCGAAGCAGTAAGGTGCATGTCACGTGGCGGCTGTTTTTCCGTCGCCCTTTTGGGAGAGCTAGAAAACGCCAAGAAACCTGGAGAACTTGCTCGAAACATCAATTTTTTTTCTCTTCCCCGAAGCGCTTCAATTTCCTCTTCCTTTTCTTTTTCCCTCCAGACCATCAATCCACCTCTGCTGTCCTCTTATATTGGGAGTTTTGGTTCCTTTGGGCTGAATCGTTACTTTCGTTGCATTACACATTTTAATTAAATCTATTTCACCATGCATCGAGCTATTTCAGCTACCTCCCGGGGTTCTCTCCTTTCATCCGCTGGCTCAACCCGAGGCCAGCTCTCCAAGCTTCGACCTGCTGGTATCAGCTTGCAGCAACAGCGATTTGCCCATAAGGTATGTCCTTTTTGCTCAATTGGAGCTAAATTCTGCTGTGAAGCTTGCCTGTCGGGCCATCGGCTAATCGTCAAAATGTAGGAGATCAAATTCGGCGTTGAAGGCCGGGCCGCTTTATTAAAGGGTGTCGACACCCTCGCCAGAGCTGTCACTGCTACCTTGGGCCCCAAGGGACGAAATGTTCTCATAGAATCTTCTTACGGATCCCCAAAAATCACAAAGGGTGGGTGACTCTCCTTAGCCTTGGCTATACCCTATTTCGAGCCAAAACCGAATGCTAATCTCAATCGAACTTTTAGATGGTGTTACTGTCGCCAAAGCGGTTTCTCTTCAAGATAAATTCGAAAATTTGGGCGCCAGACTCCTCCAAGATGTTGCCTCTAAAACCAATGAGACTGCTGGTGATGGTACTACCACTGCCACCGTCCTCGCTCGTGCCATTTTCTCCGAGACTGTTAAGAACGTTGCTGCTGGATGCAACCCAATGGATCTCCGCAGAGGTATCCAGGCCGCTGTTGACTCCGTTGTTGAGTATCTCCAGGCAAACAAGCGAGATATCACTACCACCGAAGAAATCGCTCAGGTCGCTACCATCTCTGCCAACGGCGACACCCATGTTGGCAAGTTGATCTCCAACGCTATGGAGAAGGTCGGAAAGGAAGGTGTCATTACCGTTAAGGATGGAAAGACCATGGAAGATGAATTGGAGGTCACTGAGGGTATGAGATTCGACCGGGGATACACCTCTCCCTACTTCATCACCGACACCAAGGCCCAGAAGGTTGAGTTTGAGAAACCACTCATCCTTCTGTCCGAGAAGAAGATCTCTGCCGTCCAGGACATCATCCCTGCCCTCGAGGCCTCTAACACTCTCCGAAGACCCCTTGTCATCATCGCTGAGGATATTGAGGGTGAGGCCCTTGCTGTCTGCATCCTCAACAAGCTCCGAGGCCAGCTTCAGGTTGCCGCTGTCAAGGCTCCAGGATTCGGTGATAACCGCAAGAGCATCCTTGGTGACATTGGTATCCTTACCAACTCTACGGTCTTCACTGACGAGCTTGACATGAAGCTCGATAAGGCCACCCCTGAAATGTTCGGTTCTACCGGCTCTATCACCATCACCAAGGAAGACACCATCATTCTCAATGGTGAGGGTAGCAAGGACGCCATTGCCCAGCGTTGCGAGCAAATCCGTTCAGTCATTGCTGACCCCGCCACTTCTGAGTACGAGAAGGAGAAGCTTCAGGAGCGACTCGCCAAGTTGTCTGGCGGTGTTGCCGTCATCAAGGTTGGCGGATCTTCCGAAGTTGAGGTTGGTGAGAAGAAGGACCGCGTTGTTGACGCTTTGAACGCCACCCGTGCTGCTGTTGAGGAGGGTATCCTTCCCGGTGGTGGCACTGCTCTGTTGAAGGCCAGTGCCAACGGTTTGGCTAATGTCAAGCCCGCCAACTTTGACCAGCAATTGGGTGTAAGCATTATCAAGAGCGCTATTTCCCGCCCAGCCCGCACCATTGTCGAGAACTCTGGCTTGGAAGGAAGCGTTATTGTCGGAAAGCTCACTGATGAGTTTGCCGGTGACTTCAACAAGGGCTTTGACAGCTCCAAGGGAGAGTATGTTGACATGATTGCTTCCGGTATTGTCGACCCATTGAAGGTTGTACGAACTGCTCTTGTCGATGCCAGTGGTGTTGCTTCCCTCCTCGGAACCACCGAGGTTGCCATCGTTGAGGCTCCTGAGGAGAAGGCCGCTCCCGCTGCCGGTGGCATGGGTGGCATGGGCGGAATGGGCGGTATGGGTGGCATGGGCGGCATGTACTAAACAACACCGACGAGCCGCACATCCAGTTACCGATTTACCTTCCCCTGATGTTTTAAGTACGAATTATTTGGCATGGTAATTTTTCCCTTTGGCGTGTTTCTTTTTTCTTTCTCTTTTGGTTTTGGCCATTGTATTTTATAAGCCCGTTTTCTTTCCCCCAGTGAGTGATCACGGATTTTGACACTGCTGCATTTTACAAATCTCTCTACTCCTCTATCCACGTCGTGTTTCATGTTTGGTTGGAGATAATGGAATAGATAAAAAAAGGCGTATCGTGATGATGGCGGGCCTGGTTCGCCAGTGTCATGATACCCTTTCCTGTACTATATAATACTGCGAGTGTGAGATATATGCGCGACGTACAATATGATTTCCTATTTTGTCAGAATGGATCTATATCGAGTTCTGGAGTTTCCAAATTGGATGGTGATAAAGCGACAACTCTCTCACGGTTGATCTCTGCAGCAAGGCAAAGGCAATCTCTGAGCTCGAAGGCCTAGCATTAAAGTGAATAGTGTAATTATATCTAACGTCATCTATAGAATTGAGGTCGCATGGCGCGAAGATGCGGTCAAGCAAATGGAGGTCGTAAATGCCTCGCCTCAGTAAGGACACTTAATGGCAATATGAGGGTACAGCAGAAGTGAAATACCTCTCTATATCCACCATAGCCATCAAAGAGAGTATCGCCCAGCGCTGGGGGTTTCTGTCGATGGTTTATGTGCTCTAAGGGGGCATCTTTGGTGGTTTGGCGGTATATAAAATACTTGAACTTTTCCCCCCACCAGCAAAAATAAGAACATCTCAGCCCCGCTATTTTACCCTGTTGCCTCCTGTCGACACAAAAACGCTCCCATTTAATTTAACACGCAACAACACAACTTTACCATCTACATCCTCTCTCCTTCTACTCTAGATCATCTTTCGCCTCACTTCTAGCTCTCTGCTATATTCTCATTGTCGATTTCCAGTATGTGGCTGTGCTCCCGCTCCCCCTCCCTCGCATGAGGGACCTCTCTCTCCTGTGTGCCACCTTTCGGGACATGTCGTAATCCCACCTGGCAACCGCGCTGACAAGGCTTCCTCCTTCAGGATTAATTCTCATTTGATTCAAGTTTATAGAATCCCTCTGCGCAATCATGGTATGTTTACTCATCTTGGCCTGGTCCTCTTTATGCCTGCTTGTGGCCTTTCCAGATGATATCTAACGGTTCTTGTTCCTGCACAGGTCCACTCCGGGTACGACTCCCTCCCTTCCTCCCTTTGCGGTTCCAATCTGCTCCTCGGCGGGGCTTTGTGGCGCCTTGATACTCTATAATACAATCGTTTGATGATGCTTTGGATTGGCGCCAGTATACTGAATTTTTGAATCGTCCTGTCATAGGGTTTCGATACACCCAGACTGTATTACTACATACAATGAGCTGAAGCTCGGAAAAGGGGTCAAGTACATCATCTTTAAGATCTCTGACGACAAAAAAGAGATCGTCGTCGAATATGCCTCCGATAGCACCGACTATGAGGACTTCCGCAACAGACTAGTTGAGGCCAAAGATTCCAACGGAAAATCAGCGCCGCGATATGGTGTATATGATGTTGACTACGAGATTGAGGGTGAGGGGAAACGGTAGGGTTTTGCTTCATCCGCAACTATTTTCTGCCCGTTTACTCATACGATTCTTTTGCCTATACAGCAAGAAGATCACCTTCATATCATGGGTGCCCTTTGAAGCACCACCCCTTGTAAGTACTTCAATTCTTGTCCGCCCATAGATACGTAGTACCATCACTAACTCACTTCACCAGTTGCGCATGGTCTACTCTTCAACCACAGAACATTTGAAGAGCGCTCTCAGCCCACAACTCAGCCTTCATGCCGACGATAAGGGAGAGATTGAGTGGGCCGCAGTGTTGTTAGCTGCAGGCGGCAAGACGGCTATTACTAGAGGGTAGAATTCGGGATGATACCAACGGGAAGCACGAGTCGTAAAAAACAGCTGCATTCAGTTGTCATACGCATTTTGACACATGGCGGTGTGCTCTGGTGTTTTCCTATTCTCTGTTCACAATCGCCTTTCTCCCTTCTTAACCTCTTCAAGCACGCGAGCTGGACGTACCACAGATAACTTTCAATTTTATTAACTCATGGACGTGTAATTGTAATATTATCCGTCGCCTTATTTTCAAATTGCTGTAACTCCCCTACAAACCACCCAGGCACCGCTATCGATGCGATATTCAAGTACCTATTTTTAATTCAGTTGTGTGCAAAAGCCGTCCAATTCCGCGCCGGGGAGAGTGTATCCTCCTTTGCACCGAATCCGCCGACTCGTTCCTTTGGGTTGTCGTGGGGCTAGGGTTTGGAGGGTTTGGGTGGAAGGAGAAGCCAATATACGCAAACAAAAGGCCTTATCACCTATCAATGCCATAAATATGGATTTTTATCTCGAATGAAGCGTGGATAACTTCTGTTGGTCTCTGGCGTCGTGAACTGGCCGTGATGCCCATCCTGAGTATCTAGCCAATAGGATGGTCCCAATTGAAAGCCTTAGTCATCCCGGATCTTTGCTCGGAAACTTTCCTGCCATATCATCTAACCTCGCACCAACTTCACTTCTTACCCTCAATGTGGTGAATGCTGGTTTCCTCACCTCTCTGGTCCCGCCTCAATTACCTCCCCTTGGGTCCTTATTCTTCTCTTCTCTTCGCTCTTTTGTATATTTTGACCTCTAGTCATCTCTCACCATGATCCGTACTCTCCCCAAGTCCTTCGCGAACCCTGCTCGCACCGCTGCAGCAGGTTCGACGAGAGCCTACCACGCTTCGCCCTCCTCAATTGCCTGCCTCCACGCCCGTGTTCCTGTCAAGAGCCAGCAGAACTCCGTCTCCCAACAGCAGATCCGATCCGCTTCGACCTCCGAACATGCCATTGCCAACCCAATTCTTGCCGGTATCGAAAAGCGATGGGAAGCCATGCCTCCCCAAGAACAGGCCGAGTTGTGGATGAAATTGAGAGATAGAATGAAGGTCAGCTGGACCGACATGACCCTGCAGGAGAAGCGTGCCGGTATGTTTTTGAAGAACGCAGATAATATACCCTCTTTTCTGCGATATGCTCCCCTTTGTTTACTCTTGATATTTATTTGTGGGGCGGGTGTTTTCGGTATATATTGAAATGCTCTTGGGTTTCGCTGGGGTTGTTGTAGTTGTACGGCAAGGGGAGAAGAGTTATTTGATTCATTGCCATCGGTTATGGTCTTTTTTTCTTGCAGTGCTAACCCAATTGTCTCTCCCATTTAGCCTACTGGATCGCTTTCGGACCCCATGGTCCCCGCGCCGAAACTCCCAAGGGTGAGGGCATGAAGGTCTTTATTCAAGTTCTGAAATACGTCGCTATCTCATTTGGTGTCTTCTACGCCACCCGTCTATTCGCCAACCCTCCTCCAAAGACCATGACCAAGGAATGGCAAGAGGCAACCAATGAATACGCTCTGGTACGATACTTCTATTTCACGATTATCACTTTTATCCCAATGCTCCATGGAATAATTACTAATGGCACTGCGTATCAATAGGCCGAGAAAATGGATCCCCTCACTGGTATCAGTAGCGAAGGCTACAAGGGCAAGGGCCACGTGCAAGGCTCGCTAACTAACAGAGCGGAAGAAAAATAGAGTCTATAAATTCAAGACGAAGTCTTGGAATCTTTAGAGAGAGAGAGTCGCGAGATTCTCCTTGCTTCCGTTTCCTAGACTGCGTGGTCCTCAAATACATTTGTTGCCCGCGTATATATCTACCTTTCTTGTGCAGTAAGAAAATATTTCAGTGTATTAATGGAAATGGAGAATGTATAATTGTTTTTTCTTTCATTCCTGTCTAAAAAACTATTGTTGGCCTTCTTGTTGTCATGAGTTTCTACTTCTACTCTGCGATGCTGAAGGACTCGGCGATCGCCCTCTACATCATCGAGCAATTCATTCCCTTGGAGGTTATACTCTTATCTTGTCCTGCCCTTTTCTTTTGTCACTGTTATACTATCATTCCTGGTACATAACTTCCGCTTCTGTTCAATTGCAGTGTTGGTCGAACATACAGATATGAAATCTCATCTTCTCACACAGAATTGTTCATTCGTAATTCTAAATAATCCACGAACCAATGTGGGAATATATCATATACATCGGCACTCGAAGCAATTGAAGGAATCGAAAACCTCGAGCGTATAGTGCGCTAACTGGGTGTCACCCTGGCAGTTGCTGTTGGGTATGACGTGAACCAACAACAAATCCACGTTTATTCCATGAACACCCCCCCAAGCAGTGGGATGGACAAGCCACAACGCTTCTTTGAAATATTCTGGCAGAATAAATACTACCAAACAGACAACACAATTAAATATCCATCATTCCAGGCCGTCTTAAAGTTCTGATGAGAACTGAGCAGTTAATTTGCCCCTGCGTGAAGTAGCTCAGGCGTTGTACGCAGGATCTTAAGGGCCAGACCTGCCCGCCCCTGCGCTTTGTCTCACACGCAACTTGTCCATCAGAGAATTCTCTTCGTTCTCTTCCATGAGAGTTTGACACTACCTGCTGAATTAAAATACTTTGACATCAACTGTTTACTTACCCATCTATCGCCCATTGCCGTTTTGATAAAGCCGTATACCACAATCCCCCACCTGGATTACAGAAGCAAAGTAGAGATATGGCTGCAGACGGCACTGGTCAGTGAACAAACCCCTGTTCTCTAGCGTTATGCAGATTTTCTTTCTCCCACGTCTTGGTCATTCTGTCGTTTATTACCCTTCACGATCCAACTTAGCCTTGAATAGGAGTCGTCGAACTGGATCCTTGGCTTGGTCCCTTCAAGGATGCACTCAGGAGCAGATACAACAACGCGCAGAAATGGCTCAAAACCATCAACGAGACTGAGGGAGGGTTAGATAAGTTTACCAAGGTCTGAATTCATCCACTTCGAGTTGTGCTGCATCTTTCTGATATGGCTTTTAGGGCTACGAGTATTTTGGGTTCAACGTCCAGGAAAATGGGGATATAGTTTATCGGGAATGGGCACCCAATGCAGTGGAGGCTTATCTCATTGGGGAATTCAGTGAGCACTTACTATATCAATACCTGTTGCTGGTACGGGTTGGGTCTAATGCCATCTGCTCTAGATAAGTGGGACCGCACGGCGACACCCATGAAGAGGAACGAATTCGGAGTATGGGAGGTTACTGTTCCAGCAAAAGATGGTGAACCGGCAATACCACATGCATCTAAAGTCAAGGTAAGACCATCTCTCCTTGTTGTGGCCTCGGATTAACATAGATTGAGTAGATCACAATGACAACGCCGGAGGGTAAAGTCATCGATCGAATTCCAGCGTGGATAACGAGGGTGACCCAAGACCTCAGTGTTTCACCTGTCTACGAGGCTGAATTTTGGAATCCACCGCCCAGAGAACAGTATCAGTTCAAGCATCCCCGTCCACCCAAGCCTAAATCTCTGAAGATTTATGAGGCACATGTCGGGATATCAAGCCCCAAACCACAAATTACTGAGTATAATGAGTTCACACGCACCATGTTACCTCGCATCAAGGGCCTGGGATATAACGCCATCCAACTCATGGCCATTATGGAACATGCCTACTATGCCAGTTTCGGATACCAAATCAACAGCTTCTTTGCGGCTAGTAGTCGTTACGGAGTGCCTGAAGCCCTTAAGAGACTGATAGACACTGCCCATGAACTCGGACTTGTTGTTTTGCTAGACGTCGTCCACAGTCATGCCTCAAAAAACGTTTTGGACGGTCTTAACATGTTCGATGGGAGTGATCACCACTACTTTCATAGTGGTGGAAAGGGCAGACATGAGCTTTGGGACAGTCGTCTTTTCAACTATGGACACCATGAGGTCCTTCGGTTCCTTCTTAGCAACCTTCGGTTCTGGATGGAAGAGTACCAGTTTGACGGTTTCCGATTTGATGGTGTGACTAGTATGCTCTACACTCATCATGGTATTGGGACGTAAGTACAAGCGTTATTTCATTATTGCTTGACACCCTTCTAATATTTCTTTTACATAGCGGCTTTTCCGGTGGATACCATGAGTATTTTGGGCGAGGTGTAGATGAGGACGGAATCAGCTATCTCACGCTGGCGAACGAAATGCTGCATCAGATCTACCCAAACTGCATCACCGTCGCAGAAGATGTATCTGGGATGCCGGCTCTATGTTTGCCATTGTCAATGGGTGGAGTTGGATTCGATTACCGGCTTGCTATGGCAGTTCCAGATCTGTATATCAAACTTCTAAAAGAGAAGAAGGATATTGAATGGAATATGGGCAACCTTGCTTTTACCCTGACTAATAGAAGGCATGGTGAAAAGACAATCGCTTATGCAGAGAGCCATGACCAAGCGTATGTACCATCCTCACTTGCCGCCCATACACCGGTGACTTGATATGTGACTAACAAGATACACATAGACTTGTGGGTGACAAATCCATCATGATGTGGTTGTGTGATAAGGAGCTGTATACCAACATGTCGGTCCTATCGGAGTTTACACCCATCATTGAACGTGGCATGAGCTTGCATAAAATGATACGTCTCTTAACACACGGATTGGGGGGAGAGGGCTATCTTAACTTCGAAGGAAACGAATTCGGACATCCAGAGTGGCTTGACTTCCCTCGTGCCGGAAATAACAACAGCTATTGGTATGCCAGAAGGCTTCTTAACTTGACAGAAGATAACCTTCTTCGATACAAATTCCTCAACGACTTCGACAGAAAGATGCAGTTTACGGAAGAGAAGTACGGCTGGCTCAGTTCACCGCAGGCCTATGTTAGCCTCAAGCACGAGCGTGATAAGGTCATTGCCTTCGAACGGGCTGGACTTCTGTGGATTTTCAACTTCCACCCTACCCAAAGCTTTGCAGATTATCGCGTAGGCGTTGAGCAGGCAGGGACATATCGCATTGTCATTGATACGGACGATGAAAAGTTCGGCGGGTTCAGTCGGAACGCAAAGGGTACTAGGTTTTTTACAACAGACGTGAAATGGAATGGACGGAAGAATTTCATTCAAGTCTATATTCCTACGCGAACAGCGCTGGTGAGTGTAATTGCCGCATCTATCATTTGTTTAGTACGGTTTTCTAACATAGGGTTAGGTTCTGGCACTCGAGAACACGCTCTGAAGGTGGACGGAATGCGTAGAATTGAACGGACAATCATGATAATTCGGAGGAAAGGTGTTTATCTCGGTTGAAATTCGATCTATAACTATCAAGGCATCCCCATGTATGAATGGCCATGTAGAATTAATTAATTGAACGAAAGCGCCTGAAACTCGCAAACAACGTGCAAGACGAATTCGGCTTGGCGCCGGTGGAGAATCAACAAAGGCCACTGTATTTTTTCCCACCACAAAAGTCCGGTCTTTATATACAGGTTATGGTACGGTACATACGCGGTAACGAGGTGACGGGACAATACCCACATGACTCCTTCAGCACTTCGCCAAACTTACCAATGAAACGCGCGTAAATCAGGTTTTGAGCCGAAAGTCCCGTGACACGCGTAACCGTAATTTCCGGTCCGTTCAATTAGCCGTATCCAAAACAGCGACCACACCCGAATAGAGCACAGCTTTCGCTCTCTTTCTCTCTTTTCGCTCCAACCTCACCTCTTCCTCTCCTCACACACCCTCCACTCTCCAAGTCATCCATCATGTTCAAGAGGTATGATACATGCTCAATTGCTTCTACTGACCCTTCTCACCAAGTCGTCCATGCCTGCTAACTCTCTACTTCTTGTAGCGGCGTTGCCCGGACCTTCGGAAGGTCTGCCTTCTCGCGACCTACCTCTTCCATCCTCTCTTCAACCCGATCAACCTTCCAACCACTTAAGAACAATGCTCTGCAAGCCCTCTCGGCCAGATATGCAAGCACAGATGCCTCTAAGATCGGCAAGATTCATCAAGTCATCGGTGCCGTCGTTGACGGTACGTGGTTCACCCCCATAACAAACACTGAAGAAAATTCTTCCATCAAATTATTCGACCCTACCATCGCCAATTGATCGAACCATGATGGATATCAAACACTACTAGCCTCATTGGCCTTATTGAATGGTCTTATTGATGATTGTGACAGTGAAATTCGATACCGAGCAACTCCCCTCCATTTACAACGCCTTGGAGACCACCAATGGCGGCCAAAAGCTTATTCTCGAAGTTTCCGTAAGTGTTTTCCTACACAATGTAAACAACTCACAGCAAGACTAACGCTATTCTATAGCAACATTTGGGTGAGAATGTCGTCAGAACAATTGCTATGGACGGTATGTATAATGTTGTCACCTTCCTACCTCGGGTATATTCCGGTTCCTAATTCGGAATATTTTTCTTCGTCCAATAGGTACCGAGGGTCTCGTCCGTGGTTCTCAGGCACTTGACACTGGTGCTCCCATTCAGATTCCTGTCGGCCCAGGTACTCTTGGTCGTATCATGAACGTCACTGGTGACCCAATTGACGAAAGGGGTCCTATCAAGGGTGTCAAGTTGGCTCCTATCCACGCTGAAGCCCCCGAGTTCGCTGAACAATCCACCACTGCCGAAGTTCTCGTCACTGGTATCAAGGTTGTTGACCTTCTTGCCCCATATGCTCGTGGTGGTAAGATTGGTCTCTTCGGTGGTGCTGGTGTCGGCAAGACTGTCTTCATCCAGGAGTTGATCGTAAGTCTTCATTCCCCCCGTGTCTATATCGCAATAAGTCGATGTCGTTGCAAAAACTAACGAATTGCAGAACAACATTGCCAAGGCTCACGGTGGTTACTCCGTGTTCACTGGTGTCGGTGAGCGTACCCGTGAAGGAAACGATTTGTACCACGAAATGCAGGAAACTTCCGTCATTCAACTTGAGGGAGAGTCCAAGGTCGCCCTTGTCTTCGGTCAAATGAACGAGCCCCCAGGTGCCCGTGCCCGTGTTGCCCTTACTGGTTTGACCGTTGCCGAGTACTTCCGTGACGAGGAGGGCCAAGACGGTAAGTCAATTTTTTAGGACATTAGTCATATCCCTTGAGATGGCAATCAACTAATAGTCATTAGTGCTTCTCTTCATCGACAACATTTTCCGTTTCACTCAGGCTGGTTCCGAAGTGTCTGCCCTGCTTGGTCGTATCCCATCTGCCGTCGGTTACCAACCCACTCTCGCCGTCGACATGGGTGCTATGCAGGAACGTATTACCACCACCAAGAAGGGTTCCATTACCTCCGTCCAGGCTGTCTACGTCCCCGCTGACGATTTGACTGATCCTGCTCCTGCCACCACCTTCGCCCATTTGGACGCCACCACTGTCTTGTCCCGTGGTATCTCCGAATTGGGTATCTACCCTGCCGTCGATCCTTTGGACTCCAAGTCCCGTATGCTTGACCCCCGTATTGTCGGAGAGGAGCATTACCAGGTCGCCACCCGTGTCCAACAGATGTTGCAGGAGTACAAGTCCCTCCAGGATATCATTGCTATTTTGGGTATGGACGAATTGTCTGAGGCTGATAAGCTTACTGTCGAGCGTGCCCGTAAGATGGAACGTTTCCTCAGCCAGCCTTTCACCGTCGCCCACGTTTTCACTGGTATCGAGGGTAAGCTCGTCGACTTGAAGGACACCATCCGAAGCTTCAAGGCCATCATGAACGGTGAGGGTGATGACTTGCCCGAGGCTGCCTTCTACATGGTCGGTGACTTCGAATCTGCTAAGGCGAAGGGAGAGAAGATCTTGGCCGAACTCGTACAAAAATCATAGACGTGTGAGAATATGTAGAATAAACTGACCACTCATCTCGGTCTCAGGAGTTTTCCTATTCCTGGTACTAATATCTAGTTCGCTCTCGAATTTTTCTTGTACATTTGTCCCCAAAGAATGTCTTCCAGCTTCAAGTTTCCTTTGTAACAATTATCAAGCATAAATCCTTTTCATTTCCTTCTTGCTTTTCCTCAAAAATAGCCTCTTACTCTCTTGTGACAACCAAACCACACTTGCTGAAAAGCTTTCTGATGCGATTCCTGCCAAGCGCAGTTCCGTGGATAGATCATTACGTAAGCCCATACAACCAGCGACATTCAGTCATCATAGATTCATCCTCCTGCTCAGCTCACCTCAACACAACCATGGCATCTCAGACGCGTTACAGCCCTTTGTGGCTCTACTCTTTGCGAGTTTCTTCTACCTTGATACCAATTAATCTTCACAACGATGTGATTTTATCCTCAGGCAGCCCCAAAGGCGGGGTGGCACGCAGCTAGACCCCCATTGTCGCCATCTGCGGAGTTGTGACCCTGGACAGGAATCACTTCACCCGCGCTGCTTCGACCGGTGTTTCTTTTCCTATCTATTATTCGAATTATTCAACTTGAACCTCCTGTGCTCTTGCTGAGCACATTGATCCCTGATTAGGTCTCCTGATATCTAAAAACAAACCAGTCAGTACAATCATATCACTTACTGGCGCGCTATTCTCATGAACTAACATCTGATATATATTACATAGGCATATAATTTGGAATAATGTTTCTAGACGATTTACCCACGGAGCTTCTGCTCCATATATTCCGTTCCTGTACCTCAATCGCCGACGTGTTAAACCTCGTCCTCACCTGTCACCGGTTTCATCACATCTTCATATCCTCACAAAAGCTCCTTATCCTTGCCAATGCCGCCGATGCTGAGTATGGTCCGTTGGAAGATATTATCCAACTCATTACGCAGAATTCAAGCCAGCCAGCGCATTTCATTCGCGAAGCTCCAATCTCCCTTAATTTACTCCAGCAAGTAGTGGCCGTGGGGCGCGTTGCTAGAAAATGGGAGGAAATATACCCTGTCAAGAAATGGAAGGCGGACTTTGAAAATAGGCGACTTCTAACTGACTCGGAACGTCTTACGGTGCGCCGTGCCGTTTATCGCCTGTGGCTTTATGGCCGTGCGTTTCATAGTCCGTCGTACCCGCGTACATCACGCGCTGTGCCAACAGTTATCCGAGAGCGGGCTGAGCTACTCCATAACTGGTCCACGGAGGAGTTGGCTGAGATTGAAGATGTTCGGCTGATTATTCGTGAAGTGGTGCAGAATCACATCTGTCCCAGCAATGGTACGATTCAGAGGAGATTTCACAAACGTTTCCCAGAGAACAACCAGTCGCTTTCGTTCAATATTCACTTGAATTATCCAACGCCTCCTTTATCGTCGGCTTTTCTGCACGAGTCGTCACGCATGAATAACTCCCACCATTCCTCTCTATTCAGCCCTGTTCCAGAATCGACTAGCCAAACTACAAGTCACCTCTCGACCCCAGTTAACAAATATGCCACGAAATTCCGTTGGGATCTATACAATGACCCTGGCGCAGAGGGCTGGGGTGACGAGATACCGCATTATTACGTTGTAGAAGACATGCTAAAGCTAGACCCAGGACAGGTAATCTGGCTGAGGGAAACCGCTCCATTGAAGGAAGAAGTGGAACGGTTCATCAAATCACTGGGCGATTGGTTTGAGAATAACGGCGAAACATTTGCCCAGACGCTTGAATGGGTGATTGTAGAACGCGGTGAGGATATGCTGGAGTTCAGTGAAGCTCTTTGCCACCGAGAACTTGGTATTGCGCGATCGGAAGTTGGCAGCTGATCGACTCCCTTTTTTTAACGAGGAGAATAAACAAAAATTCCTGGTTGCTCCCTGTACTATAGGTTTCATTTAGCTGTTTATTATCTCTGTGTTATGTGGTTTCCAGAGTTGTATAGAACGGTGATTTTTTCGATTTTTACATTCCGTTGTCCGGTCATACATAATATTAAAACCGTGGGTTTCCCAGTGAGGAAAATGGCGCATGTAAAAAGGGGCACCTGAGTTGGGGAAAAAAAAGACTGAGCGGATTCAATAGATCAAGAATCTACTTCAAACATACACTGGAATAGAAAGTCAACAAATGACTGGCAAACACGAACAACCAGCTTGAATACATATACTTGAATGTCCACAAGACAGGTAACAGGTTAAAGAAGATCTTCTTTGTACTTATTGGAAGACGAAAAATTCCCACAGGAAAGAAAAGAAAGAGAAAATAAAATCATGGGCACAAGAGAAAGGGAGAAAAAGGGTAAAAGAATAGAAATAGAAAAAGAACAAAAGAAAGACAGCTCGAAAATATTATCGTTTCCTCCAATCATCAAATCTACGTTGTAAGTAGTCTTAATTCAACGTGTATAATTTCATATTTCCTGAACGTCATTACCAGGGGTGATTTGCTTGGGTCTGTTAGGGTCCAATTATCAAGGGAAATATCATGATAAAAACATAATTGGAGGGAGCCTGAATGTCGAAGATCTCCGACAAAAGAAGAATCAAATGAGGCGAAGAGAATATCCTGGGAAAAGGATAGAGAGAGCATGTGTATAATGGCACTAGAAAGCGTCGAGCAGACCCAAGACACCAGCCTTTCTAGAGTGCGCTTAACTCATGCTGTATACCTTCCCGTGGTACCGGCAGAATGCAATAGTTCTTGCCTCTAGCAGCACCCTTTCTTGTTCTCGGAATCTGGCGTTTTGCTGATTTCCACGACCTTACGGTCGGAAAGGGGGTTTTGCGACGAGTCGCCGCTCTCGAGAGCTTTACTGGAAACTATACGGAAGATTTCTGCCATGACGTTAGATAATTACGGGATCGAAGAAGGCAGATAGACATACCTGTGAGGATATTCTGGAAAGCAAGTTCGACATTGCTTGCATCCAAAGCAGATGTCTCGATAAAGGACAAGTTGTTATCGCCTGGATACCAAATTAGTCAACGCGTTCTGTTGGTAGGGCCCACATTAACGTCCCATCAAACGAAGGGGAACCACGTACTTGCGAATTGTTTGGCCTCTTCAGTAGGGACCGCTCGCAGGTGTCGCAAATCGCTCTTATTTCCAACCAGCATGATAACAATATTGGAATCGGCATGGTCCCGGAGTTCCTTCAACCACCGATTAACATTCTCGTAGGTCTGATGCTTGCTGATATCATAGACTAGAAGAGCTCCCACAGCGCCACGGTAGTATGCGGAAGTGATGGCTCTGTATCTTTCTTGACCAGCGGTATCCCAAATCTGAGACTTGATGGTTTTGGAGTCGACTTGAATAGAACGGGTAGCGAATTCAACTCCAATGGTAGACTTCGAGTCAAGGTTGAACTCATTGCGAGTGAAACGGCTCAGTAGGTTGGATTTACCGACACCAGAGTCTCCAATGAGCACCACTAAAAGAAAGGACGAGATATATGTTAGTCAAATTTTGTAATCTCGGGTGCTGTATGGCGTATAGATAGGATGATGTCGTGGCTAGAGGTTTTGCTTGTTTTCTGGAGGGGAAGAAGGCGGTGGACGAATCATAAATACCCTTGAAAAGAAACTGTACGTTCACAAACAAAGCATTAGCATAAACCGGTCAATGCTAGCCAGCGCAAATATAGGCAAGAGAACTCACATCGTATTCGTCGTTAGCCATTAGGATGGTAGTGTGTCTTTGGTGAAGCGAAGGAGGTAAACCAAGGGGGATAGCGTGTTGACAACGGATAGATGATGGCAACCAAAGTGTAGAGTTCTGTAAACTTTGGAAAACAAAACCAAATAAGTAGTATTGCTGTTAGGCAGATAGATTAAAGAAGCCCGTCACTTAGAGCAAGGCAGCAGCAATATACCAGCTTTTGATCGGTTTCAGGAAGAAGAAGACGAAGAGGTTTGTCGCTTGGTGGCTGATGCTAGGATGGGGGTTTGGCCGGTACCTTGGCGCCCATATGAAAATGCATACAAACGCATGTCTCGCGTTGGCTGACTAAGGTCTTACGTACATAAAGCGCGCTTAACCAAACGGGGATATATCAACGTCCAAACGCGTAAAGCTCTTTGACAGGACGTGAACAGCGGATTCGCTGTCTCGCGGTGGGTGAATAGGTCTTTAACTGACCTAGTCGCGGAGAATTGAACCCTTACTAGCATCAGACAAGCTTCTTGAACCAAAATGGAAAGAAACACTCCTAGGAAGAAGGATGAGGATGACATATCAATCACCTCCACAGCGCCAAGTGAGGGCCTTGATGAATATGAAGTGGAAGGAATACTTGCACAGAGAACAGATGAGGACGGAGAAAAATATCTCGTGAAGTGGACTGGCTACTCTTTAATAAGAAGCACCTGGGAGCCCGAAGAATCTTTTCTGGACCCGGAGATTCTGGTGAACTGGAGAAAGGAACGGGAAGATAGAGCTCGCAATGAGAAACCCACCTTTAATCTCCAAGCCTTTGAGGTGCTTCTTGAAAACTCACACAAGGCTACGCTGCAGAGGAAGAGACGTCGAAGGGCAAAAAGAATCCGCTTGGGTCTACTTGACAGCTCTTCTAAGCCTGGGGAACATGACGACACTTCCGATACAGAAAATGTTATCCCCGCTAAAGGGGATAGCAATGATTCTTACGTTTCAGATAAGCCCGTCACCAAAAGCGCGCAGCCTGCAAACGCTCCTACTAAACATTCGGTTGAGCAAACGGCCAACTCCGGGGTGGCGAGTAGTTCGCCAGCACTCCCCGTAAATGCCAACCTGGGAACCAAAGGGGATCAAACTCCAATTAAAAAGTCACAGCCTAGGGGCCTTAAGGAAAATCTAACGCAAAATGCCCCTGGTTCGCTTAGCAAACCCAAGCCCAAACGGACTGAAGAGATAATTAGCAATACTCCCAATAGACCAAAGCCTGCTGGGACTATGTTTCGCAATCTCTCCAGTCAATGGAAACATCAAAAGGCTGCTCGCCGTGAAAGAACACCAGATATCTCTCAGTTGGAGATTCGGAAGCCTGGGGACTGGCTCGAAACTGGTCAAAGTACAAACCCCGATCGCGCAAATGCACTAAACACTCATCAAAATGATGATAGTTTATTTGTAGAGCAAGACATTTCCACCGAAGACTGTTCTCGCAGTCCACAACAGAATGTTGAGCCGACACCCAGTCCACGATATGCGGATAGGTCATCGCTAGACAGGCCGACCCAGGAAATCGAGAAGGAGCGAAATGATTGGCCAGGCCGGCCTCTCCCACCAACAGGTCCAGCTGCCCACAGAGTTCAGAATATGAAACGAAGCAAAACAGGCAGTCGTTATCGTGAGTGGCACTTCGGGGAAGTCAGTGTCTATTTAACATCTTCACCGACCGGTACAGAAATTGGTGATGTCCGTTTTTGCGGGTTGAATGGTATCTCGAAAAAGTTATTAATTAGTTTGAGTGTCAAAAGTCGGGTGCCAATTGATGTTAGCGAGATCTGCAATGTCGACCAGTATCGTGAGCTTTGCAAGACGGTAGGTATCTTCTATGACGAAGGAAAGAGATGAGCCGGTCAAATTTCTTACTTCAACGCTTACTCGATTTATTCTGTGCAGATTCACAATAGGGCATATGGCCATGGCTGGGTTACTGGCTACGATGACACAGAGTTCAACTTGAATAGGTTCGCCGACTATCTACGGCAGCACAATGTAGTAGCTCTATGGCATTACCCTTCGACGGAAAACCCGTCGACGTTCATATTCTATGCAGCAGGGATGGGCCAATGGAGCGTCCTTGACGGGGAGACCATCTTTCCCCCGTCCGCTCAACTTCGAATTGCCGTCCGCAGCCCGCTTGCCTCCGTCGCATCCGCCAACTCAACTGAGCCTGGTAGACTATCCGTTCAACATTATTCCCGACCGCTGCTGCCATACGCCACCAAGCCGCTCGTTAACCAATCTCCCTTCATACAGTCCCCAACAGGCCAATCACCAATAAATCAGTCACCAATACATCAGCCTCTAATATCCCAATCCCGAACCACACACCCACTGGTCATCCAGTCTCCCACCGTAGATTCCGCTATTATCCATGCGCTAGAAGAACACATCGAGAGTCCAGGCGCATTATCTTCACATCGAGTTAACGAAGATCTGAAGGATCTGCCTACAATCACTCCCGATCTAAACATTAAAATGTACTTCCGCAAACATTATGGCATCACCTTCGAAGAATTAGCGATTGCTAATGGGAATAAGAGCAAAAGTAATACTGCACATGCATTCTATCTTTGCTTTCCCGAGGATATGGAAAATGAATATCAACTTGTACGACATTTCCTTAAAAAATATACAAATGTTATATTCTCCAATCGTCATCCGGACGACTGGGATAGATTTGTAGAGCTGGCGACTAATGGAACTGCTCTGGTATGTGTCTTCCTATATCATAGCCCCAGGGTCAGATGAGCTAATACTTTTCTCCTTGCCTCAGTTCCATCAGAAGTACATCTCTTATGACGACATGCGAGGTTTGCACAAGCTTCTCCGTGGAGCCATTAATATCTTTAATATTTCCCTCGCGGAGCCTATTAAAGGGATTGATGATGAATGCCATATCCAAAGATTGTTCCCTCATGGTGGCGCTATACTCCTAACGGAAGATTTCATGCGTAATAGAACTCAAGAAGCCATTAAGGTTGTACAGTGGTTTGGATTCTTGATGAGTACGAAGTTTCCAGGAACATGGAAAATGTACTTCCGTCCGAATGTCCTGCAATGGTTACGCAATTTATGGCCTCAATGGCCTGATACGACGTAAGTACTTCTTCCTTTTTTTTTGGAGAGTCAAGCTCTAGGCAGATCTCCCCAATAGGCTCAGGATAGTATAAGGAGAAGACAAGGTAGCTTACTATCTCTCTCTAGAATGTACCACTTGTATATCTGGATAGAAGCCTTAATACCTGATCAATTCTTGTCGGACGAGAATACGGGCAACGAATCGGATTCAGATCCATCCCTAGACGGCTTGACTGATGATGAAGGTCAGCACCTACCTTTCATTTCGCCACGGGTGCTGCCTGGTTATGGTTCAGGGGCAGAAGGCACACATGAAAGCACACCAAAAGGGTTAGCCCAGGCGGAGCGCAACGCAGACCATCTAATAGAGAATTTTGCCGGTTGGAGCCTGATGAATTGCGACAAACATAGACGATTTATTGCAATCACACAGTCCAAGCCACAACCAAGGTGGGAGCAATGGAATCATGTAAGTTGAACCGACATCACTTTCTCTCGTAACACGATAGACCAACTGTCCTGCTTTCTAGATTTGCGTTCTAAATTATGATGAGTTTTACCGGAAATTGCTTGAGCCTGAATTCAACAGCATGGGATGGAAGAAGTGGTGGGCTAGCCTCAATCCCCCAGAGGAGGAGAAACCGACGCTCCCTAAGACTTCGGAAAATACGCCTAAAAAAGATAGTAGTGGTGATACAATAATGAAAGAGTAAGGAGAAGAAATACCCAGAAGATTTTCAAGACCTCTATAATGCATTTGACTCCATGCCGAGGATTTGCAAAGGGAGGTTAGCTTGCTTGTTCCATGACAGATGCTACGGCTGGTTTTCAACAGCAGACATGAAACCTCGCTTCCCTCACCTCAACAATTTCAAAGATAGGAACGGTACACAAAAGAGTGATATTTAACCAGCGGGAGCCAACTCAAAAACAAGTGAATGAGATATCCTATGGTCAGCCCATGCTATTGAGTTTCATATCACAAACTTGCTCTCGAGCCATCGTCGGCTATCAACCGCTCGTACTGGCGATAAATCAGCCTGCGGCTTAGAAGTACAAAACGCAAGACTGTGATTGACCTGATGTGAGTTAATAAATCACCATCGATTGTAGTGATTACCACAGGGTTTGGCGGGTACGCACACAATAAGTAGCCCAAGCAAGGTCAATGCTGTCAGCGCTTGACAGGCACCACTTATACACGGAAGAGGCTGTATAAGATTCACCCAAACAGTACCAATCATAACTATCTAAACAATGGTCATTTTAAACTCTATAAACGTAAAAAGATCCCTTGCAATACGTTTCGTTTGATGTGTCCCGTCACCAGCGTAGGAATTCTGGCTTAGCTCATATAATTGCAAACTGGTAACGCTCTGCTGCGCCGTCCTCGCTTGATTTACACCTGGGTATGAGGCTCGTTAAACACCCAACCCGAGAGCTTTTGCAGGACGCTGTTATGCAGGCAGGGTATCAAGATACAGGGCTGTTGAGGTCCGGATGAGGTTTGGTGGGACTATTTTATCTCAACGCCCTACGTGCCATTGCACTTTTTTGGCTTGCTATTCACCACTATGGATATTGAGGGTTTCGGCCATTGCACTTCTAGCAGAGGAAACCCAGCGACTGTCTATTATCGTGCCTCAACTCTGCTAAATCAGACCAATGGTGCAGAATAGCCAGCCAAAGGATTGAAGGTAGATTATATATAGGGCCAGAGTGCCGGCCATACTGAAGGCTAAGCAGTACCCATCCCAGTAAATGACATCAGCTCAAAGCTATCCGTGAACAATATTAGATAGCATTTTGATTGCTGGAACTGTCACCCGATTATAAAATCTAAAACCTTGTACGGCAGGATATCAAACGAGCTACATGTGTTTGTCTACTCGAGCAGTAAGTCCCGCAGCCCATCTGCTGCTGATTGGAAGTAGGATTTAGGAGCCATCTGAGTGTAGCTAAGCAGAAGGCGAGAAAATAAACACAAAAAACCCTCAAAAACGCCCAATTCATGATAATCATAACCTCGTCGTTGTGTTGCACCAGAATGGCTAATGGGGGATAAGGAAGAAAAAGCACAGAAATGAAATCAACCACCCAAAATCAAACGCTGCCAGCAGCAGAATCAGAGTTGGGTCGTGTTCTCCATTCCTCGAAGCTGGCGGCCTGTTCGTGTTTTGAACGGGTCTCCTTCTCCTTTTTCATCCGCTCTTCCCACTCGCTCTCCTCGTCCGCGATCAGTGTATGGAACTTCCCACCCTGGCCTCGCGCAAGGTAAACTGCCTTTTCCTTCCGTGCGGCGACAGCTTCTGTGACGAGAACATACTTGACCCTTGATCCTGGTGCGTCGTACATGGCCTCACCGAGAATCGTTTCCATTTCAGTACGTAGGGCACGTGCGCCGGTAGACACAGAGAAGGCATTGGAGGCGATTTTATGAAGGGCGGCTGTAGTGAAACGGAGCTCGATGCCAGAGAGGCTGAATAGGGTTGTATATTGATTAACGAGGGAATTACGGGGTTCAATGAGGATTCGTAGGAGGAGGTTGTGTGATAATGGAGAGAGGGCTGTTGTGATTGGAATACGGCCCACAAGTTCAGGTATAAAACCGTATTTTTGAAGGTCGGCGGGAGTCAAGAGGTCAAGGGGGTTAAAGTAGGTAGGCTCCTCTTCAGAACCAGGGACCGGTGGTGTTGGCGATGGTGTAAAAAATGGCAAATATTTTTTATACAGTGCCTCCTCTTCCGATCCAGGAAGTATGGGGATTGGGGCGTTGGAAGACTCATTGGACTCGTTGGAGCTAAACGGATTAGAAGACGACCGGATTGGGCGACCGAATCCCATTGATCCACGAGAAATTCGGTCCATAATTGTTTTTTGCAGCCCTACAAATGCTCCGGAACATATAAACAGAATATTGTCCGTTCGCACGTTGTAGACTTCTGCCTTCCCCGGCGAAGCGGAGGGACCCCCTGGATTTCCAGAGAGGTTGTCCCGAGGGCTCCCTGGGCGAGAAGCATTTTTCTCAGGTTTAGCTTGTATCTGCACTGTTGTTCCTTCAATAATCTTTAGCAAAGCTTGCTGTACTCCTTCGCCGCTCACATCCTTCCCATGGCTGACTTTGGCCGTTGCTATTTTGTCAATCTCGTCAAGACAGATTATGCCGCATTCCGCTTGCTCAACATCATAGTTAGCTGCAGCGAGTAGACGGTGTACGCAGACATCTGCATCCTCTCCGATATAGCCTGCTTGGGTAAATGGTGTGCAATCTGACATGCTAAATGGAACCGAGAGAACCCGTGCGAGGGTCTTTGCCATTAGTGTCTTTCCAACTCCTGACGGTCCAAGTAAAAGAATATTTGATTTCTCCAACATATTAGCGGCAGAATCGGCGAATTGGTCTGCGGAGGTAATGTCTTCGTCATATGCTTGGTGGCGCGACCAACTAGATGTCCGCTGTTGGCCTGGGAACTCGTCCGCTGCGAAGTAGGTATGAAGTTAGCGGAAACTCGTTAATAGCAATAGCTTCCAACTCTGAAATTGCATTCGAGGGCCAAACAGTGATAGCAGTAACCAACCTTCCATTGAATGATGATCCACAGACTCCCTTCGTGCTCTCTGCGCGAGCAATTCCTCTTGCTCCTCAAGCCTCCTCTGCAATTCTTGAATTCTCTGATAATGATTATAGACAGCGACACTAAGAACCTTCTTCGCTCTATCCTGTCCAACAACGAACTGGTCCAGGTGCTGCTTCAGGGCCTTGGGGGTGAGCCGTGGTGAACCGAACGGGGGAGCGGAGCCCAGCGGCCCTCGAGTAGGAAGGCCTGCTTCATAACTGCCGGTGAAAGGTTGGCCTGTAAAGTCTGATCGATGGAATTGGGAGGATTTAGGGGTAGATGTAGAGATGCTGCGGCGGACAGAGTAAAGAGCAAGATAAGAGAGCCGGGCCTGGCGGTGCGTCACCGCAATAGTTCGGCCCGGTGGCGCTTTTAGGGGAGCGCTGAACGGACGTAGGAAACTCATGAGCTCCAAGCCGGTATTTTCTGACCAAGGCAAAGCAAAAAACAGCAGTGATATCAGTAGTTATCCTACTGTCGTGGTGTGAGGTGGAAGTTGAGATTGAGAGTTGATGGTTGTTCAACGGCAGAACGTCAGCTCGGGGGTTGGGGTAAGGAAAGAGTGACTCGTTCTTCCCCGCAGTTTGTATGGTGACGCTTGTACCGCCGAGCATCACGTGCTACATCAGGCCACCGCCTTTAGAGTGTTTTTATCACAACTTCATCTTCATGTTTATTTATATAGCTGTAAATCGCTAAACATATAAAAGCTCAGTACATTAATATGAATGAGATACCCTGCAGATTCCTTGCGCGTCCCATCCTTCGCTTCCAACACCAGCCCGCACATAAAACAATCCCTCTGGATCCCACTTCTGCTTGATCTCGTGCAACCTTGGGTAGTTGCTACCCCAGAATGTGCGTTGAAACTCCGGTTCCATAACGTCTGCCTCGTTAATATAGGCCCCCATTTCCGGATCCAGTGCATCTAGCAATGGAACCTGGACATTCGTGAAATCGGAGCGAATAGCCTCCTGTTCCTCAACTGGCGTTGTGACATCCCAGTTTCTTGAAATAACAAGATGAACTAATGCCTTCCTCCACGATGGGTTGGCGGCAACATCGATATCCTTATTTTTGGCGATCTGACCACCAGCCACGAGATGGCCAATGGCCACTTCAATCCCAGCCACTTTCGAAATTGCGCTTGTAATTTTGGCTGGGCCGTCCTGGGATCGGAAGAGAGAATCAGACAGAAGCCGTGAGCCTATCACCCCAAGCTTTCTCTCCTCCTTTGACTCCCCGGAAAATGCAACTTTAAATATCTCAGAGAACCTCGGTGCGGGAATGCTCTCGTAACCCGCAACTACTCCTGGGATTGCTTTCAACTTCGCGGTCAAAATATCGAAAACCCGGTCCGTGTAGGCGGTGTCGCTTTGGTTTAAAAAGAATAGGGGTGCAATGAGGCCGGATATTTGCTGCCCATCCATCTCAACGCTGGGCGCAATATAATAATATCCTGACACGCCTCTGTCGCTTAATTCTGGAACATATTCATGGAATGTTTCAATGGCCTTCCAATATGACTCAGTGGCGTCTGCCGCCACAGACATATTGAAGCTGACCATGATACTGGGGGGATCTGGGAATGTTTGGAGAGTGACACTTGTGACGACTCCAAAAGTCCCTCCTCCACCTCCTCTGAGGGCCCAGAAGAGATCTTGGTTTTGATATGCATTCGCAGTCACAAACTCGCCCTGCGGAGATAGTCAGCGGAAAATTTACTTATAAAACAACCTTACGGCGCAAATACAGAAGAGGCTGTATACTTTACCTTTGCCGTGACAACCTTGAACTCTAGCACATGATCGGCTGGCATTCCCTTCCAAGGTCCCAGGGGTGAATGCCCACCACCTTGTATGTAACCTCCCGCAGCTCCTACAGTACGATCGAACCCCACCACCTGAGTTTTACCTTTCTTTCCCGAGGCCAGGTAGAGTTCTCTCAATTGAACCCCAGCTCCGATTGTGACGGCCTCTCCAAGTCCTTTTCCGTCCTCATTCCCCTCGGGCATAAAGTCATCTGTGAATTCGATATCTTTCATCTCGTGGGTCAAAATTTGCAGCGAGTCTGGCGCGGCTGATCGGCCGAGGTAATCATGACCTGTGTTCTTAATCACTAGGCGGAGGTTGTTCTTGTCGCTGAACCGCACTGCATCCTGGATATGCTGTGGCGTCTTGACGATGGCTGAGTAGTAAGAGATCCGGCCCTGCCCACAGGGAACGTTCTCGGGGCTATCGACATAGCAGGACTCTTTTTTCTCAGGAAGTGACTCCCAAAGTATGTTCTGTAGGGCCCCAGGTTGTCCTGATCTCCAGACTGAATCAAAGCTCTTCTTCTTTATATCGGCGCACGCCGCCTCGTCATATGTCGGGCCATGGCATACATGTCCGATTGGCTTAACAGCCACCAAGTTACCGTCGATAGATTTGTTGAATGAGTTCCACTCGTCCGTTGATGGCCAGCATGGCTGTTGGGGTGTACATCGGCAGTGTGGTTTCGGGGCAGCCATTGCGGACCCCAATAAGGGAAGCAATGGCACGATGGCGCGAATAATATTGATCATTGCAGCGCCAGAGGGATAGTAAACATAGAGTGAAATATGAGCTTCTAGATGCTCAGTAGCAAAGAGTGATTGATTTATCACAGATCATCTTCTACCATCGAGTGCGCCCTTTTATATTGAAGGGCGATTGATATGTATCATCAATAGTTCGAATTGTGGAGCTCCTCAAAATCTTTCTGCCTCCCGTATAACTAATACGAGGCTTAACCATGTTCAGATAATCATCGGCAGACCTCACCCGGTCGCTCTCTGGTGTAGATACGAGGGCAGTGGCTCAGACTAATGTTCAGCCTTAAATCTCGGGTTTGGCGGATGGACTGACAGCTCAAGAATCCACGCACCAAAAGCCTAGGACATTTTAATTGGCTACCGCTGCACCCTTGTGAGACGAAGAGAAAGTAGACATTGGTCTTTCTCCAAGGCACAAGCCCACCCGAAGGATCAAACACGAAAGCTTGCCAAAGTCTATCGTCGCGCCCCGCTGCAAGCCCGCAGCAAGCCAGCATTTATACTGGGATGCCGACAATTTGCCTAATGCGGTGATAAGTCGAATACCGATGCGGCTCATACGCTTGGTTGAACCCGTGAGTCCCAGTTCGGATTAAATGTTGCCAGGCGCAGTTCTGAGTGGGAAGATTACTATCCCCATCAGCATGCGATACGGCTGAATATGGCTCATCCAGACCAATAAACAAGAATAATTCTGCCAGAGTTGAGAGTATGTTTTGTTGCTGCGCTTCCTCAGGCTGATTTTTCTGGTCGGTGCTGATCACAGTTTTAGCGTTGATCATACATAGTATCGTCCCTCAGCCACTGCGAAATCGAAGGTTGACAGAGAAATGCTCTCTGCCTCGTATCTACCTGTTGAGGAGGGAAATCAAGAAAGGCAACCCTTTTCTCAGATGCATACACCACAAGCCGCCGGTGGTGGCCAATTCAACAATGAATGCTACTCTTGACCTGCTTTTCTGTAATTTATCAATTGCTCTCTCAATGGCTTGGATTAATTGCATGAAGGAAACCTCCCACTGGCTGTCCACAAAAGTCAATACCAGCTGAACACGTTCCGCAGCCTCAACTCTCCGTTGAAGAAGGCTGTGCCACTCCCCAACTCTGCATGGCCGTATAAACGGGGCGCTAGATTGTTCTGGAAGTTCCAAATACTTGCCGTCGAGGATGATAGCTTGCGGCTAATAGCCGTAGAATTATTGTAGATGCAGATGTTGGTCTTGACCATGAGCCAAACTTCCAGACGGCACATTCAAGTCGTGATAATGGCAGGAATTGAGGGAAAAAACACAGCCTAGCGCCCCGGGATAAACGCCCATATATAGATGCAAGTTATCCGATATTCTCACAAGATGCCATCACCATGTGAAACTGTGTGCCTAGCCCTCTTTGGCTACGTTATTTGCAACATATAGATGCCCTTCTGAAGTAAGCTGCAGGAGAAATGGCGGGCAGCCCACGGCGAAGGCATGGCTAATAACAAATGCCCAAGTGACTGTGTTTCGAGCGACAGACATTATATGGAAAATAATCGTAGCCTTCTCGGAGATCAAGCTCAGGCGGTGGGAGATCCCAATCAACCGGCCGTCCCGCTATGTCTAGTTAACTGCCTACATATATACCTCAAAATCCAGCAACGCAAAGAGCCGAGTGTATCAACCACCATGACGGAGTACACGGTGAACCTGCGTGATGAGAGCAGTTCTGGTTGGATAGCCGCCGGGGCTGCTTGTATTTAATCTGTGAATCGTTCGCTTGAATGCTGTGGGGGTGGAGAGACCGGTGGAACAGGCCCAAGAAACAGATATCGGAGTTGCTCCCTGGCCATCGAGTCTCCAGAGCTTCTGCTCCGACATTTTGGCGCTTTGCTCTGCCGATTCCAGCTTATTTAGCCAAGCAGCGCTGCGCTAAGAGTGGACTTTGGGCCAAAAGGTGGAGTGGTGGCGATCAGCAACGCCAACAGTTGACCGATGTCTGCCGACTCCTATCTGACCATGTTCGGTCGGCGTTCATGAGCTATCAACGGTACTTCTATGTGTATTCTCACTGTAGATTGTGGGGTGCGCTGGGATTCGGCCTGGATGTATATGCAACGGCTCTCCACAAGCCACTCACAGCTGATGTGCGAGCTTGATGTAACCAAGGCTTTGACGGGGACGGAGGAGCTACAAAGAACTCATATAAGAGAAGGAGAAAGGAAGCTGCCCGGCTAGCGAGTTATTTCTCCTTTTTGCATCCCTAAACCAGTGCAGATTGGACGTTGATCTACCTGGCATGCGACGATGAAGTTAGCAACGGCATCATCCCAGGTTCTGTTGGCGGGGCTGGCTGCTGCCACTGACCAGCTAACAGCACCTCAAATCATCGATCTCGGGGGCAGTGAATGGACTTTATCCTCCAATCCTCCAAATGTCACAGTCCCAGGCTATGTTCCCTCGCATGTGCATCTAGACCTGCTCAAGGCAGGTGTTATCGATGATCCGTCAGTCTAAGCCCTTGTTTGATTTGGTGTTTGACCAGCATGTACTAACATGATTCAACTTAGATACTATGGAATGAATGACTTTGAACAGCGATGGATTGCCTGGAGTAACTGGACGTATACTTCTGCGCCCCTACAAGGGCTGTCCCATTCCAAAGATGCCACTACATGGCTGGTATTCAATGGACTTGACACTTTCGCCGATGTTAAATTCTGCGGCAAACACGTTGGCTCAACCAATAATCAATTCCGCCAGTTTTACTTCGATGTTTCAGATGTGCTTGAGCGCTGCAAGCAAGATAACCCAACCCTCAGCATCGACTTCGGGAGTGCACCCGTCATCGCCGAGCAGATTGCCAACGAACCGGGACAGGAAACTTGGCCATGGGGTGTGAATCAGCTATATGAAATTCACAATCGTCATTTTATCCGAAAAGAGCAGAGTGATTTTGGCTGGGATTGGGGCCCTGCTTTCGCTCCTGCGGGAGTCTGGCAGCCCGCTTACGTTGTGCAGCTCACAGGCGATGACCGGGATTCAACTCCCTTATACATTCGAAACTCCTTGTACGATATCTATCGAAAGGGCCAATTGAACAGTCTACTGCCGGACCAGAGCGCTCCATGGGTTCTAAACGCCAGCATGGACTATCTCGGTTCCGGTTCAGCCCCTTGTGATATCTCTCTTTGCTACACCATTAAACATACCAACGGCAGCGTTGTTACCACGGGGGAAATGTCGGATATCAAAATCACAGATGACACGATATCCGGTGCTGCAACACTTGATCCAGCACTGTTTGAGCTATGGTGGCCACTGGGAATGGGTGCTCAGAACCTCTACAATGTGACCGTCGATATTATCAGCAAGAAAGGCCAGCCCTTGGCTTCCACCAATAAACGAACGGGATTTAGAACAATTGTTTTGAATCAAGGTGAAGTTACTGAAGAAGAACTTGCTAAAGGTGTTGCCCCTGGGAGTCACTGGAATTTCGAGATCAATGGTCATGAATTTTATGCTAAGGTTTGTGACCCCTAATATGATTTATTAGGACTGAGACTAAAATCCATTGGTGTTCATAGGGGTCAAATTTTATTCCGCCAGATGTATTCTGGCCAAGAGTAACTGAAGAGCGTATGCTGCAGCTATTTGACTCGATTATAGATGGAAACCAGGTGCGTATAATAACCCCAACCGCCCTTTTTTTGGTCGGCTATCTTTCAGCTAACACTGTGCCCGCTAGAATATGCTGCGAGTATGGTCGAGCGGAGCCTATTTGCCCGATTTCATCTACGACATTGCCGATGCTACTGGTGTTCTGCTGTGGAGCGAGTTCCAGTTTGGCTGCTCCCTCTATCCAGTCGACAAACCTTTCCTAGAAAACGTTGCGGATGAAGCTTACTATAACGTTCGCCGTGTCAACCATCATCCATCTCTAGCATTGTGGGCTGGTGGGAATGAACTTGAAAACCTGGTGCTTCCTACCGCGAAGAGAGCAGACCCAGAAAGTTACCCTAAATATCTCGCAGAGTATGAGACTCTCTTTGTTGATGTGCTTCTCCATCAAGTATACCAGAATTCCCGCAGTATCAGCTACACACCCTCTAGTACCAGCAACGGATACCTATCTCTGGATCATTCCAGACCCAACCCTCTCATCCAGCGGTACGATAACATCACCGAAGGCCACTACTACAGCGATACAGACCACTACAACTATGATTCTTCAGAGGCTTTCGACACCAGCAAATACCCAGTCGGCCGATTTGCTAATGAATTCGGGTATCACTCCATGCCATCTCTGCAAACTTGGCGTGAAGTTATTCCCCCAGAGGATCTCTTCTTTAATTCAAGCACTATCGTTCTAGGGCATATGCGGCATTACCCACCGGGCAACCTCAACACGACAAACTGGGACAATGCAACCATTGGGATGATCGAAATGACTCTTCCCGTTGAACAATACTATCCGGTTCCCGAGAAGACGGACTCCTTGGCAAACCTCACGGCATGGTGCTGGACAACGCAGATCTTCCAGTCGGAGTTCTACCGGTCCCAAATCCAATTTTATCGACGAGGCAGCGGGCTTGGCGAAAGACAGCTCGGATCCCTATATTGGCAACTGGAAGATCAATGGCAAGGCCCAACTTGGGCTGGCATTGAGCATAATGGCCGTTGGAAGTTCTTGCACTAGTAAGTGTTTATCCTGTTCTCTACCTCGTAAGTGACTTGGCCCGCTAACAATCCAACAGCGGCGCGAAGGATATCTATGAGCCCATAATTGTCTCCCCATTCTACAATAGCACAACTGGCGACCTATCTGTCTGGGTGACTTCCGATCTCTGGTCCCCTGCAAAAGGGACAGTGAACTTTGGATGGTACGACTGGTCCGGAAATCCTCTCAGGAACACCGAATTCACACCAGCTTCAAAACCCTTCCACGTCGAAGGCCTCAACACGACTCAAGTATTCCAGACAAATATCAAGGATAAAGACTCTATCGATCTAACTAGCGCAGTTCTCTACATGAATGTCACCGCCGAGGGCACCTTCCCCAACACACCTGATGACCAGATAGTCACATTCAACCACGAGAACTTCTTCTCCCCCAAACCACTCTCGGAAGCTAAGATTGTGGATCCGGGTCTGAAGTTGGAGTACTCAGAAGAGACGGGTAATTTCACCGTCAAGGCCACGAGTGGTATCGCAGCCTGGACATGGTTGGATTATGACAATAACAAGGAGGTCGGAATTAAGACCGTTGGCAATTTCGATACTAATGGCTTTTGGCTTCTTCCTGGTCGGGAGAGACAGGTTAGCTTCAAAGTGAAGAAGGATGAGACTAATGGCCGTTGGGTGGAAAATGTGACGGTGCAGAGTATTTGGAACAATACCCTCAAGGAGTAAGGTATCCGTCATGATTAGAGGAGATTGAGTTTATCTATCATTCTAGCTGAATCAAATAATTATTGATCGAAAATCAGGGGTCCAGCGGAAAACTGGACTGACTCTATTGCTCTCCACTAGAAACAGTGTGATCTCTGGCGCCGAGTAGGTATCAATTGGGATGACAGTGTGAATCTTGTAGATGATATTACATAGATACAGTAACTCCTATATACGCCCACTGAAAAAGAAACCTCCATTCAAGCCGTGCCGAACCCATAGATGACTTTTTTTTATATCTGGCACAAACAAAAAGAAAAGAGAACCCAGCCATCTCTAGGCAAACACAGCCCTCGTGTCAAGCTCATCCAGCTTCTTATCCTTCGTACTCTCCGTATTCAATCCCAGCTCAGACAGCTTCAAATTCCGATCCGTCTGTCCCGTCCGCCTCGTCGAGTACCTGCTGGCCTTCTTCATCCGAATCTCCCTCCGCACCTGGTTAGGACTGACATATTCCTTGTTCTCATAAATGACCGGCCCGCCGAAACTTCCTTCCTGGATAAGAATTGGAGTCAAGACAAACCGAGGACCAATTTCGACTAGGGAAATCTCAGGTCCCGCAGCGTTATTTTCATTCTTCGTCCGCTTTGACGACTTCTTATTCTTCTTCTCGGCCTCGGCGTCGTTCACGCCGTCTTCACCGGGCTTCTTCAGTCCGGACGTTTCAGTTTCTCGGATCTCAAAGACGCGCACCCATATCTTTCCGTCCACGTAGTAGATTCCAATAACCCGGTCGATAAATGGTTTCATACCCTTGACACCCCTCTTTGGTACGGAAAACACACTTCGCAACATCTCCCTTACAAGCCCGCGCCATTCATTGCCCTTGCGCATAACGACTTCGTCGTCAAAGGAAGGATCAAAGACAACCACGCCCCTGCCTCCCTTGAGACAGTTGCCAGCAAAACCAGTCCCCAATTCGCCAGTGGTATGTAGATTGGTCACGGCGAACTTGATCGTAGGTCCATTCGGTGGGCGGGAGAGCCACAGGTAGAGATCCTGGCCGTGTTTTCGCGCTTCAAGGAAGAAAACGACATTACAGGAGTGGAGGTCGGCGAGAGAGTTGAGGAGGAAATTGTATCCGGATGATTTCTTCGTGTCGAGTTTGCTTTCTTTATGTGTATGGGGGAGGAGAGCGGTGAGATCAGCGAGGAGATGTCGTTGTCTAGAGTATTTTCCACAATTAGCAAAGATAATAAAGAAAGCGCAGGCGCCATATATTTTTTTCCTCAGAAGCAAAAATGATTTTTTGTCCATACCGATATGTAACACCTCTAGATGTAAGCATTAAAACCCTAGTTTTGGGCAAAAATGATGGGTTTTGCGCCTGTTGCTTGCCTGCAGGCTCTGAAGATTCCTCCTCCTCCTCACCTTCATCGATTTCGCTCTCGCTCTCGCTCTCATCGTCTAGCATTTCGAGATCCATCTCGGCGTCGCTATCGGTATGGTCATCCTCATCACGCGCACGCGGCGGGGCCTTGCCTTTTTTATTTTTCGAGAGCGATTTATATACGGACGCCATTTTTGTCTGGAAAGATTGGAAGGATATACTCAACAAGCGACTGGCTGCTGAGTTTGCGACTTTTTCTTCTCCTCTTCGAGAGGAAGCTTTCATATAATTTTCTCTTTTTTATTTCTGCCAGGATACACCGCCTGATAAATCACGTGGTATGAGATATCGACCGCCAACTTTCAGGGGGAGCTGGTTACCAGATGAAGCTCGATCAAATTAATTTCAAGCCAGAGGAAAGTAAGAAACAAACTGGGTAAAGATGAAATGCGCATTAATTCAAACTAGTATGGTTACATAGGTTCTTTGACAGAAAGACATGTCTCGTTACTCATTAAATTTAAGATTACGAAAGTTCAACCTGATCCTGCGCAAAGCTAGTCGACGTATAAGATCCCATATCCTCCTCCAAAGCGCTCGAACTATCTCCCCCAGCCCCCCGTCTGACCGCCTCCGCCGCCTCCTCCGAAGTGCTGTTGCTGTTGTTGCTGTGGTGGTATAAAGTCAGGCTGGTTTGGCATCCCTCCAGGGTATGGTCCATCTTGTGGCCATGGAGCTCCGTTACCATGGCTAGGGTTCCTTCTTACCCCGAATTGTCCTCCAGGATTTGGCTGGGTATTGTATTCCTGATATACCGGCCTTCCTTGGTCCATCCTCTGATCCAACGGAGGACCGGGCTGGAATCCGGTCTGTGGCGCTCTGGGTTGATAACCTGGGTCTTGTCCTCGATATGGTTCCATCCTGTTACGGTCATAATCTCCAACGGGGCCTGGGCCTCTATGGCTTACAGCTTGATAATTTCCATAAGACTCCTGTCTCTCGGTCTGCCTTTTCTTCTGGGCTTCTCTGTGCGATATTGGGAACACAGATGGCGCGTTCGGGTCCTCATTGAGGAGGGTGATGCCATGCTCTTGCTGCCGAGACCCTGGAGAGGCTCTCTGGGGAAGCTGGTTTGGATGCGGTGCCACCGGCTGGTTTGGGTATTGAGCCTCCATCGGTGGTGGCGGGCCCGCAAAACTATGCGGAATCTGTTCATGAGGCTGGTTTCCGTAGAACTGATTCGGCGGGCCTGCATTCATGGGAGCATTTCCCATTTGTACTGTTGGTGGGAAGCCGGGATGCCCAGCACTCTCAGTATGCATAGGCTGTCCCGCAAAAGGTGGTTGGTTGACAAGGGGTGTAGTGGTTGGAGGGAAGCCAGGGGCTTGGGTTGAGATAGGTACGGGTTGAGGGGGTGTATTGCTTCCCATTCGTACCTGGTTGGACTGCTTCAGCGTTAGTTCTATGACAAGATCAATGGAAACGCATTTTGTATACGGGACTTACAGGGGGCATATCCATCGTCATCTTGCTGTGCATACCTTGGGCGGACGAACGCGAAGGTTGAGAAATATCGCTGGCGACTGGTGTTCTCTGTGACCTGGGCGATGAGCTCTGGGAGCCTATCTGTTGACCGGCCTAAACCCCACGAGAATCTATCAGTCATCTTGGCTTGTTGTGAACATGTGGACGCAACATACCGGAAAGCTTCCGCTTGTCCTCCACTTCCCGCTTCGAAGGTCGATTAATTCTTTGGTTGCTTCAGCCTCAGAGTTCGACGATGGAGGTAGTGGGGAGTGAAATGGACCAGGACTAGCGACCGTATGGGGTGTGGAGGAGGTCGATGCGATGAAAGGTTCGGTCGGAATATCCCATTGTGATATTCCGGTTGCAGGCTGGACATAATACCACCGTTGCTGTCGTCCTTCCCACTGTGCGAGCCTATGCATAGGTGAGTGTCGGGAAATCGAAAGGCAAAATGAACATGAGCAGTCACTTACCAGCCCTCTGGTAAGGTCGGAGGCGGCGACGAAGGCCCTCCAGCATCAGCGGGACTCAATACCCTTGAAGGCTGCGGGCTCATTTTTCTTTCTTATTATTTCCTTCTTTTCCCTTCAGACTTGCTGATTATTCTATATCACACTGCAAGATGGAAGCGACCAGTTCTGCGTAAGCCTTCCACTCGACGAGAAAAAACAGAATCCAACAACGCAAAGGTCCGACCGTGGAACAAAAGCTAGGCTTCTCGCGGTAGCCTTACTTAGGAGTAAGAAATTATGACGAAAGGTAGGCTCGGAGAGATATAAATGGTAATAAATCAAGGTCTAGATCCGGAAAAAAAGGAAGCACACCCAGTTTTTATTTCAAGCGGCCACGAATAAGGCAAACGAGATAAACGGGTTTCTTTTCAGGCGGAAATGGAGACAGAAAAAAAAAGCAAATAAGACCAGCAGGTCGCGTTGAGTGACAAGTGAACGGATGACAAGAAACTGCACTAAGAGAATGGGTACCCAAGTTCAAACTGGACGAAGAGCCATGTTGATTAAGGGAGGGAAAAGGCAGACATATTTTGATTAGTCCACGAAGATGAAGAAGCAGGAGAGCGAGGATAAGAAGAGGTTGAAGAGGTTGAAGCTGTCGAGATGTCGAGATGAAGTCGAGAAGGAGAGAAAGACGAAAGATGAGAAGTTGCTTTATGGACAAATCAGCCGCTTGTACCGCGGGCGTAAATACCTCGTATCTCCCGATAAGTTAGGCGGGTGCACCACGTCTTGATAGTGTAATTCGCAATACGCTGCCCCGCGTCTTTTTTATTTTTCCAGGCCAGGAAGAGCAGAATGTACCAGCAGAATGATGCCCAACAACAACGGCTTGGGAAAAACAAATATAAACCACCCGCATGGCTTGACTGGCCACGGTTGGACGAAAGCTTCATGTACTCGTGCCAGATGCGTAAAATTAGTCTATCCACAGAGCGGTTCGGCGCGCGCGAGAGAGTTCACAGGCGTACCACAGATCCACCATGGCTTCACTCAGGGACACCTATATCTGCTCCATACGTTGGTCTGACTGGTAGCCTAGCTTTCTTTTCGTTGACCTCGACAGCTCTCGATCGGGTGAATGGGCGGCTGCATCTTCTCAGGGCTCTTTGACAGCATCCAGGCTGGAAAGAAACACGGCCAAACATTGGGTATAGGGCGCTAATAATCCTGTATGTCGATATCTACTTGTTACGAATTATCATCGAATATATAACCATGATCTGGCTTTTCTGCATCTCAGTCGAATCGCGCAAGTTTACATGAATCTAGTTTTATGCTATGGTACAGTTAACAACATTGACTTGAAAAATAAAGCCACAGGCGATCAAACTCGACCGTCCGGTTCATTCGACCGTCTGCGCACCACGCCTATAAAAGGCGCCAGGAGAGAAGGTAAGATGATTCTCCGTCGATTTCCCAAGGCGAGGCACCAAGCAGCCCTTAGGTGATTCCAGGATGTTGGTAATGCAGACGCGGAAAACGTGGATAATGTCGGTTTGCCGGCCCTTCCTACCCGGTCACCTGTGGCCAGATGGTCCCAAATAACTCAGATGTCGAGGAATGAAGACAGCCCTGTCCTCTGCTATCGGAATGAAAAAGGCGCACTGCGGTAAAGATACAGAGAGAAAAGAGTAAAGAAAGAAGAAAGTGGACCCATCCCAACCTGATATCGCCCTGTATGATAAACTCCACCCACCCCGTCCTGCCTTTTAGTTCATGGCGCCGTAACCGAATTAAAAAAAATTTGAAAGATACATCAAGCATGACCAGGCGGCCATTTAAAGAAGTGAAAGAAAAAAAAAAAAGGATTTTCGATCCACGAGAATCCCCATAAGGTAGGCAATAAAGAAGGCACAAAGGCTTCTTGAGAAAAGAAAAAATAGCCGACATCCTTTTCCTTTTTCTCCCCTCTAGATTCACCAAGCATAGGCTCCGTTCATTTCAAGGTCCTCTCCTTCCCAGTCTTCATCCCAAGTCACTTCGCCGTCGGACAAATTTTCAGCGTCGAGCAACACGTCTGCAGGGCGAAGGTTGTCGATCCGGATCTTCACCACGTCACACATGCCCTGCACGTAAGGCACAGACTGTTCTCCGTTTGTGGACGACTGTTTCATTTGTCGATCAGGCATGTACCCGTGAGACGAGCCCACGTCAGTAGATAGTCCGCTATCTTCGTTCTCGTCGTGCGGCCTACGCTCTGCAATACGGCGACTCTTCCTTCTTGGGCTGATTTGCATACCAGATTCGCCTTTGGCTGGCGATTGGGGGTCAACAGGTGCATCTGGGATTGGGGATGGCCGCCTCTTGGACAGCAATGTAGACGCCGAGCTCGGAGGCGTGGACTTTCGAACAAAGGTCTGCTCAAGCTTTCTTACCCATTCCTCCCGGAACTGCGCCCGATCACGCCAATCGATATCTAGTATAGCTGTGATGACGAGGTGACGCAGGTCCTTTAGACGAGGAGCCGCGTCTATGAGCGAATTGAACAGCCCCTCTGCAGTTGCAATCTCCCACTTGCGCAAGCGGTTGAGCTCAAGTTGCTGCAGTGTACAAGGCCAGGATGGAGCTTCGCCTGGAGACAACAGAATATCGAAATAAGGCTCAACGTCATGGGCCAGAGTCCGGACGGAGGGGAAGTCTAGGTCCATAACGAATATCTCAAGCCGCGGGCAGGATGTACTCAGGCTAGTCGTAAACGACATATTGATGTCCCGGTTTTGTTCTAGTCTGAGGACGCGAAGCTTGTCGCCGTAATTCTTTAGATACCCATCTAATGTTAAGGAGCTCACGCCTGCGCAATTTACTATAGTCAAAGCTTCTAGGCGCACCGACAGTACTGAAAGCAGATTATCCAGATCAGCGTATCCCTTGAATACCAGTCGGCGCAGGTGAGGCAGAACGCGAAGGGCGGATGCTATATCCATGGCCACCATATCTCCCTCTTCCTCTGTTTCAAGGGACTCAAGACGGCCATTATCGCCTGGGCGATAGGGAGTGATTTTATGAAAATACAATGTTCGGAGAGATTGAAACATTGGGTGGAGATGGTATATTTTGAGGTCATCAAGGGGTACCCAATCGTTCCACAGCCAGGTATGAAGGCGCATGTAATTCGAACTCTCGCATTCAAACCAGCGTTCGAGAAGCTCAATTTGGAATGGCTTTGGTGACCTACGAAACGGATATCTATAGCCATAGACGAACAAATGTTTCACTTGGGGCGTGTATGATAGTAGGTTACTAATTGACGTGGGGTCAAAGCCCATGCAGAGCCCGTTTATGTCGATTTTCTGAACTTTGTTTCGATAATTTGTAGACAAATTATCTTGGTTTTCAGAAAGTAAGGATGCTAGGCCCTTTGTCCATTCCGGCTTTGCATTAATCGGCGGAGACATGAATAGCGCTGCTATGGCTGGCTCGAAGAAAGCACGGCAGAGCCGAGAGACGCCGAGCAGCCATCTAACTGAGTGCAGCAACTCCGTACCACTTGTATTACTTATCGGGGCCGCCGAGGAAAATATATCCACAAGGATCTGATATGGAAGTGTTGCCCACGGCGGACTGACAGTTAACTCAGCTGCTGGTGGTGGCTCTGCGCTTTCAACAGCTTTGCGTTTCTTTGGAGAAGCATGTTGGAAAAGAGCCCGCTTTGCACGACCAGAAGATGCTCTTGTTATCCGTGGTTTGGCAGGGGCCTTGGAAATTCGGACCTCTTTCTCCTCAACCATAGCTCCATCAAGGTTATTGCCTGGTAATCGCTGTTGGTGGGTCAATGGTCGGCGGCGGACGATGTGAGAGGGGCGTGAATGGCTAGAGTCCTCGCTATCGGAGCCGGCGACATCTAGTCCGCCCTCATGCTCGTCACTATCTTCGCGATACGTATCGACCCGTGAGCGAGTTGCCCGCACCGGCCGAGTTGAGTGCCTGGGACCTCGTAGGTTTTCGGGAGGGAGGGGGCGGAGAGTGGGAGCCATTTAAGCTATCCGAACGCCAGGTTTGGAGATAGAATCAGAGATTATCATTGGAATGCCCATTTAAATCTATAAGAACAGCTTCTATGAAGAGGTAGCTGACTTCAAGACTGAAGAGAGCGAGGTGAGTGACATCGATGACGTGACAACTAAACCGAATTGTATAGAGTAGGGAATCTCAGATGAATTAGATAGAAGATAGAAAAAAAACCATCTCCTACATTTAGTATTTATATTTCTCAAGCTGCGCCTGGGAAGATGCCGACACAAAGAAGAACACTATCTGTGAAAAACAGGATGGTGGTGAATGAGAATCGAAAGTCGAGAGCTTCCAACTTTCGCGAGGGGGAAAAAAGAGCTTGTTTGCCTCGGATTGATTATATAAGCAGTCAGCCACAAACAGTCAAAGATTGCCCAAGAAGAATATAAAAAGTTGATTCTATAAGGTTCAACTCTATCTGAATTATGATGTATAATAGACAAGGCCCTGATATCACTATGATGGGCTATGAGCACCCGCTTCCAAACAACAAACAGCTATTCCTACAACGGATGAAATTGACCATTAGGAGTAGTCATAGAGCTGCTTCTGGGGCGGAACGTCCTTCCTGAGAATGTACTTGTTGGCATACCATGGCAGCATGGCTGTGTAATGTGCAATATGCTCCCGAGTCGGCACAGAGAAGACCTGGTCCAGCTCTTCCAGCGATAGCGCCTTGGTCTCGGGAAGACAGAAGTAGCAAAAGACCCAGCCGAATATGTTCCATGCCGCATACCACCCGAAAGCACCTTGGGGCTTGAAGCTGGCCCTCAAAACTGGCCAGGTGAGAGAAACGACAAAGTTGAAAAGCCACGTGGTTGCCGTGGCAAAAGACATCCCGATATCACGGACGTAAAGGGGCTAAGAACCAGCTGTTAGTGGCTACAGGATTCTCACAGATGGGAGATAGGGAGAAGGGACTTACGAAAGCTTCGGCCGAGTAGGTGAAAGGCACAGGGCCTTCTCCGGGTGAGTAGACAATCATGAAGAGATATATACCAGTTGCAACGCAGGCAAGGCGAGGGGTGTCGGCAGGGATCCAGAACGAGAAACCGGTAAAGAGCAAAAAGAGACTCATCAACGGGAATGTCGTCAAGAGAAGGTTACGACGGCCAAAGGTATCAATGGTGTACACAGCGGGCAGTGCGAAGATCCAGTTGGTAATACCGCATCCTAAAGAGGTGACGAGTGCCATACTCTTTGAAAATCCGGCGTCCTCAAACATTGACGAAGAATAGTACATGATGGCATTGACTCCACAAAACTTGTCGTGAATATCTATTAGCTATATTCGATACCATAGCTCATATAGTGGAGTGAATACGTACCTGCTGCATAAACATGACGAAGAACGAAGACTGAGCGGCCCGTCGGTTGCGAGGGACGACAAATAGCTCCCTCGCCAAGTTCTTGCCCTCCTTAAGTTTCATTTCAACCTTTAAGCTGGCATGGATATAATACAGATCTCTTGCCGCCTGCACCTGCGTGTGTCTGAACTTGCAAAGGGCAGTGAATGCATCTTGGTATCGGTCACGGATCATATACCATCTAGGCGACTCAGGGCAGAGATAAACTTGAATGCAGACGAAGAATGGTCTTGAAAGAAGAGTCAGCCAAAAAAGAAAAAGCCACTGGATTATGGAACTAGCTGAATAATTTGGGGGAAATGCACTTACGGGAGCGCGGTAGAGCCAAGCATGAGTCTCCAGTTGAATCCGGGAAGTCCTTCAACCTTTACATTCATGAAAGCGACCGAGGCAATATAACCAAGCATAATTCCAAAGGCGGTCCACATCTGCCACATCATCACAAGAGCACCACGGATGTTGGCTGGGGAGCATTCTGCACCATAGACTGGAGTCGTTGTTGATTTTGCACCGACAGCGAAGCCAAGCAAAAAACGACCAAGAAGAAGATTCCACCACGTGTGAGCGGCAGCCATCCAGAAAGATGCAGCAAAGGAGACGAAACAGGAGATAAAGATACAGCCGCGTCGGCCAAAATAACGATTCAATGGAGCGGTGGTCCAGCAGCCGATCAAGGCAGAGCAAAGATAGGGGGCTCCGTTAATAAGCCCTTGGAGCCAGACATCAGTCACGCCGAATTCTTCATAGTAAAACCTAGCAGTATATTTTTTAGCAGATGCAAAGTGGTTGCACAAAGGTTCTTTTTTTGCAACTTACTGCTGGGCTCCATTGACTGCAGTCTGGTCCATACCCTGCACAATTGCAGATCCAGCACAAAGAACTGTTCACACCCAGTTTTAGCAGAGCTCTCGAGGATCCATGTCGATAAAGGGTGCAAAACATACTGGTCATAAAGTACATCATCCATGGCTGAGACCAGCGATGTGTTTTTTCCCGGCGAAGGTAGTTCTTGTCGGTTTCTGATAGTTCTTCATACGACTCGAACATTTTCGGATCCTGAGCAATCAAGGCGCCCTTTTTCAGATCCCCAAGGATGTGATTCAGGTTCTTCTCCTGTGCAAATTCTTCCACATCCCTCATAAGCTCTTCCTTGGTCATTCCCGCTAAAGGGTTCTTGAGCTTGTTGTTAGGATTCTTTTTCGGGCCGTGCATCTCCTTCTCCATGGCCCAATCGTGAGCCACGTCGTCTGAAGAGCTCGCGGTAGTGGTGATTTGAGGGCCATCCCCGGGCGGGATCTTAGAGTCGGAAGGCTTATCGCCCATGGTTGCGGTTTATCTGTATCTCTAGGACTGAGTGTATGTGGAAAGAGATATCTGGGGAAAATGTGGGTTTTTATGGTCCCGGGCAGCACCAAGAAATCTTTCTGGGGGGAAAGAAGAAGAAAAGGCGTTTCCTTTCTCCAGGAGGTTGTGGGTGGTATTTAAACCCACAACCCCAAGATTCACAATCGACCTGAAGCCGTGGAACCTGATCACCCACGCGATTCTCCATTATTCATGCACATTTTATTACGCCTCCTTCGGCCAAGAGCATGTGGAATGGCGAGTTAACTGAGTAGGGTATGTCGAGGGATTTAATCCATGTTCTTATGGAGAGGGTGTGTGTGACGGTTCCACCGAGTCGATGGCAAGGTCATGATGATCTTTACAATTTGCCAACTTGGACTCCAAGGCTTGGAGGATGCAAGTCAACAACTTGTTCAGACTTAGCGGTCTTGTCTGGTTGTTCTTTGCGTCATGAATTTGAGAACAGGCCTCAGCCAAGGCACGGAAGACTTGGCTGGAGATTCTCCACTGGCCACTCCGTCCTCAGCGCAAGGGAATAAGGAGACAATGGGAAAAACGTGATAATTGGTCGGACAAAGACAGATTGGAGAACACATAAAGCTCTTCCGCGTAAATGTTGCTTTGTTCTAAATAATCATTGTGGTACAGCCTGCAAGGGTGTTGAATAACCACGCCTTGCCTGAAAGGCGGATCTAAAAATGATCGGCGGAAGGCTGAACTTTTATACGCCAAGTCCGAGACGTTCGGTTTTCAACCAAGAGGAAAGTCTTGGTCTAGCTCCGCCCCAAGAGCCAAGGAACATCGAGAGACGCCCGAGATGCCTGTCACTAAAGGGATTTCCTTGTCTGTTGTCGCATGCAGCACGGGAGGCCCTGGAAAAAGTTAGCAGATAGGCTAAGAATCCTTTGCGCACTCTGACAGATTCAGTCAATAAAAACAATGCGAAATTATAACGCAAGAGATCCCCGGATCCGCGCAGCTACTGCTGACTAAATATCCTAATCCTGCCAGCTGTTGGAACATCCCTATGTTCTCATATCGAAAAACAGTCGAAGCGAGGCAAGAGATCTTGGCTTTGTGGAAAGAGTGGGAAGTGCTGGAGCAGTGCCACCCAAAGATCCCTTTTTCGAGGTGTTATTCCCCCATCCACCAGTTGCCGAGACATTGGCATACATATGTATACATCGCCGGAGGGGAGGTCATGAGCTTTCGTGGGAGACAACCATGCTTATATATCGTGCTTATTTACAAGCGATGTGAGGTTTTTTGGTGACAGGGGGTGCTCTCCCCCACTTGACCGCGTTTTCCGTTCATTTCCATTCAAGAAAAGGCTCAAAACCAAGATAGACGGGTGTTGATTGGCATGCTTATCATTGTGTCTAGATCATGGTAATGTTCACGTTAGGGCGTCCGAACACCAGGAGGCCAAGTGACGATGGAAGTAAAGTAACAAAAAAAAAAGCTTCTGCGCGTGTATGAAGCTTGTATGATCCTATAAGTTGATGAGCTCCTAGAAAAGTAGTAGCAATAGACAGCAAGCAGCACAAGATGGACGGTCGGTTCGGACAGCTGCGTACTTTGGCGATGATGAGCGGCTTTAGAAACTATCTAGCCCAACAAGGGATTCGGCATTGTTAACCAAGACCCTAGGAGTCAAGATTTAGGTGAGCTGAAGGGTGTCTGGTAGTTAGTCCCGCATGCCACGTCTGCTAACATCAGAGCTCGTAGTTAATATATAGCTCAGTCACATCTTGGAGGCGTCTGGGTGCGCGAGAAAGCTGCTGCCGAGAGACGACGACACCATGGATGAAATTTCTATCGCATCACAGCGTTTTCCTTTTTAGGCCATCCACACACGCTCGCTTCGCTCTGCGGCACTTTCTAATCCATTCTACCGGTGAGCATCAGAGTAAGAAAAGCACAGCATGCATAGCGTCGAGGAGATTCTGAGCAAGCCGCGAAGCCGACCGAGGAAGCGGCTCCTGGAGTTCTAGTCAGGGATAACCCAAGGATACCCCTCCTTGAGCTTCGTCGAGCTCTCTTGATATTCCCCTTTTCACTTGCGTGTATCGACTCCTTTATATATGTTATTTCTCCACAGCACGCCATAACATCTTTCTCAGCCTTAGGTACCGCGTATACAGAGGCATAAAAACTTCCAAAGGCTGGCGGGGTGCTCGTTTAAATCCGATCTGCCTTGATATAATTTGCATCAATTAATCAATTAGCAGCCTTTCGTCCAAAGACCGAGCCCGGCCGGCCTCAATTTTGCCCATATTCCCTTCGTTATTGTCGGTCATGTGACGGTGTTTGTCGGTCTTAATTTAGCTGCGACAAACTCTCATTTTACTTTTTTGGCGTTCATCTATTTATATCACCGAATCACAGAATGTGAAACTCGCCTTTCTTGTCTTCTCCTCAATCAGAATAATATGCTAATACGGGTCGCCGTCATCAGCTCGTCTTTTGCAGAGCTTCCTCCTTCTGTATCATGTATGCGAGGTTGTGGTTATAGTCGGTTTTGGGTTCAGGAGCAGAAGAGGCTTTCGGAAGGGGAAATCGATGCCTTTATGCCTCTATCAAACGGAATGTTCCTCTCCAGCTAGCCCGCTTTTACTTCCTGCTCTGTCTTGTTTAGATAGCTTAGCGGGAGCTCAAATTCAATGTAGCTTGCTCTTTTGTGAATCTGACCTTTTTTCCCCATTTTGACGCTTCATAGCAAGAGAAAGAATCTCAATCCCAATGCCGGCATGGACGAGTATGCGAAACTTGAGCCTCGGGCAGACCGCGATCAACCTCCTCAGTCTTCGGGTAGTCCGCCGGTTATCAGTCAGGTTGCTAGATATGATGCGGCTCCAGAGCAACAGCCGGTGCAGACAAGCGCTTCTGTGGTGAACCCAGACAGCAGGAGGTTCTCGAATGCGACGTCGCCGCGGACGAGGCAAGATACGGCGGGACCGGGAGTCCCTCAGCATATGCCAGAATCTCTTTCTCACCTGATGGTCCATGACCGACCTCCATCAGTTGCTTCCACGTCTCGTCAAGCTTCGGTTGCTCCTCAAGAACGCCATGCGTCGCCCTACCCACGGTCACTCCCTCCGCGCGATGTTACAGATACCACGATAGACGATGCGTTTGTTCAATATATACTATACTGCAATCCCTTCATACCTTCTACGGTCGATACCACTGAGCTGCGCCGGGTCTTTCGATCTCCACCAAAGAGTGAAGGGAAGAGTTTTAGCACTTTTGTGCTTTGGGAGCTTATACAAAAGTTCGATCGCAAGGAACTGAAAACATGGATTCAGCTGGCGATGGCACTGGGCGTGGAACCTCCATCTCTGGAAAAGAAACAGAGTACCCAGAAAGTGCAACAGTATGCCGTACGACTGAAGGTTTGACACGCGATGCCCCTCCTGCTCCCATTACCTTTTTCCAACGTTTACTCGAGGATTCTGATTTTACTACAGCGCTGGATGCATGCAACCCACGTAGATGCCTTTTTTGAATACTGCCTTGGACATCCTCATCCATACTATACTCAGGCTCATCTGTGCCATGAACGGGACGAGGAGCATCGCGACGGTGTGCCAAGAGAAGAAGATCTGGCTCTACGCGCCCTCGTTCCAGGATGGAAACCGAAAAAGGGTCGAAAAAGGGCCGATGAGAGTGTTGATCAAGCAAGGCCAACAAAGAAACTTCATCTGTTGACCAGCATGAGAGAAGGTGAGATGTCGGCCAACCCGGAGTACCCGTCTCAAAACACGACCCCTTGGAGCGCTTTTCCTGGCGAGGTCGGGCAATCTGAGCGCTGGAACATCGACTCAGCACTCCGCAATCGTATAGCGACAACCCGCCGTGCGATGACCCCAGAGCAGCCATCGAGACATCTACCTGACCCACAGTGGGGGTTTCCACGCAGTCAACAATCTCCACCGTTCCCATATCCCCAATCCGCCATCATCCCACGCCATCAGGATCTTGATGGACCAACCTTCCATGAGCCCCGGTCCGCCGTAACACCGTCTTCTTCTGACAAAGGCCGATATAAAAGGCGTGGTCGGCCTATTCTCTCTTCGGCCTGGCTTGGCGCTAGTTCCAATTCTTCCAGGTGTAGAGGGCGTCCATCGGCACAGTCAACACCACCAGCCACATCTCACAATGAGACGCCACTGGAAGTCCCTCCTGCTAGAAGTGATTCCCCAGTTGCGACCAGTCTACAAAACCTTCATAGAAACACATCCGAAGTGAGAGCGTCTGCTCATGAATTTCAAAGTCCCGCTCAGCCTAGCAAACTGCAGCTTCAGATGCCGCAGTCGACTGTTGTTATGACACCGCCTTTAACATCGGTCACAAATCAACATATCCCTTCTATCTCCTCCTCTGGGAACACCGATAGCACACGGCGAATTTCATCGGAAATTAGTGTTGAAAATGACCGCTCCCGCTCTAGCAAAGACTCACCGCGGAGTCCAATTAATCTGGGTATGGATAGTGTTATTGAGGCCCTCATGTCACAGCTGGGAAGTGCTATAGTACGGGGAAGCTCAGCTCCCTTAGAATCCGCTGAAGCTCACGCCATAACGCATTCAATGCTCCGACAAATCAAATCCCAGGCTCCTCCTAACCTCCCCGTCGAAGTTCTCGCCAGCTACTGTGCCATGTGCCTCGGCGTCGCCCACAGATATGGGTTAACCCGTGGACCGCCAGCCCAGTTTGTTATCAAATTTCTATCGGATGCTTCCCCGGAACAGCCGAGATATAGCCATCCTCTCACCCATCTCAACAATCCCGCTGCAAATCCACCCATGCGCTGCACAGTAGGAACGCAGTATATTCTCAATTACGATTACTCCCCACATCCAGGAATCACAACACATGCTAGTCTACGAGGTACCATTCTGCCTCACGACCTTGCTAGAGGCGAATACAACCCGTCCCAACTCAATCCAGAAGGCTACAACGATAGATACGGAGAATACGACGGATTGTACGATATCTCCGGTGATGAACCACTTAACTATTCTCCGGATGAACACAGCTGGAAGCAACGATACATGCGCCTCAAAACCCGCCTCGAAAAGAAGGAGGCAGCGATTGAGAAGTACAAGAAGCAAATCCTACAAGCAGTGCTGGATGATGTATGATTCGCCGGGCATCCAAAACAAAGCAAAGTATATAAACGAGTTCTATTTTCCTACCTTCGTGTTAGAGTGGGAGCAGGTGGCACCTGAGTTACACCACCAAATCCACAATATCGAAATTCTCGATATCTCGCCCGCTAGGTCGGGCCACCCATCAACCATAGGCCCATATCCCTAAGCCTGAAACTCCTGGTTGATCCGGAATGCAAACCAAGGAGTTTGTTCATTTATCGCCTATAATTCCATACAACTTTTTTAATTAGACCAATGATTCCCAGAATACTGAATATATGTAACGCTCCGGCGATTCTATTAGTTAATTAATTTTCCAACTGTCCATTTTTGCATCCCGAAAACCAAAGCGGAGAAAAAAGCCGACCAAGAGAGCAATCTATCCTAGAACGCCCTATACTAAAGAAAGGAAGATCGTCCATCTTTGGAATCTATCACGATACGCAGCCTTATTTTGTTCTCGACTATTTCCCCGCCACCGATGAAACAAGAGCGAAAGGTCCGTCGTCAATGCTACGATTTTCTAATTCCAAGAACAGCTCTCCTAGACAAAGAATCTAGTTTATGCCGCCGTTAGGTTCTAAATTAATTCTCCGAATATTGGTAGCGTACCACGCCTCCAGGCCCGAAACCCGAAGATCAGCTAGATACAAAAATCCAATTGGAGAGAAAAGGAAACACAAGCCAATCTATCAGACCCAAGGATATGTCCGTCCGTGCAAAAAAGAAAAGTAGTCTGAAAAGAAAAATCCCCGAAATACCAGCAGAACTAATCCCGAGAAGATCGCCAATCTATCTCAACCGACTAGGCCTACCGGCTGGAATTATGCTTGAAAATCATCCCGAGCACGAAGTATAGCAAGTGGAATGTCTTCGCTATCCTCGGCGTCTTCATCCTTCACATCTCCATCCTCTTCTTTAACCACGGTCTCATCCGATGATGTGCCGGTGTTGCAGAACTGCTTGAAGAGCGTATCATATTCACTCTCACGCGAAGCCTGCGAGAGGAACGGATCATTATCAGAACGCAAGGGTGCACCAGACAGCCCAGCATCGGCATCAGCACCACCGATACCATCACCATCCATCATCGCTTTCTTCGCCTCCATGTCGTCGTCAGAGTCGGAATCCTGGACCTTTTCCTCAGACTTGATCTTCTTGTTTGGGGTTGCTGGTGCAGACGCTTTGCCATTCTTGCGCTTCTGGGGCGTATCTGTTTTTGCAGCCGCTTTCCCCTTAGCGGGAGTTCTAGGAGTTCTCGGCTTGCCTTTGGCGCCGCCTTTCTTGGGTGTTTCGGCTGGACTAGCTGTCACGCTCGCGTCGCCTGACGGCGTATCCGGTGTATCGCCGAGGGATTTAAGAAGGCGTTCATAACGTTTTGCACTGTTGGTATCGCCAGGTTAGGTACATTGCAGACCAAATTATTGATTGCATGGCGGGAACTGTTGAGGTATATACATACGCTGCCCCTTTGCTAACGATACCACACTCCTGCGCAACTGCGCCAAAGTCGACCTGACCCAAATGGTTTAGTAGGAGTCATAGACAAGGTGGAGTCACTTGATGTGTCGCTATTGATGATAAAATGAGCTCGGGGAACCTACCTTTCCATTGACGGAATGCTTCACGCATCTCAACACGAAGTTAAGCTGATCTTCGCTAGATATTCTCGACATTTTGGACGAGCTTTTGGGTATAGTCCTGAAGCTATGGATAGTGATTGTAGCTGGAGTCGTATACTTAATAGTCAGCTATCTTGATCGAGTTTATGTTATCTGAAAGGAACTATACATGAAGCGGAGTGTAAACATGCAAGATGTCGAAGAACTCAGAGCAGCAAGAATGCTGTTGTTGACTTTTGGTTCAGTGTATGTAGGGAGAAGTGAATTGTATATGAAGGGAACTCACCGAGATATTTTGAACCTCAATCCCGTGGTCAGTTGTATCTTCAAAGATCAATATAAGAGTAAGAAGATGTTGTCTGAAGTGAGATGCTAAAATATCAGTAACTGTCAATATTTTAAGATATGCGTTTTTCCCTCTAGCATAATCCAGAGTTTGATAGATGGAAAGACTGGGGACTAACCTCTCTTCTGAATGATGGGTAATCTACAATAGGAGTGCAGAAGAGAAAGCAGTAGAATCTGCTGCTGTGTTGTATCTGGGATGTATACAAGATGTCAAAGAACTAGACGGAAGAGTGAGAAAAAGAGACAAAAGACATATGAAAGATCTGAACAACGGAATGCAGACACACCTGACTGTAAACAAATACAATGCGAGAAATTCCATAGAGTGTCGTCATACAGCCTCTATTTCTTGCCTAGCACAGTATGTCTGTTTTTTCTTTAGATACTTTCTTTCAGGCTCATCGCAATTCAATGGCCCTCCAGGATATATGGTCTCGACCAGGCTTATCATCGCTAGGTAGAAACCCCAGATGCATGGGGAATAGCCTCATGAATCTTTTTTAGTCAAAAATAGTAAGCTAATCTATGATCCATTGGCTTCTAAAGTCGGCATATAATGGAGATGGATATAATATTCGTTCAGCGAAGGCATGGTTATAGGATGCTGCATTCTAGATGCTAGTAACTACTGAACTTTTATTTTAAAGAATAGGCACCTAATTCTAATGCTCTGCCAATTGTAATCAACCTCACTGCCCAAGGCAAGAGATGAGAGTCAAAAAAGCCAAATGATAATTTGACAAGCTGTCAGGCGGAGCAACCGATAGTACCAGAAGATGGAAAGACCTTGAAAGAAAATAAAATGAAACAGGAAAACCCTTGGAGTAGTGCCGCCTCATAAAAGCGGAAAGGAACCAAATGACAATCTCCGGTAGGGTATGAGCAAGCACTCGATATCGAAAGTATGCAAAGAAATAGGGAAAGAAAAGAAAATGTAGTTCCTGAGTCAGAAATGTTCGGTCCCTGGAGATTACATGTTGTTTCCGGTGTCTGAATGAAACGTACAAGGTGAGCATGGTGTCATATAGTAAAGTAGAGGATAGAGTCACCACCCAAACTTACCTTCGTGGAATAGTAAACTATGCAGTATCATCCTCAGCCGGTTTTCCGCCAGTCTGAGTCTGAGGTTCAGCAGCACCATCCGCAACATCAGGTCCTTTGGTTGCCTTAGTCGCAGCGGCTTTCGGCTTTCGACCTGCACCACTTCCAGGCTTTCTACCGCGTTTGGCTGGGGTAGCTGCTGGACTTCCATCCCCAGCATCAGCTGCCTCACCCTTTGCTTTGATTGGACCACGAGCAGCTTTAGCACCCTTGCGAGGTGTCTTGGGGCTAGCAGGTGCTGGCTTGGGGGTTCCAGGCGCATCATCGTCGATGGCGGGAGCTGGGTTCACATTTCCAGAACCAGAAACAGGAGTGATTTGAAGATTGAACTTCTTTTTGAGGCTGCGGGCGCGATTGGCAGCTGAGTTTACATTGCCATATCCCAATGCCTTTGCAACTGCATTGATATCAATCTAGTATTTCCATGTTAGCACATGTTTAGGGCGTTGTATTTGAGAATATATATCAACGCCAGGTTAATAGAACTTACACTAGCAGGGGCATGTAGATTCTTGAGACACTCCATCAGGAAAACAGAGTCAGTACACTTGGTGTTGACGGGCTCAAGGGCCGCGGCAGGTGCTTCATTTGTATCAGCCATCGTTGATATACGACTTGAGGTAGCTAATAACACTCGAAAAAAGCGCGAAGCCAAGAGAGGAGTTAAAAGAAAAGTAAGCAGAAGTAGCTCTTTTTGTGAAAGAAGAAAAGCAGAAAGTTGGGTGTGCTGTGGTTGAGAAGTGATGCTAGTGCAAAGATAAAGCGTCGGAAGAAGCAGAAAAATTTGAGACGAGAAGCTCCACGAGAAAACTCAGTGAAGCGTTCACTGAATGTTTCCAGGTGTTGTTAAATTGATAGCTTGCTTGTCACCGTAGAGACCGGGCCTCTCTGTTGCTGGGAGGATAAAGAATCGTATATACGGCGATGTCATACGCTCTTTTTCACCAACAGAACATGACGGAATGTGTCAGTAGCAAATTATCCATTGAGCTCACATGGATACTCTGGCACGACAAGCAGCAGGTTAGTAACTCCTTTGCATTGTATTAAAGAGTCTTTACAAATAATGTAAAGATGCTCAATTGGATATCTAAACGGTTGGTCCCAGGATGGGCAACTCCATGGCTTCCACATAAGGCCCACAAGGGCAGAACTGATAGCATATATGAAAAAAAGGCGGTAAATGGAATAAGACAAAGTAATCCAGATGTAGAGATTTAACATCAGTCCTCTTGTTAATCTATTTGACAATCAACTAGAGCGTAACAAACACAGAAAAAGACGAAGCTGAAGATGAGAAAAAAGGGGGTTTTTGTGAAGATTCCACGTGACCTCAGCTGTTTGGTTCCTGCTTGATGAAAATGTCCTGCATGACAACTTCTTCACCGTCCTGCTCGGTCTTGACGGGCACCCAATTCTCCCCAATTGGTGGCCTTGAATATCCAAAAACTGGCTCTGGGGCTGGATAGTGAAGGGTGAGGTCAGCTGGTGCCACAGTCGATGGAGGATGAACCGGGTAATAATACACCTGCGAGGGCGCGGAGGGTGCCACAGTCGTGGTCGCCATCGGAATAGATGCCATCGCATTAGGATAGCCTAGCAAATCAATGCTCGGATCTGACTTTATGGACGGCTCTAGCTTTATTACCGGCGCGGGAGCTGGCGCTGGCGGCTGTGGTCTCATTTCCTCGAGCATTGCTTTCTTCGTTTTCAGCTTGTCCGCCTTCGGCTTTTTCGGTCGTGGTGTACGAGGTGTGCGCGAGTTGACTGGAATTCCCTCGACGTGCTGTCTGAAGCGCGAGAACCGCATTCTTGCCGCATGGCCATTGGTGATTTCTAGCTGGGAAGCAACGAGATTCCAGTCAACCTACCTCAAATTAGCACCAACTTCTCTCCAAGGAGAATCAGAAAGCGACTAGGGGCGGGGCAGGTATCCAAACCGATTTTAGGTCCAATTGCTTCAGGATTGTGTAGAGAAACTTGGTGGTTTGGCCATCTGCCAGCATCGTCTTGCTTCTTTTCAATGTCGCCATTGCCAAAGTCGGAATTGGAGCTGGGCCGACGGTTAAGCTGGAAAAGGGGCAAAGGGATTTTTGGGTGGATTCCTCTGGTTCAAAAGCTGTGCTTGCTATGGTTATGCCTTATGAATTCCCAGGTGATAGTGAGGATTGATGATTAAATGTGCAATATGAGAAATGGGATATGCGAGGTAGATATGCTTTTTCACCTGCTCTACTTCTTTACAGCCATGGCTTTAAACCTATTACTAGAATCATCTAGCATATTGCCCACACTTATCTTTGTTTTTTCTTCTCCATTTACCTGCTTTGAACATAGACCGCGGTCTGTATTTTGGCATTAGATGCAGGCTCCCGCTGTGGGGCTTGCTTTGTTACTACGAATTTTCAATACTTCAAGCTTTTTCCTGATAGTATGAAAATGACTGGGATTTTTGTATCTGCTCTTTGATAGATTGTCTGGAAGATATTATATAACTTGGTTATCAGGTGAAATGTTTGTTCTATACGAATACAAGCTATGTTGATATTCCTTTCAGCCTAGTGCTTGAATCAAAGTGCAGGCTCTTCAAAGCGGAAATTTGAAACAGTAGACCACTAAATGAAGAGGATTTAGATACCTATGGGTTTTCTTAGATATTCTTTTTCTGACGGGTTGTGGAGAATCGTGTAGTTATCTGAGTTAGAAGGACCCCCTACTAAAGTACAACGGACGGCAGCTTCAATTTCCCCAAGTAAATCAACCAGTTCCAACTTCCCAATCGAGCATTGAACTATCAGATAGGCCAGCATTCCTTAAGGGCGAAGAAGGATTAGGCGACCTTTGGCTCGCGTATTGTAAACCATGGCTGAGAATTGAGGATATACTTTTCAACTCCCTAATCTCCGCTCTTGGCTGGTGCACGCCGAGTTCGTTTTTTGGGGAGAACTTCTTCTTCATCTTCTCTATCGACCCCAGGGGCATCTGACTCCGGAGAGCCCTTGCGTTTCTTAGGACGGCCCTTCGCAGCTTTGGCACCCTGAACAGCTTTCTGACCTTTTGGAGAGGCATCCTTTCCTTCATCGGCCTTCACGCCCGCATCCTTTCCCTGGGCGATAACCTTCTGGATGCGACGCTGCATAGCAACACTGGTGCATCCTATCAAGCCAGGCGGTAACTTAGCTACCGAGAAATGAAAAAGGGGTATTCACAGTGTGAATATAAAGATTTCTTGAACATACCGTCGCCCATGATCTTCGCGACTTCCGCGTAATTGACCTTCGTATTACTGGTCGTAAGGATTGCGAAAAGAAGCTGTTTATTCCAGCCGTAAAGGGTGTTAGCAGGTTTGCAAGCCCTATCTCAACCTCGAGGGGCAGATTTCTGCTGCTTGAAGAATCATACCTTCATATTAGCTTCGTCATTCCAGGTGATAGTCATGTTGGGACTTTTATTCTTGTATAGCTTAGGGTATGGAGAATAAGGCAGTTTCAAACAGGGAATGATTGCTTTGTAGCTTGCTGAGGTCGGTGCTGTTAAGGTAGATGTTTATAAAAAAGGTACGGCGTGAAAAATCTTCCCAGCTGGGTAAGAGGCCATACGCCGTATCGTCGTGACGACCGTGACGATGTAAGCATGAGCAAGCACCCACTGTTACCTTTTTGTTTATGGGGTGATTTGGGTATGCTTCATATAAGAAAATCTGGTGAAAATCATGGCTCTTTGGCAAACATCCTTATTCTGACTGATACTTATTCACAGCATAAACTCATTGTATTCTTGACTAAAATTCAAGCCCATAAGTATGGTAGAAGGGCAGGTAATTGAACTTCCTGCAAGATCCATCGTCAACCACCAGGAAAGTCGACAGGTTAGATACTCAATGCCGTTGTAGCTCGCTATGCATGCTCCCCATCCACGTATTCATCATCTTCCTCATGTTTAGTCTTCTTTTTGAGGCGGCGCTCTTCATCACTGCCAGTCTCTTCAACATCCTTAAGCTGCTCTTCAGGTTCTGCTTTTCGTTTTTTAGCTGCAGACCTCGGAGTAGAGCGGGTGGATCTGGGACTGCGAGGTCGAGGAGGTGTGGACGGAGCGGGAAGGTCCTTTGCACCAGCACCTCTGGCCATTGCTTGTATTTTCCGAAGGCGGTGTTGAACTGCGTAGGCAGTGCAGTCTATGCGACGATAAGTTAGAATACTTGAAAGAGGGCGTTTGCGAGTACAGGGGGAATCATGTTACCTTTGCCCATAAACTTTGCTACCGCATCGTGATCGACCTTTGGCTTAGAAGTTTTCAGGATAGCAATCAGAAGCTAGTGATAAACGGATGTTTTGTATCAGCGACTTTGCTCGGTTTATTTGAGATACTCTGCCATCTGGTACGGTGGAGGAATTGAACCAACCTTTGCATCAGCCTCATGGGTCCAGGTGATACCCATCTTGAATTATCAGATTTCGTACGTGTAGATGGAGGACGCAAATCTCGAGGACAGGGTAATATGAGGGTGCTTTCAGATGTGGTGACCAAAGCTGAGTAGTCGAGAGTTGAAAGGTATAGGACAGGAAAATAGAAAGGAAAGTTCAAACTTTCACAAAGGGAATCATAAAAAATATATTGCCATATATCGCTATGGCGACGATTTCATGCTGCTCAGTAATAAGCCACTGGTCTAAAATGGGCTTTGATATTCTGCTCGGCGCCAATTCTCATAGAACAGAGGGTGTAGCATGGACCCTCTCCCATAATTGCCATAAAATGATATATCAAATAGACTTAGATTTGTATGCTTGAAGTCTAACCATGCATTTATTTGCTCCATGAGATAGGTTTTTTAATGCTTTGGGTTATGGGTATCACGGCCATCATATCGAAATGTGGTATCTTGTTTAGAAAAGTAATGTAGGGTTCTGACAATATAAGACATCACTTAATAACCCAATTACTGGTGGTGCTGTTCAGGACAGGCCTGGTAAGGGACCTTAGACTTGTAGATGAATTCATGATTGGAAACAATGGTGATAATGTTCATGTAAAGGGGTCAAAACTAAAACTACGCTAAGGCATTTACGGTTTAGGGCTACTGCGGAAAAGCCCTAATCATGAGCTAAATTCAACCTTGCAAATGTTCCATTATCAGTTTGTTCCTTATCCATTCTACTGACTGCACTTTTGAAAGACATGGAAAGGACTGCAAAGGTCAATGTGTCAAGCATCAGCAGCAATTGTTCTTCCACCCATTTTCACTAAATAATCGATCCTATACCCCCAAACCTCAGCATGAAGAAGAACGGAAAACTAGATGCCAACTGAGGGGAGTGTTAGCTTCCAAGTAATTGTAATACTTTTCGAGGAATCAGGATAAACAAACCTCCCGAGTATTAGAACTGGGGTCATCGCACATCCCAAGTCTCAAGCAGTTGCATCTTCTTCCTTCATGATAAGCTTCTTATCTTCCATTTCCTCCTCGAGATTGTCCAAGCCGTTTTCGTTCTTGACAGGAGTCACAGGCTCGGCGGCAGCTTCTTTCTTAACGGCGGGCTTTCGGCCTCTCTTTGTTGGAGTCGCATTAGGATCCTTTGGCTCTTTAGCCTTGCGTTTCCTAGCCGAGGTTGGAGTGACCGGTGCATTAGGATCCTTGGTTGGACTACCAGCTCCGTCTGCCAAAGCTGAACGCTTAATTTTTCCGAAATGCTGACTGCATGCCAAATGTATATGAGCATATATTTTGCATCTTACGTGTTCACCTTAGCCCTTCACTGGAGCTTGGCTGAGGTGAATAGAGCAAGTTGGGTGGACCGTGTATACTACTTACCGACAAGCTTCAGCGGTATACCCTTCCCCCATCTCGTTAGAAACACGCTCCCAGTTGGGCTTTGTGGCTGGCTCAATGCAGCATATCAAGAGCTTACGCTCTGCGGTGACATCCCAAGAAACAGGCATTTTTGGAGTTGGAATCAATAGCTTGTTGCTTGAATAGAGTGAGGTATGTATGAGAATGAGATGATACTCGGGCTGTCAGGAGGGTGAGATTCAGGTAGATGTTTGCAAGGAAGCAAGATTTGAAAGTCTGGGTGAGGATGAAGTTGTCAGTGTGAAATGATGGTGATATGAACAGACGGAAAGTTTGATGGATGGAAGATTCCCTTGGGGTGAATGATAGGTGGGCAACTTTTGACCAACAGCAAGCAGCAGAAGCGGGGCTTGACTCACATTCTATGAAAGTTTTCATATTGTAGAATGGGTTGGAAGTTCACGGATGCTACAGCATGCAAACACATCAAGAAATCTGAGGGCTGAAGCGGAGATATACTGGAGCTTTGCACAGTTGTGTCTTAAGTTGCAGGTAATTACCAGACACCCCTTTGCAACAGCCACGGGATAAAGAGTAGCCTACCATTTTATACCCGGAAATGGCTGCCGGAAGCTTCCCCAGAGCCAGTATTCGTTTCGCAAGTGATACAGCGGAACTTCTCGAAGCCATCTCGAAATTTGAATTAAATGCTATCCTCTCTCATTGCACATAATATCATAAGTTCCCCAGTTTCGTCCTCCCAAATAGCGTAGTAAAAAACAAAACGCAGCAGGTACATAGTTGGAAGAAGAAGAAAAAACACACCTGAAGAAATGAAGTCATGCCTAACTAACGACGTTCCATCCATCGACTTGGTAAAGGGAAGCAGAATCATTTCCACCACCACTTAGGATAACCAAACTTTGGCAAAGTATACCCTCGGCAGTCGGATCGTGGGTGAAAACGAAGCTATGCACAAAACTCGTCCTTGACATCCTCGTCATCGTGAGTCTGGCCATCTGGGCTAAACTCGCTGCCCGTATCGTACTTTGCTTCCTCGTCAGTATCATCATTATCAACATATCTAACCATACCAAATGGTATACTAGGGGTTGTCCTCACGCGTTTAGCCGGGACATCCTCAGAGAAGAGACTTTTAACCAAACCATTAGCTCCATTGAATAAGGAAGTACCGCCGATGACATCTTCTTTCGATTCCTCTTTCACACGGTCGCTAGAGGGTGACAAATCGGGATCGGATTTGATGCCGTTGTTTTTGCGGACACGTTTGGAGCCCGGGGTAGAGCCAGCTTTAGGACCACGCTTGCGAGGAGTAGCTGGGGCTCTAGGAGCAGCAGAGCCGCCACCGTTCTGCTTCGCCGTGTTTCTGATTTTGTGTAGACGCTCGGAGATAGCACGGGGCGTTGGAGTGCTGTCTGGATCAGTGCCGGCTATAAATTGTTAGTTCTCCTTGCTATAATTGCATACTGCTGCGGGAGAAGATTTCACTCACGCCATGCTTCGGACACCTTCTTGGTATCAACAGACAGTTCGTGTGTTTCGATTATCTTCAAAAGAAGCTATAGATATGTAAGGCCAGTTAGTATGATGTAGCCAATCAAGGGATAGAGAACGGTGGATTTTAGGTATAAGGGGAGAGTAAGGGAGGGTATGAAGTACAATCTGATCGTTTTCAGGGGTCCAGCGAACAGGCATCTTGGCAGGTAAAGCTCAGATGGAGATTTAATGAGCAGAATGGTGATTACGGCGAGAGCAGTAAGAAATGTAGAGGAATGTTGAGTTGTAAATGAGATCAAAGTTGAGGATGAAGCAAAGACAGAGTGATATAAAGAGAGAGGAGTCAAAAGGTAAGATAAAGCTGTAGAGAGTTGAACAAGAGGAGGTTGGGTTGAAGAAGCTCAAGTACTTAGCCGAGTTTGGGAGTGCGAGGTGAACAAAGCTAAGATGGAGTCCGAGTGGTTTGATATCTTCTTCAGGCGAGCTAAGAAGCGTCAGACGAGTGGTAAGAACACTCTAGATAAGAAAAGTGAATGCAGAAAAGATAAGTAGAGCACTAGAACTCAACTTGAAGTGTTCGTGGAGCATAGTTTGATATTCTATATGTGAAGTGGAGAGAACAGTTAAATCAGTACGAGGATATGGCTTTTGAATGTGTTCCTGGGTATTGACATTTTCCTAGGAGCATTGGATATCTGGATATGAGGCAGATATCTAGTTATATTTATTTGCCCCTTTCTATGTCTCTTCCTCTATATGATATTAGACAGCAGATATTTTGTGTTGGTTGTGGATGAGGCTGATTTTTAAGTCTCCACAGAGCCTCAAGTGAATAAGCTTCTCTCAACCTCATCTCTTTTTCCACGCGCAACTTCACTCTTCAACACTCTCCTCTCCTTACATCACATCAGTCTTTGTCGCAGCTCAAACAGCTTGCTCTCAGCATGAACCTATATGCCTCTTCATGTAGATATCTTGGACTTTAATCTGCTCTGGTCAAAGAATCGGAAGAAATCCGCTGTTTGGACCGATTCTCGACCTGAGTCTTATACCATTCGCGGACTAAATTTTGAGAATACCCTCCAGTATCTCTATGGGATGTGCTGTGGATATTACCTACTGAATACTGGGTGGTTGGCTCTCTGTCGACTTCTTTAGAGAGGCAGCAACTCTACAGATTACTTTTTCACCTCGTAGCGTGAGGGATACCTCTGCATATATAATGGCCTTCCTTCCAGCGGTAATTCTATAAAATGCAGGAAACGGTCCTTGCAATGCAGCTATACAAAGCCACATTTGCCTAGTTAGGCTAGAGAACCATGAGGGGCCCTGTTTACGATGTCTTCTGACTAGTACGGCATTTCCCAAGGAAAAAGCCAGCCGCTTCTTACTCCTACCTCTCAGCCTGTTATCATAATGGATTGGACACTCGAAGTACCTTTTGGGCTGGAAGCTGCCGTTTGGTATAAAGAAAGGCATTTTAGCAACGCTGGGCTAGGTATGAAAGGAGACTCGATGTGCAATACCATGATATGTTATTTTTTCCCTATAAATTCAGCAGAAACTTGCAAGGCGCCTCCTTTTTCTGCGTTGCCCAGTAACACAAGCGAACTTGTCTTCCACAACCACCTCAGCCTCGACAGTGAATATCAGCTTATCCACTAGTGAAGACATACCACTTTCGTTTCAACTTCCTAGCCGTTCTTCTCGCTTTTATCTTTCAGAGGCATCAACATTCTAATTGCTGGCTAAATCTGGGTTGATATTGGATATATTGAGGCTCCTGGGAAATACAAGAGTCAATCATGGGAATAACTTGGAATAAAGAGGCGATTGAGCGGATGGTTGCTGCACTTCTGGCCGCCCATCCTGAACTTAATGTATGACTCTACTTCTTCCCCGTTGAAAAGCCATCGAATTAGATCTGGGATTATCTTGCCTGGCATGGCGGCTTGTTGTGGTATCGAGTTTCAAGGGGCATCAAGAGGCTACTCACTCCCAGCCAACTATGTTCGTCACAAACTAATAGCATATTCTTGCTGACTGATTCTCCTTCTAGCCCGATTATAAGACAATGGCGGTTTACTTTGGTCAAGGAGCATCATATGACACGATGCAAGGCCGATTTAGAGACTATCGGCGCACCGCAAACAGCATGCGGGGAAATACTGACGGCGCAGTAGCTTCTACACCGAGTCGCCGTATTCGAAATCCAACCACTACGCCCCGAAGCTCGAGGGGCCGCGTCACCAAAACGACTCCTACTTCCTCTCGAAACAAACAATCTATTCACAGGCCTATGGCCTCCCCAGAAGCAACACCCACTAAGAGCGAAAAGCTCATGAAAATGGAGACCGACGTGCCTGAAGCGATTTTAATTGACGACGATGATGATGAAGATGACGACCTTAACTTTTTGAGGGAGGAAAATGGCGCGGGACAGCCATTGTCATTTGCAGGTCGAATTAATGGCGCGAGAGGGGCTACTATCAAGTCGGAGCCCGTTGCCCGTATGGTTGAAGTTGAAACGACTAGCATCAAACGGGAAGGACGCATAGATAGCCGCTCAAATGGATATGCTCCGCAGAACGAAGGTCTCATTCTGGGGCCATCCTCCTGGCCTGATAGTGATGAGGGTAGGAAAGGGGGAGAGCAACCAAGGGCCAACCAGAACGTGGAACCGTGGGAGGGTTACGACGATTTTGACGGCCTCGCCTGAATGCAACAGAGTACGATGTCTCGGCATATGGTCGACGGCTCGCAGAAATACTGTGGTCCAAAAAGCTCTATATTGTTCTATGATATCAGCCTCTACAGTTATTGTATGTATGTAAAACAGCGAATCCAATGAATGAAACCCCCCTTTTTTATTCCACCGGGAGAGAAAATTCTAGCCAAACGCCATATCCAAATACCTAGCCACAATCTTCCAATACCTCTGCGGATCCGTCCTCATATGAGCAACATGCTCCGATCCCACAAATTTCTCCCTCTCAACAACCCACCCCTTCTTCTCAGCATCGCCAGCATGCCCCTCCACATCCCTCCAGGGAATCAAATCATCATTCTCCGAATAGATATAACACCTCTTACAATCCTTACTAATCAAGCTAGAATCATTCAACGCGGCCCTCGCCGTATCAGACGGATGTTTCGTCCTCGTAATACAACCAAGACACCACCCACCCACCAGCCCAAATATAACAAGCACCTTGCACATGGCCCGTAAAAGGATAGATTTCGGCAACCCGTACGAAATGGCGCGGTATGCTCTGAAAACCGAACCGCGACCCGGCGCACTATCGATCACCAGCACCTTGGCTGGGAGGGGGGAATTGGTCGCGGCGCGATAGGACATTGCGACATGTTGAAGCGTGACTGAGCCACCGTTGGAGAAGACATGGAAATATAACGGCGATTGGGAAGAGGGAGCTGATGATGGCGATGAGGGGAGGAGGGCGTCTACTATGGGCTTGACGCGAAGGAGCTGGGCGGATCGGGAAGGGCGGAAGAAGAAATCTGTGGCTGAAGTGAGGATGAAGATGATTCGGGAATTGGGGACTAGGCTGTCGTATTCATTGATGTATTTGGATGCGTTACGGAGGGATGCGTCCATCCAGAAGAAAAGGACGAGGGTTGGACCTGGTGGTGTCCCTGGATTCTCGCCGTCTTGCGCATTGTCGGTGGGCTTGGGGAAATCCCTGAGGTAGATGGTCGGGGAGAGTTGTTTGAATGTGGAATTGAGTATGGAGGCCTTCTTTTCCACTTGGAGAGACATGGTTTGTTAACTTATCACCTGCTCTGCTCTCTTCTTACCTTCTACAGAGCGAGTTGTTCGTGTTTCCTTTACATTTCACGATGCTTACTATTTCACGAGTTGTGGGGAAATTAATTTTCAGGGGAAAAAAAGTTACCTCGGCTTCGCAGTTGGTAGGTTGCGGGAGCAAATTCAATTGAAATAAATAGCTGGACCTCAACAGAAATATTAGGATGGATGGAGAGTGGACTTAATATGTTCATGGATACTTGATTTATAAACCGCCAACATATCTACTTGATAGAGAGATACGGAAAAGTGTCTACGCCCTATCGTCGATTTGATTTACCCTTGCCTTCAGTATCGCTTCCAGACACTGGAGTAGATCCAAATCCTGAGCCTTTCTTCTTCGCGCGCAGTGTTTGACCGGCTCCAGAAAACTTGGGTTGTTCGGTAGGTGTTTCTGGTTTACCTTCAGCATCACGCTTTTGGAGAGGCTTTATATCATATCCAAAGAATAGCTTTCCAGGTGGTAACCTTAGCGGCTGTGGCCCATTTGTTCTTCGACTGGGCAGAGTCATTTGTGGCGCATTGGCTGATGTGCCAGAGACTGGGGTGGCAGCTTTCGGCGTCACACTCTTCTTCGCAGTAAGACGATGACCAGAGCCCAAGAACCTAGATGTTGTGGCCCTTGCTCCGTCCGCAGCTTCTGTGGATTCCGGCGCGATGTTCTGGTAGTTGATGGACTGAGCCATTGTTCCGCGTGAATGTACCGTTCCACCCGATGGAAGTCCACCAGCACCACTCGTCGGTGTGCTGGTACCGCTTGCCCTTGTTGGTTCTTCATATCCAACTGGAGGTGCAAAATCTACCTCAAGATCTGTTTCTAACACGGAGATTGCTTTATGAGGTGTTTCCGGCCAAGATTCCAAGACAGCCATTTCGTATACCTGATCATTGTAAAAAAACGTGAACACATCGCCTTTGGTGAGACATGAGAAATTTCGGAAGGCGTTTTCGAGGACGGCCTTGGGGTCACTGATATCTAGGAACGAGGTGGACTGGGCTTGGATTTTGATCTTCTGGCCGGGAGGGAGATCTGTCGATTTTATTTGTAATAGATCGCCAGGCTCTAGTAAAAGCGTTTGCATGATCTACGACCCGAACACCTGTTAATGGCCCATATCAAATAAACCTTAGAAAACCTCCCATTAGATGTTGTCACATACCCATTGCGGTAAATATATTTTGCCTTCTTCTGCAATAAACTCCAAAACACCAGCATGTGTCATTCGTCCGGCGGCACCGTTATGTAGCTCGAAGAGCATAGGGTATGTGATGTGCAACCGAGTAAGCTTATCCAAAGCACTTGGTGGCATGATTACTTTCCCTCCATGATTCACATTTTCCCGTTCAGGGCCGGGCATCATGATTACGGGATAACATCGGTAATATTCATCGAATCGACGTGAGGCGTGTGCGGGGTGACGGAGGTAAGAGGGATGCAAGACCCCATCCATGGGATCTTCATCGTAGTACCCGGCCTATTAACCAGAAATTACAGTTAGTATATGACCATTAGTGAGAGTCTGCTAACAAAACCATCTGACCATATTTGCTTGTTATGGGATCCTGTAGCTTGGAGAGATAAAGGTAGATTGTAGGCGGTTAGATTTGTAGCTCTAGAGGGAGGGCGGTGTTGCGCTTGGGATGAATGGTCAAGAAGGATGAAGTGATTATATCTGCATGGCGGTTACTGAGTCTATATTGTATATCTGGTCGTGAAGATGAAGAAGTTGAAGATGAAGTTGTTGTTGTTTGGCTGCCTATCAGAAGCTCTTTTCCAAGTGACGTTTTTGCCGTCGCAAACATGACAAACACGTGTCTTGGCGCCCTTCGATATCTAGAGCTGGTGGCGGTCGTACAAGCTGCGAGGAACTAAACAAACCGACTCTCACTGCTTGTTGGTGATTCATTCTATAATAAAAAAATAACGCAACTAACCCATGCGAAATGCCACCCGCTCTCGGCAGACCGAAGCGAGCCGGTGAGGACTTTGCTCAAACTCACGACGCCGAGACTGGCCCTGACGGTCTATCTTCCTCCAAAAAGCCTCGCTTCGATCTCCGCAACCCTTCAGCCTTGGCTCCCGATGAGCTTGAAGATGATGCCGTTTTAGATGCTGACGAAATCGGTCGCCGCGGTCAAAGAGTCCGGCGCAACGCCGTAAATGTTGAAGGATATGATTCGGACAGTGAAAACGAAGGGTTCGATGCGCGGGCAGAAGCCAAGGCGCAAGCAGCAAGTAAAGAGAATAAAAACGACAATGACGATGATGACGATATATTTGCGGAGCTTGAGGATGATTTTGGGGAGCCCACGGGCCAGGATGCCCGAACAGATAAGAAGAAGCAAGTACGCTTTCTAGACAACGATGAAATCGAAGGCCAGATCGATAATTCTAAAAGTGGAGGAAGGGTAAAGATGAATGGGTTAATGCCGAATGGGAAAGGGAAGGAAAAGGCGAAAGATGACGACGATGAAGATGGCAGCGACAGTGACTCGGACGTAGAAGGCCGTGCCGCCGTTGACGAGAATATGGACGAGGAGGTTGGAGCTGGCGGCAAAAAATCACACGCACCTCTCCTCGATGCATTCAATATGCGCGCAGAACAAGAAGACGGCCGCTTCGATGAATCAGGAAACTATGTCAGAAAAGCAGTGGACCCAGACGCCATTCACGACTCATGGCTAGAGGGCGTGTCGAAAAAGGAGATACGCAAGGCTAGAGAAGCTTCTGATAAACGGGAGGAACAACGGCGCCAACAGTCTCTGGCACAGGATCAAGTTTTGACTAGCGACGCTTTACGGACCTTAATATCAAATTTGGAACGAGGGGAGACTATCTTAGAGGCTCTAGCGAGAGTAGGCAAAGGAGCCAAGCAACGGTCTAAATGGCAGAATAAGAATAAAAATCGACAAAAGAAGCAAAACCACGCTGCTGATGGGGGAGATACTGAAATGGCTGAGGAAGACCCCGCTGAAGTAAAGCGCAAAAAGGCCATTGAAGAAATCACGGAAGCTGCAGATATACTACTGGGCCGAGGCCAGACTGAGGTTTATGATGCGGAGCGCGAACTCCTTATGCGGCAGTATTTGCGAGAAACGGGTGAACAATGGGTCGACCCTCCGAAGCCCGAGCAAGTTGAAGAGGCTAACAATGGGAATACGGAGAGTAAAAACATGTGGGAATTCCGCTGGTCGGACGCCCGCGATGGTGGGGAAATACACGGTCCCTATGACAAGACGATGATGGAGTCTTGGAATGGCGCAGGATATTTCGGGGAGGGTGTTGAATTCAGGAAAGTCGGTGAAAAGGGGGAATGGGTTCGCACCCCGAACTTCTCAATATAAGGATGAGAGAATATCTTGGCCCGTTTTTGTATATGTATTTTTAATCGTGTTGTGCCAATATTTTCATAATAGCATGGCGCTGGTCTAATTCCAATCTACGAAGGAAGATATATCGAACTTCCAAAACCTCCGCTGCCTTGTGTAAGAAAGGTTGATTGGTGAGAAGCCGAAAAAGAATTTCACTTCTATTATGAGGTGCGTGTGTAAGGTATTCGCGCCCCTTTCTAAACCACCAGCTGTGCTTTTGGTTTACGCCACCCTCATAGTACATTATAGTCATGGTAGATTTTTTGTGGTTCCAAAAAGAGAGAAAAGCCCATCACGCCGTAACTCGCAAGGATCATAACCGCAAACGTGAAAGGTAAGGAAAATAAATAAAGCGAAAAAGGAGAGTAATAATCATACAGCCCCTTACGAGACTTCCATCGGGTCACCTCCGCCAGTGTTGGTGAATGCAAAAGTGACACTCCCTTCTTCACCGATGAACCGCTTCTCAAACTCGTTGACAAATTTGACACTGCGGTTGGGATCGTAGAAGAGCCGATAACTTCGCTGGACATCTTCAATGCCCACGTCCTTGGACTTCCGCTTCTGGCTGAGCAAAGTAGATGTGGTGATGATGTTACTCGCGTACCGGAGTCCAGATTCTTGGCCAATCTTTGTCAATAGCGCCAGTGCATCTGGTGTGAGATCAACTTCTTCCTCCTGGGCACGAATGGCGAGGATCTGTTGGATTTCATCTCCGGTATAGGGTTGAGTGCTTACTATGACAACTCTGTCGAGGAAGTCAAGTGGTAAGCCATGGGGTGATTGGTATGTGGTTCCACGAATTCTAGTATTTCCTCTGTTGCTGGCCATGATGACAATGGGTGCAAGTTCCGCCTCCAATGCACGGTTGATATACGAGAAACATTCAATGTCGAGCATGTGCACCTCGTCGATAAACAGCACTCCTGGCACAATTTCGGCTTTTCCTTCTTCTTTCCACTCCCCGACTTTAACATTTATCTGGTCGCGTATTTCACTTCTGATCTCGCCGGTGTCGCCGGAGAACAAAGCGAGGAAGCCTTGAGTTCTAGAGTTGATAACGTCAATTTCATGAAGGCTGACTGTATGTACGATTTCCTTGCGAACTTGCAGTTCTCCATCGGGGCACTGGACGAATTTAGTGTCTGGTCCCATGGCATCATAGTCTCGCGATCTGGCAAACGACCGTCCAAGTTTGGTTATTTTCCCTGCAGCTTTGTCGATAGATATAACATCACCGGCCATTACGCGTTCCTTGGTCATTGAATCGATCATTTTCGTTCCCATATCGTATACCGTCTCCATATCAGTGGTCTTGATCGTTAATTTTCCTTGCTTGTTGCCCTAGATTTTCAAAAACCGGCCTGTGAGCGGGTGCCTTAGACAGTCATGATTTCCAATACTTACACCAGTGACACTTCTATCGATCTGTATTTCAACCACTTCTCCTTCAATAATCTCACTCTCTTCCTTTATTCGCACCCCAATGGATTTGCGAAACGCCTGGGTAAGGGCTTCAGTTTTAGACACCTCAAGGGAGAATATTTCTGACGCGGCAAGCATGGTGAATGGTACGTCCGATCCAAGGGATTGGGCCATCCCCATAGCTATAGCAGTCTTTCCAGTACTAGGCGGACCTGCAATGAGCACGGCGCGCCCGGCAATCTTGCCATCTTTTACCATCTGAAGTATTACCGCGGCAGCTTTGCGTGCTTTCTCTTGCCCGACCAAGCCCTGGGAGGAGGGACGTGGTTGAAGAGTATCGGCATCGACACCGAGTCCTCTAATGTGCGAATGGACGGCGACGAGATTCAGACCCCGGATGTCTCTGCTTTCGGAGATGGTTGATATGGGCTGGCGGAAAGCGGGTTGTGAGCATGATGCGACAATTGGGAGTTTGGCTAAATGGAATACTTACAGCAGCCATGGTGAATGGAGTCAGATACAGCCCTCTTGAAAGCTATTTGGATTATTTCCGTCAGCTGGATCTAGCGGAGGGATGAAGCCTGCATCAAGGAAGCACAAGTTTATCATTTCCGGATTAACCTTTCGCCGAGGCGATTTCTCTTTCGGGCTGTTTATCGTAGCTTTTTTGAACGACAACGACAACTAGAACTCATCCTTCTGCATCTTCTGTATACCTGCTCTTCATGGAGTGGAATTCTCTCTATCTCTAGCAAGCCTAATGTAATTCATACTGGGCTCACTTAGCCATCTGCTCAGCCGAATCTACTTTCTTGCCATTGAATAGCTACACATTCCTTCCTGTCATTTAAATGAACCTAGCATTGTCACCACACCTACGATATAGCACCAATGCAAAGGATATCAAGAAGACTGGGTGATCAAGAACTGCTGAAGTGGAAATATCAAAGAAACTGAGCCAGCATCAGCCAAAATCAAATTCACTGGGTGAAACAAAAAAGTAAACGCGAACATTATCAGCTTTGATACTGCTTGAAAGAACCAACCCTGATTGTTCGGCTTCAGTGAATGGCGCCGGCTGTTGTCGTGGTAACTCAGATTCTCTCTGCTGTTTCCACTTCAACCTGTCACCATGAATTGAAGCAACCATCTCTGATCTCCAGATCTAAACGACAAACGCGCCCCTTGGCGGCTGGGATGTTGATGCCAAGTAAACGCCACTTCAAGTCGCGAACATTTTGATCTTGAGCACCGTTTGTCGTTGTGGAGGAGCTTCTTCTGTTTTTATTCTCTGCTCCTTTTATAATTTTCATTCTCGCTTCTTCCTGAGTCCAGGAACCGTATCAAAGTCAGCCTGCGACTTTTCTCTTGAAACTCCCCCAGAACGTGCTCTGTGATCTATCATATCAACAGGCCCACTGACTATTCTTCCAGGTTCATACATACTCATCACTCTGCATACGCCTCTTTTCCCTCTCCTTTCTTTCTTTCTTTTCTCTGTTTCCTTTTTTCTCTCTTCTCTTTGTGGTTCTTCTCACTAATTATCCCTCCTATTTTTCATGAAACCCGAATCTCTCCCGTCATTCCTAAAACAGCGCGCCACTAAAAAAAACTGTTGAATATTTCCCTGAGCCTGTCATACTTTATGAGAGGTAAATAAAATCCTCGTCATACCTGTGTTACCATGGAGCCCCCTAGCAGCGAAGCCATCTCTACCCAAGCCTCCAGAGATCCTCGCCTAGCTCACCGGAACCTGGAACGCCGTCCCTCGCAACCTTCGTCGGGCTCTGATGAGTTCGGTCGCTTCATTCAGCAGCACTCGGAGCTGGTTGCTGCTATTATTGCAGCAACCAATGACCGAGATCGCGCCATGAGGCGGCTGCGTGTGGAATCGGAGGAGCTGGAAAAAGCCAAACAAAGGCAGTTCCGATATCCATCTGTTGTTTCTTGCGTTAAACACTCCAAAAAACGCCGCGAAGAGACTATTGCTCGATTAAGTCAGAAAATCGATAGCCTGACCAAACGCCGGGATGAAGTGTCGCGAATGTTGGGTAAAAGCCAATACTCGGGAGGCGACCAGCAAGCTCAGGTAATGGCAGCGGAGATCAGTCGTCTGAAGGACGAGGTCAATAAGCAGTCAGAAATTATTTCGACTGTAGACTCTCATGACAAGTTAATCAAACAACTGAGCGAACAGTATCGCGTGTTTACAGAAAAAGTAAATAACGCTCTGGAATCCCTCCAGCCACTCGAGCTTGCGGTTCAAGAGCTGCAAGATAAAGCCAAAGCATTTGATCGGTTACAGAGTGTGGATAACGACAAAGCGCTCGTTCTTGCACCTGCTGCACCCAACTCGAACAACGCCGCTGTGGTGACCGATATCAAAAACCTATTCGATCAGCTCGCCGACCTCCGTAAACTCGAGATGGAAAAGGATTATATCTTTGGCGAAACTCTGAGAAGACTCGAGCAGAATGACAAGGTCTGCGAAGCAAAGTTCGGCAGAGTAGCGCATGATATGGTTTCCTTGAACAATGCCATCGCCTCATTCAATCCTCAAGCCCTACATCATCGACTAAAAGACATCTATGGCCATCTTACGAACCATACAAATTGGATGAACGGCCATCGAACTGCTATCTCAACCTTGCAGACGCAGCTTCCAGAGGCCGCATCGCTAAAGGTCACTTCGGAAGATGTCGAACAGCTGAAGAAAAAAATGGAAGCCGCAGACGCACGCTTCGAAGAAATACTCGCGCAGCTGAAAACCGCCAATGAGCGCTCTGACAAAGCACTCACTGACCTGAAAACTGTTGATACACGCTCTAATGTGGTGCTCCCTCGTCTGGAAACCGTAGAAGCCCGTTCCGAGAACACACTCACTGAGCTAAAAACCGTCGGTGCACGCTTCGACAAGGTACTCACCGAGCTGCAAACCGCAGACGCATTCTCTGAGGTGGTACGTGCTCGGCTGGGAACTGTCGATGCACAGTCCGATCAAGTACTCACCAAGCTGGAAATTGTTGACGCGCGCTTCGACAAAGCGTTTGCCAAGCTTAATACTTTAGAGCAAGAGAGGGTGGGAGATTTGGCTGCGAGAGTATCCCCGGAGGAAGTCCAAAAACTCAGGGCTGACGTGAGCAACACCGTGGAGAGAGTCGACGAAGTATGGCAAGTAACGGCATCCAAGTTGGCCAAGGTTTTATATAACTCTTCCCAAGGAGAAGAGCGGTTAAAAGCCTTGGAGCAAAAAGTGGAAAATATCTTAGGATCTTCCCAGCCCCCCGAGAGAGCTGAACCCCTGACGCCATCCGAAGAGCAAAGCCATATGTCTATCAAGTCTGAATCACACGCTAAAGATATCGATCGGTCACAAATACGAATGAACATCCCAAAGAAAAGGAAACTTGGACATTCGAATCCTCTTCAATCTCCATCTCCTCGGAATCCGAACTGATGTTTCCACCTCCAGCTTCGAAACATCGATAGCACATTTCACGAACACTCTTTCTATTCAACTCACCTTAAAAGTTCTACTTTCACATGCTCTCCTGATGAGCACCCTAGTGTCGCCTATCTAGTGCCGCTGTGATGTATCTTGTAATGCCTCTTCTAATGTTTTAATTGCTTCCCCCTCATCCCTTTCCTTTCCCCGTTCAAGTACAAATACCCCGAGTCTTTCCATGTGGAGTAATCCCCCATTGCATAGTTACTGCATTCCGAAGCGGTCGAAGCGTTATCTTTTGGAATGATACCCTTACCCGTGCCGAAAGAGCTAGGCGTCATCGGTCCCGTCCTTATGAACTGTCTGTGCCGATTGTGATCCGTGAGGATGTCAAGACTTTTAGGTACAATTTAGTTGCGAAAATGGCGAAAAATAACTTTGCATTCCGAATTGACGAAATTAATTGATGGTCTTTACTGGTCATAATCGCCTCGTATCAATGGATGAGTTTCTCTGATCAAGCCATCTGGTATAGGAAGGGATACGGAGTAAGTGTAGACAACCTCGTATAGTTTCGAACTGGATGGACGCAGGGGAAATTAAGGATATATAATACATGAAGATAAATAATCTAATCGTAAATCGTATCGAGTAAGTGGCTCAAGAAGAAGAGGGAAAAAAAGGAGGCGTAAGGCGCCCCCCAAGTTGTCCGCCCAAGATAGAAATAGTAACAGCCATCTATATTTTTTTTCAAAGGGCCAAACTCCAAACCAAGCTCCAAAAGGCTAGTACAATTGGCATTGAAAACTTTGCGCCATGACTTAAACTCCAAGCCGAGCCCCAAAAATACGCCGCCCCAGGACGGCTACATGTTATGTCTCCATTCGCGCTCTGAACTCCATAAGATTCATTTAACCAGCGTTTTGTCGGACAGCCGAAGTCAAGAGCGGATGGACAGCTCTGGACAAGCTCGTAACATAGATCCTGGCATGGGAGTACTTCCTTATACGGGCCGGGTTTAATTTCGGTATCGATCATTGCATTGCGCGAAGAATTTAACAACATGCGCCTGTGGCCGCCGTATTCGTCCGGTAGTTTGCTGCCGTTGATGAAATTTTGGCCGAGGTTTCGGGGTTTGAGGAAAGAGAGGCTGCTTGAGAAGTCCTCACAGCGAGGGATTGTAACGGCGCAAAGCCACTGTTTATACGCAGCAGCGCATTGGGTGCAGTTGCGGGCGAGGGAGTATCTTTCAGTTGCGCTGGCATTACAGGGGACTTGCTGGAGGGAGTATTCGAAGTTTTTGTATAGTCCAGCTGCGTGGCTATCATAGAGCTCCTTGATCTTGTCGACCTTTAAGTCCGGATTGGATGGAACAGCATATGCCACTTGGGAGCAGAAATCAAGGTCAAACACTACGGCGCAATTTTTGTCTGTCCAAATGAAATGAAGGGGTTAGCAAGATCGTCTACTCATCAGCAGAAAAGACACAGTCTGAGGACACCATACCAGCTTTCGTGGTGAAATTCATAGGCGCCCACAATTTCTTTCCCTGTTCAAGAAACTTGTTTGCAAGTCCCGTTTTACTCCCTTCAAGACCTAAAACACCAAAGTATAAAGAGCTGCCATTAAGCGACTTGATGTAAAACTGCTGTTTGGGCCTGCTAGACACTCCTCTGTTGTTCACGCTAACCTCGACATTCTGACTTTTCTTAGTGATTTTTGCATTTTGGGAGAGCCCGCAGTACGACCTGTGAAGTCCAACGGTAGCAGAATTATTCATATTGTTGGCAAACACGGTGAACGGAGGTTCTTTATTTTCCATCCATTCTTTATATGATTTATCATTCGGGCTTGGTCCTGTTGTATCCCCAGTTTGTAGCAACGCAGCTTCGCTATCCCCATCGACAAAGTAAAGGAACGGGCTTGCGGTTTCTATACTGTGGAAAAGGTCATCGAGTGAGGCTGCTATTTCATAGTTATAATCTCCGTCGTATCGAGTATTGTTGGGAGCCGAGACACCAATATAGACATCATCGTCCTCAATGTCGATCGTAGCAGACCCGTAGCCACCCTCAAATTTAGATATTGTCACATCGGATGCATCAGAATCAGGGCCTGGTTTGAGAACTGATTTCGACTTTGATATATACAATTGTAGTTGTGGAGGACCAGAATCCTTTGCATCCTGGGTTGCGTTTAAATGCGGCTGCAAACAGGTGTTGGCAGACACGTAAACGGTTTGTAGACGGCGGGGTGCCAGCCCCTCTGCCCGTCCAGATTCATTTAGAGGTATATCCTCGCTGCCTAGTAGAGTATCGGTGCTTCCGGAGATAGCGGTTGACCTTGAGGCTTTTGCGTCTTTTGTAAGAAACACCCAATATTGTGTTTCGCCAGACCTAATGTTCCTTGGTTTCGCTTCGTTGACTGGCAAGGCAAAAACCCCTGGGGGAGCCCTTTGCGTAATACCATCACCAGCTCGGACAGAATCCTCAGCTCCCACTACTGTCTGATCTGTATTGACAGAGTCAAAGACAGTCTTGCTAACGACATGGCTTATTCCGGGTGAGATTAGATCCCTGTGCGCATCCCGTGTAATCGCATCGACATCCAATGCATTTGCAAACTTGGGATTCGATAGGACGAGGTAAACGAGGATGAGGAAGACTGTAGCTGCAAGGGAGGCTGCGAAACGGGATTGAAGAGGGGTGAGCTTTGGCAAAGGCATCAGCACAGAGATATAGATCGTTCAAGGGGCAGTTGAGGCAAAGTCGTGCTGGTCGGCGATGTAACGGTGACGCCGCGAAGATCTCTTTACACTGATGCGAGAAGCCTGGAGGTGTCGCATGTCCATTATCCAAGTATCATATCATGTCAAAATCATCGTTCAACGCCAAAAAGCCAAGAGAAAGGAGAATCTTCCGTCTCCTTCGCTCCTTCAAGTCGTGCAAAGTCACAGGCTGGTGGAGTTTCTTCACGAGATCATGTGACTGCCAGCCGCGAAGCACTTTATCGTCGCGCCACCGCCCGCCGTCATCTTTAAATGTCGTTTCTCAGTCTTCATCCTGATACAATTCAAACTACATTCTCATCTTGATAGCAGCCATGGGCCGGGCCGAGGTTGGAAGCACCAAATATATCAGCAATAAAATCAAATCAAAAGGCCTCCAAAGACTACGGTGGTACTGTCAACCATGCGGTGTAAGTTGAGAACCATCTATCCCCATCTATTCATCCTCATTGCTCCTTGTCTAACGCTCAATATCCAGCGTCAAATGCGCGACGAGAACGGGTTTAAATGCCACACCCAATCCGAATCCCACGTCCGCCAAATGCTCCTGGTCGGCGAAGATCCCAAAAAATACATCCAAACCTACTCAAACGAATTCATAAACGACTTTCTCAAACTCCTCAAAACCTCCCATGGCGAAAAGCAAATTAACATAAATCATTTCTACCAAGAGTACATCGCCAACAAAGAACATGTACACATGAACGCAACCAAATGGTCGAGTCTGACGGAATTTGCAAAACACCTGGGCCGCGAAGGGTTGTGTCGGGTTGAAGAGACGGAGAAGGGACTGTTTGTGTCATGGATAGATAATAGCCCAGAGGCCCTGAGGAGGCAGGATGCGCTCAGGAAGAAGGAGCGACAGGACCGGAACGACGAGCAGACTGAGCAGAAGTTGATTGAGCAGCAGGTTCGAAGGGCGCAGAGGGATAAAGAAGCAGCGGCGCGAACCGGTGAGCGGAAAGGGGAAAATGGGGCAGGAGGGGATGATAGTGATGCTGGTGCCGCGAAGCAGGAATTACAGCGGGTGGACGGGGAGAAGATCACTCTGAATTTTGGCTCGAAACTCGGAGGTGATAAGAATAAATCGACTTCTCCTCCTGCTGCCCTTGCCGCTGGAAAGGAAGGCGATCCTGCTGAAGAGCGCGAGTCATCGACTCCAGCCACGCCGGTTTCAACTGGTACCACAACGCCTGCACCGCCAAAAGAAAGTGCCAAAGTGGCTATGAAACTCGGCGGTGTGAGCTCGAAGCCGAAAAATGTCTTCGCCGCTGCGTCGAAGAAGAGTGGCCTCGCACGCAAAAAGGTGGAAGCGCCGAAGCAGCTCAGTGCTACTGAACGAATAATTAAGGAGGACATGGAACGCAAACGACCAGGTGGTGGCCAAACCGGAATTGGGTTCAATATCAAACGCCAGAGAATTTCATGATTATAAACGACTTTTTCGAAAAGCTTTTTGTTGATTGTTGCATAGACGGGCGTTATGCGGATGTATTTATCGGGATTGTAGATTAACTGAGATACCATTGAAGGAATTGATGATTAGCCATATGCATTATATTTTCTTTCACAACTATATACAATTCCAAAGTATTTGAATCTAAAGAGGAGAAAAAAAGTAGTAACAAGAAGACAAAACTTTGAGTATGCACCGAAGAGTATATCGGCAGTAGATTAAAGCAACAGCACCGGCATCGAAAAGATCAAACAAGTTTATATCGACGGGCGAAGACCAAGCTTACAACGGCGATAACGCCGATGACGCCCAATATACCAAAGAACCAAGCCAGAGTTCCCGAATCCTGCCCAGGGACCGGCACGTTCATTCCCCAAAGACCACAGATCAGATTCATAGGCACAAGGATACTAGCCAGTAAGGTAATCTTGCTAAGCACCTTATTGACGTGGGTACCGAGCATGACGCTGGTGACTGTGATCTGTGCAAGGTAATTTCCATGGCATCGACTGAGCATCTTTTCGAAATGCCCAAGACTGGACATCATTGTAACGACGTGGTCTTGAATGTCACCCATATACAACCCGATATCGCCACGAGGGGTGACAGAATACTGTTCGTTGCAACGTTTTGCAAACCCTTTGATGACGTCTGCTTTACCGCCTAGCAGGCGCATCAAGCTCATCACCTTCTTTCGAAGATTTCCAATCCGAGGAAGGAATGAGTTAAAGTCTTCGGCGCGTGCTACATACACGTGATCTTCTATCGATTCAGACTCCCTCTCCACGTCACGAATGATAGGGCCAAAGCTATCGACAATATCGTCACTAGAGGATATTATTAGCACTATGTTGCGATCAGTTGGGAAGAAATCTCCTTCTTTAACTCACATCATGGCGTAGCAGATCCAGTCGCTACTCAGCGAAACGTATTCCCGCAACTTTCCAATTCTCCGTCTCACGTTGGCGGCATGTGGATTTTCATCAAATGAAAAGGAAATGATTCCTTCACGGAACACGACCATGTAAAAGTTGACAGGCTCCAAGAATTGATCGCTGGTTTGATCGATCTGGTAGAAGGTGCGGAAACAAACAAAGTAATATTGCTTGAACAATTCAACCTTCTCGCGAGCTTCTTGAGTCATGATGTCTTCTGCTGTGAGGGGATGGATTGAAAAGGCACGGGAGATTGCTCCTATTTCGTCATTTGTAGGGTTTTGCAGATCGAGCCACCAGACACCACCTTCAGGACCGAGCTCAAAGAGGTCTCGGAAAGAATCACCTGGGAGAACCAAGTCTCCGAGTTCGGATGCGTGTATCGTACTATCTAATTCCGAGGAAAAGAAGCTGAACCTATTTGGGTCGTTTGCGTTTTCAAGCTGATTGAAGATTTTCTTCTCGCTCAGTGACCCAGGGCTAGAATCCTTAAGCGTCTTGCTGGTTAGGTCTTCGCTTTCAGTTGTTGAGCCCTTTGCGCTAGACGGGCTCATAACAATTTGCGGAAGAGCAGCCTTGAGAGCTTCCGGCCTCAGATCGTTAAAGACACGGAGGTTCTTGCTTTGAGAGCTAAGGCTGTGCTTCCTACGGGGGCCAGCGGAGGGATTGGTCTGCTGTTTTAAAGCCACAAACTCTTCGAGCTCTTCATAGTCGATAATAGCTGGTTTGCCAGGTTCTTCGTATGGTGGGAAGCAAACATCGCCACCCTCAGATGGATTGACCCTCGGATCCATGGTGTCGGGCCTAATCGCACTTTCATTGCTGAAGGTGGGACGCCGCTGGTGAGAGGTGTTAGACACAGCTCGGTGGAGAGGAAGGTCCAGATCCGATGCGATGCGACTCTCCAAGGTATTAGCACGTTCACGACGGCGGGGCTCGGCAAACGCTTCCACGGAATTAGGAGGAGAAGTCGAGTCTGAAGAGACGGATGATTTTCTTGAGCGAGCTTGTGTTCTCTGGATGGATGCCCGCACGGCGGCTGGGCTCAAAGAGAGGCGCCTGGCACCTTGGGCGGAACGGTCATCATCATCAGCAATGGCTTGTTCGAAATCCATATATTTAGGGGCCCCGTCGCGCAGAGCGTCATTAACCTGGAGAAGGTTAGGTCGTTCAGGCTCCGGCTGGAAGGGCCGGCCGGTAAAGCTTTCCATTGGGTCGGCCACAGGCAAAGATTCTGCTTGGAAACGGTGGTCGTCGAGCTCAGGCGCCGGAGTGCTATATCTTGTCTGACACTTGTCGGATCTAGGTGATTCACTCATGGTGGGTGGTAGTATTGGCGGTGATTGTTTGCGCCAGTTTTTTTGTTTTATTAATTCAAAGCGAATTTAGGATGGAACGCCGGACAGCGTTCACCCCTGTGTGCCTTGACAAAATAGTGTGCGTGTATATAGTTGATAACGAGGGTCCTCCGTGTATCCCCAAGTTCCGCCAGCCAAGCCCTCGAAGAAGGGCCGGCTGTGATTGTTCAATGTGCCCGTAAGTCACCAAGTTACATGCAGCACGGGAGTCAAGTTATGGAGGCCTGGTGTCGCCCCCGACGAAGACCCTGAACTTTGGGCCCAGAAGAGGGTGTGTGAAAGAGTGTTTAACGTGGTTGAGGCCCGCCAACTTGCCTGAATATGTGTGATGGGAGCGCAGAAGCTCCAGAGTCGCTGGTGTAGGAAGAGGGAGATGATGAGCTTTCTCCCTGTGCTGTCGCAACGATACAACAACCCCCCAATTAGACTCGAGAGAGTCCGATACGAAGAGTTAAGCAGATATATCTGTATTCCCCAAGTCACAGAGACATCAGTTGTGGATGGTGGTTAGAAGAGGGATGAAAAAGAAAAGGTGGCGTTGTGCGAGGTTGGTGGTCGGGAGTGAAATTTTTGATTTTATATGGGAAGCGCCGCGAAGGTGAAAAAAAACGAGAACGAGGGCTTAAAAGCAAAATTTTAGTCACCCCCCACCACCAACCAGGATCCGTTGCACTTATGTGAGCTTGGCGCTTGTGGTTTTTTCCTGGCTTCTTCTTGAGCTTTCATCTCTTGGTTACGAGGTATGACGGGGTTATTCTCAGACGGACTGAAGGGATTTTGATGATCCCTAAGCCGTCTCTCCCTGCTGTTGGGTGTGTTGGGGGGTTTAGGCCTCTTCGGCGAGTTTCAGCTTTTGGCTCCAGCTAACAATCTCAATCTCACAGACCCGTCGCACTCCGTAACGCCACGAAGCAAGCAGTACAGAGGCGATAGAACTGACATCAGTGAATTCCAGCTATTAACATACCGTTAGAATGCCACTTGCTGTCATACTGTTGCATCTCGCCTAGAAGACCAGAGGAACCCATCAGGAGAGTCTACTATACCGTCCCACAGAATTAACACACCGTTCAGGCCTCCCACTTTTATGATTCCTAAGATAGACGCTCTGTGCTTGTGTTTTACCCAATGGCGAGATCCGTGGTTCCACTCGACAAGAGAGCTCTCCCAGTTCTGGAAGGAATTTTCTTTTTAGTTGGAATACTAAAGAGAGTTTGAGCTCTTCTTAGCCGTGGGCAGCGTGTTGGCATGGTCGAGATCAATCTACTAAGACTGCAGGGATAGCGTCGTGAAGGCCCAACAGCGCCCGTTTGAACGTTTTCTGTATGATTGTGTAGCCTCGGCTCGAATTATACAGATCTTGGGGATGGCAGGATAGTCCGGAATTGTGGAACGGATAATAGACTCTGAAAATAAAATATTCAATCCTAGTGGTTATCTCCCCTTCCCCATCCCGCTTTCTTCAGGTGCATCGACTTTTGGATGGTAAAAATATAAGTAAATCAAGCGCCATGTCGGTGCACCCCGAGCTCGGTGTTGTGCAGATGGATGGAACCTAGAGATGCGCCGGTTGTACGAAATCTTGAAACAGTGTTCAAAATATCATGGCAGCTTTTTTCTTTTCGAAACATTTCAAGTCCAGCCAGTTATTTATCACCACGCGAAGCTCTTGATGCACCTCGCGCTTAGTCAGCGGGGATTTGGCCAGATCGTTTTTCTTGGGACTCCAAGTCTATCTATGGAGAGGAGTGACCAAAGCAAACATAACGCGCCGTTTCATTGATCGTCCAGACACACAGGTCAAAATGGACGAGATACTCACCCCCCTCCGTGAGATTTTCGAGGGTCAGATCGTAAGTTGCCAGTTCGACGCTCTTCTCGCAGTGGCTCGTCGTTGCTAACACCTTTGTTTTCAACATAGGATTTCCATGGACAGCAAGTTACAGACACGCTTTCGACCGTACTCTTGACTCTGTTTGGTGTACGTTAAGCCGATTACATATATATATTTCGCTTCGGGACGCCTGAGCATTTCATTGACCATGTCATTACTAGGCGATCGCATTCATCACTGGATATATCTATCAAGACGTCTTCTTGACACTCTGGGTCGGGGTGGCTGGCACACTCCTTACGATGTTGATTGTCGTTCCGCCGTGGGGAATCTATAACAAGCATCCTGAACCGTGGTTAATTCCGGGTACCGAAGGGATTGATAGAAGCGGAATCGTCATAGGGAAGTCGAAGGGGTGATGGTGATATACTTGTATGGTGAACTGACAGACGCGTGGTTTCAATAGCAATGAATTCATTTATTTACCGGGTCGGAATGGTTAATTCCCCTTTCTAAGACTTCGTCCTACAAATCTCCAGAAATATAGCGGCGCTTGCATTGGTTCATTCAAAATCTCGATTTTTAGAGGAAAGGAAGATATCTAATTGGATGATCTGCCGCAATGGTTCATAAATGTATCCCGTAACTCCATTGCCATTAAAATCATAGTCGCTAGTGGGACGAAACGGCCTTGGTTCCCGCCATTCGTACGCATATGGTATCTCTAAGAGAGTCTCAAGTCGTAAAGGGTGGTTCGTTCGTTCCATAAGGATGGGAAATCTCCACGAGAGATGTCTATCTACCGTATTTTTGGAATTCCCAATCTCTGTTGTCCAGGGGACAAACTTGTCTTGTTCTCAGCCACCGCGAGATGCAGTGGAAGTGGAATGCGTGCTAGATGAGCAAGGAGATCAGTATGGCTGCCGTGGTTCACAAGGGTACCAGGAGAGTAGCTTACATTGCAAATACCCCAAGCAACAGTACATTCTTCCGTCGTGGACGACCCTTGATTCGCTTGACATTCAATGCCTATTAAACCTATGTTAGCCCAATAAACTTCCAGGACGTGGTGAATCAAAAACGTACACAGATCCATGATATGGTTTCGGCAGATGGCACAGTTATCGACGACAATATCCCAAGCCCAGAGCGCTACGGCGTTCCACTACCAATGCACCGTTGGTTAGTTAACCAGTCCAGTATTGCATTACATCGCATCAAGATAATTACCTTCTTCACTTCAAACCGTTTTTTGCCTTCACCGCTAGCTTCTGCCTTCGAGCCTTTGGTGACGGCCTTTGACTTTGTGCCTGATGCACCAGCGTCACTCATTTCAACGTCCGCCATAGCTCCTACTCAACCTATCTCTATGGGGTTACCGAGGAAAGTTCAAAGAAGTATCGACAGGTAAAAGTGTTGTGGTTTCGAAATGTATTTCTCTATTCTGTAGGATTAGAGGGGGTTGTTAGCGTGAGTACCTCAAGAACTACAGGCGGGGGGAGAACAACTCTTACCTGTACCTTTATACCTCGACAGTGAACGGCGTTATTAAGGAAGAGCCCAGGTTGTGGAGGATGCGTAGCTCGTCCCTGCGAAACCACTTGGAAATTGCACAGCGCAGACCGTCTTAACCTCAGCACCATAAGCGTAGGCTGCAACGAGGACCAACTGCGTCACTCTTTGGAGTTTAGCCGCCGGAAAATACAAGCTCCGCAAAGCCGCATCACGTGCTTACTGTCTGACCAGTCACAGTTCGAGAAACAAGTACTCACAGCCCAAACATCAAAACGCCGCCGCAGCTCTGCCTCTCTTCTTCTGCTACCCAACATTCGCCTCACCACCAACATCTCGAAACACAAGCTCCAACGTTTCGTTTTCTCACATTTATCCTATCCCCCTCTACCCTCAGCAAAGATATGAATACACTCAGGGGACTCACCCCCTCTTTTACTTGTTCTCCATCCTCCTCAAGCATCAACCTGACGCAAGATCTGCCCCCATCGAAGAAACGACTGCCCCAAGAACCACCTCTCTCGAAGACGTTTTTGCCCGCAATATAGCCATCTTAAACTCCAGCGAAGTAGATTTGCTTTGTTGATACCCGGATCTATCTTACTCTGATTTTATACCACTTGTTTTTGCTTTACATTTCTCTATCTGTCCAAGGCTGCCTATTTCTTAAGCCGAACACTGTTTCAAGCAGCGAAATGTCTGCTCCTCCTCCTCCTACCACGCCGAAAGGGCCAAAGAGCTCTAGACGTAACCCCAAGCGGCTCACAACCCCTAACTCGAATTCGAACGCTCGACCCAACAATACGACACCTTTGACGTCTAAATCGAACCCCTCACTACTATCCCATCAAATGAATGAAGCAAATGATACGGCCGAGAGTGGTGGGAATAAGAAAAAGAAGGGACGTCCCGTGAAAAAGAATAATAATAATAATAATAATAACAACAACAACAACAATAATCACAAAGATGACTCGAAGCCATCGGTGACGGCAAACGGAGACAATCAACGCCATACCTCTTCGCACCCCTCCATCCAGTCCCCACCGGCCGTCCGTGATAGCCCGCATTACGCTGGGCCAACCTTCCATGCTTCTCCCGCCCCTTCTGCTCTACCAATACCATCTTTTTTCTCGAAATCCGTGCCGGATGTTGACCATACAAAGCCTGACGATTCAAATGATGACTCCCCAGACAGCGAGACAGGAACTTCCACTCCAACTAAAGCTAAAGGAGTACCACAACAGTCTCAACCCAAGGAAGGCACACCGACTGCTTCGCCGCTTGATTTTCTTTTTAAAGCTGCCAGAGATGCCAGAAATGGCAATCCTGCCAAAGATTCTGAAGATCGATCGTTCTTTGATCTGTCTCCACCGCCCCCCGATGCTTTATCCGTTCGGCAGGGTGAGACAACGCCTGGAGGGGTGTTTCCACTTGAGCTCGAAAGCCCAGATCCGGCCAAAAAATTATCGATCGGCCCCTCGTTTGCTACGCCCTACAAAGATAGAATGAATGCTTTTCGATCTGCCAGCTCTCCCTCACATTCCGTGAACGGCTCTCGTGATCAAGAGCAGAAAAAGGTCAAGGCCGAGGCCTTGAAGAATTTGCTTCTAAACCCAACTCCTCAACGCCCCGTTTCTTCAAACGTTCGTGACAGGCCCAATTTGCATACATCTAGTTCTACTTCAACCTTGGAAACTAATTACGGTGCATCACCATTCGCTCGGCACGCATCTCACCCCTCTACATCCGTCCCATATCAGAATGGACCATGGAACGCCGCGCCTTCTCGCGACCCTAAAGTTAATGGCGGCAGTCCTCATCGATACGCACCCAACTTTCATCATCAAGAAACATACTCTCACCACAAGCCGTCTCATCTCCGGACAGAGGTATCCTCCAATACCCCTGTTACTCCTCCACGCCGTCCGGCAGAACATTATCCTGAACCTTACGGAGCTTCTTCTGTTCCTGCTGGCTTGCGAGGATCCTTCCGTGAGTTTTCTTCGCCTACTCCAAATCGAAAGGTGTCGTATACCGGGTCGGGGGTAGCTCATTCCACGGTAGACCCGCTGGAGACTAAGAGAATGGAAGATGATCTTCGTCGCATGCTAAATCTCGGCGTTCGGGGACCAAACGGTCTCGGGCAGAGCATCGCTTAAATCTTTTTCGCTTTTTACGCTGCTATTTCTTCGGATAATCTTAAAGGGCCATTCTTTCTACAAGTTGAGCTTTTTAATGTTCCCATTCCGGTGTCACTTTGTTTTGCATCTTACGGTGTAATGACGAAAAGATCAAGTTCAGCCAATCTGTTCCTGTTATTTTTCTTCCATCGCCCCTCCCCTCATACCTGTTTTTGGTGTTCATTTGTTGCTTTGATCATTTATTATTCATGTCATTTTATGATGGCCCCGCTACGACTTTTTGTGTGAAAGTTTTGACTCGAGTGATGGTTAGGTTCGGTTTGGCTTTGTCACGGTTTGTGCGTTTGTTTTCTGGGTGTTCTTTTTCAGCGAAGTGCAGTCTTTTATTCTGTCTTGCTTCTTGCTCGGAACTGATTCTCCTATATGCGGCGTTTCGGAAAGGTTTTGGAGGATTTTGATGGGCTACCCGGTCATACCCTCCGAGTGAAAGCCTGGTGTTGATCTGATTTGCTGCCAACGGTGGACAAACTAGGTTGAAATTGGGTCGTCGTTTGTTTTCTTTTCGCATTTCTGCCTTCCCGCTCGTTTTCTCTCATTGAATGGTGTTGTTTTTTGGGTTGATATATGATTGCTTTGTGCCTTTTGCCTTGCTGTGCATGGCTTCGGTACGGGCCAGCCTCATGTCTGCAACTGTTATCCCACATAATAATTGCCCAGTGTTTATGCATTTCCTTTACTCTGCCCTTTCCGTTCTCCTTTTCCTACCCCGATCTCACTCGCAGTTATTCAAGCCCCATCATCTGTTTAATATCTTCGAGTTTTTTGAGAAGACGCTCATTTCATGCCATCTTGCTTTGGTTGATCTATATACATCACATTCCCTGTTCTTCAAAAAACATGTTTCCGACCTTTACAGCTCTGCCTGTATATCCAACACTCATTTGGCGCGTTAACTTTTCCTTGTTGTCAAACATCCTTGATATGTACGCTATCCTCAGACAGTATATGTATCAACACACGCTCGTTACCACAGAATCTTTTGCAATCCCTTGGCCGGGGGGCTCCACTGTCTTTAAAAACTCTTCGAAAAGCTTCAGGTCTCAGCGCTTCGCGTTCGATCACCAGGCAGAAAAGCATAGATAGACCGGATCAGCACGCTTAAACCGAATGATCGACCTCCTTCAATCCACACTCGCAGCCATCCATGGCATGCAACATCAACCTCTATTCTTGGCATAAGGAGACAGGGGCTGGTCGTGCTTCATCAAACCATAACAGATATATATATATATATAT